>OY735236.1:4755901-4765901 GCA_963457665.1 Thysanoteuthis rhombus | reverse complement strand
ATGCAATGAAGGCTCCTAAATGCCAGTTGCGATTTAAAAGGTTTAAAAACGGCGATTGTGATTTGGAAAATACGCAATTACTTTCCGAACACGAAAATACGTAATTACTCTCCGAACAGCCTATCAGCTGATCACATTTTCGGTGCTTCTAACCGCTTGGCCAGCGTTTCAGACATTCTATCTATATTTCTTCCCTGAAGACGAATTCGTATCTTCTGATGCATTCCTGCACCAGTATTTGCAGCTCTGTGGAATTGGACTCACAAGAGTCACGGAATCGTGAAACATACATTAATTAGTGTAGATTGTATAAGTCGATTAAGAATTCAATTCCAGGACTGAAATGTACTGAGTGTTTCGAAGCATTTCGGTGTGCCATCATGAGATGCGGAACCGAAGATTAAGAATTATCTATTCGATCGAAAACATGCTCCGCTTCTGGTAATTCTCATTCATCAGACAAATTTTCTCGTCGTAATGGTCACGCTATAACAAAAAGCTTTTCTGTTCCTCACCTCCACGTCCCAACCACAAATCAGGACCGGAGATTAAGTCGAATAATACAGGTCATAATATTAGGTTCCTCAGAAAATAATGTCAGATTTAAAAAACAAAAAAAATGAAAACAAAAAATTTTGAAGACAAAAATCTGGAAAACAATAATATGTATGTACGTATGTATGTTTGTATTCATAACGAGCACAGTATATAAGGAAGAAAACGGGAGTCCATGACATCATAGAATCTATTAAAAACTAAAATGGCAATGGGCAGGCCATGTTGCAAGAATGAAAGACAACCGATGTACATCACGACTCACAACATGGATCCCTAGAGATCACATGCGAAACCGAGGCCGACAGGACGCAGGATGGAGAGATAAACTAGACAAATTCAGGAAATACTGGCTCTGCGGCGCCCATGATAAAGAATTGTGGTGAATCCAGGGGAAGGTCTATGTCCAACGACGGACGTTAAAAAGATGATGATGATGATGATGATAATGATGGGCAAAGACCTTCCCAAAGATTCTATACTTCTCTCTATCCTGGGTGTTGTGGGGCCAGTATTATTTGAATTTATCTAGTTTGTTCTGCCATCTTATTTTCTGTTGGCCTGTATTTCGCATATGATCTCTGGGTATCCTCGTTGGAGCTAAACGGCTTGAATTTTAAACATTTACTCTTTATAATGGCTACCAATAAATGATAATCCCTTAAATAGGTGTTACAGGGTCAGGGGTCAGTTTACAATGCATGTTTATGCGACGTCGGTGTTTAGTTCGTGCCTGCTTATTTTTCGAAAATTCATACCTTTTAGTGATTACTGCACCACAAAAGGCGGGGGAAGTAACTCATTTATTGATTGCCTTTGTTCAATGTTTTAATTGATCACCCCTAATACGACTTGCTGTCAAAAATGTTGTTTTCAATTAATCACCTCCAACACATGGCGATTTCTATTGAGTGACTAACCAAACCTGTGTATCTTCATATTGTCAAGAGAAGTGATATACGCGGTAATTACAACTTGGTGAAAAGTGACCCTCCGGTGAGATCGGGTAGATGACGAGGAAGGAAGTTGGAATCGATATTGGGGAAAAAAAGAGATAAGTCAAATGGATCTGATTAACATCTCAAAAATAAACCGCCATGTGAACAACATCTGGCAGCATGCCGTGTTAGGGATGATCAATTGAAAAATAAAATTGGAAAAAAAGGGTGATAAATGAATAAGCCTTTTTATATCGAAAAATGTCTGAGTGATTAAAAAAGAAACAAGCGTAAACGTTAATGTACACAAACTAAGACATCAAGCATAAACTTTCATTGTAAACTGAACCTCTTGCTCTTTTTATTTGGGAGAGAAATTTTCTCTTGACATGATAACGAGTAAATGGTAGAAGTTCAGCCCATCTATGCAGCTTTTGCAATTGACTCATATATACCGATTGTCCACCAGAATCACTTGAAAACTGAAGAGACTGGTTTACCGTTTCCAACACGTTCAATTGTAGCGAACGCTACATTCATCCACCAGTAAAATACGAAAGGTGTTAGATAAGATGATGGCGTAAGATACAATCACATGAGTTACGTAGCTCGAACTATATTCACGTACAGGTAAATACTTCAACGGATCATTTGGAAAACTGTTGAATCACCATAGTTATATGAATGGTCAGCCTGACCAAAAAACCAAGTGGACAACAAATTCTCCTTTCTTTGCTCGTCTGTGTGTGTGTGTGTGTGTGTGTGTGTGTGTGTGTGTGTGTGTGTGTGTCCAGGCATTCTTGGTCACGTTTTTATGGCTACAACCTTGCAAATTTGCATAAGTTCACCCCTATCTAAAACGATATTTTTCCCCCAAAGTGTTTTTTTCTGGAATCTCTAAGGTCGTTTTGGACCAACAATGTTCATATCTTGTGCTGATGATTCCCTAAGATAATTTCAGATGGAAGATCTATTACTCTAGATAATTCCTTTTTAGATAATTAGTTTTGTTACCCACAAACAGTACGGTGATTCATTTAAGCGAGATACAGATATTTCCTTTTTTTTTTCTTTTTTTTTTTTTGCTTCCAGATAATTGAAACTTGAGAGTTGCCGATTGTTGAAATGGACAAGCTTACCTATCGTGCTGTCATTCGCTGCCTTGATATCAAGACTTGCCCACGTAAGGAGACCCACGTGGACTTGATGGCGTCACTAACGAAGGATGTCCCTTCCTATTGCATGGTTAGAAAATGAGATGAATTGCATGATGGGTAATATTGTCTATTCTCTCAACAAGTGCTGACTCTGAAGTTCCAACTGTTTATCAATCTATCAATCTCAGTCCCTTTATATCTATCTATCTCTATCTACTTCCATCTATTCGTATCTATCTATCTATCCACCTCTCTCTCTCTCTCTCTCTCTCTCTCTATATATATATATATATATATATATATATAATGGAAGAGAGAGGAAAGAGTGAGGGAGATTTCTCGCTTGATAATTTCTCTGAAAGCAGTCAAAAAAATGCAACTAAATTTACAAACGCTTTCTACAAATTATTCAAATTGTTAAATATAAAGCAATCTCCAACTTGTGAGGTTTTTTCCCTATTCTAACTTATCTCTTACAATTATTGGACTCGTCTTGCAGAATACAAGTACTGCAGAAATACCCTCCTGCCTAAGCAATGGAGTTTTAGGTAATGTCCCCACCCATGAACCAAAAGTTTGTAACCGATGGTCCATCGAGCACGGATAAAAGTAGGACTCTAAGGTCGTGGGTATATCAAGCAGATATTAGCTGGCTATGAGGGTCTGTCACCCCTCTGTGTGAGTCTTCTGAGAGTAAGGCTGACCAGTGGTTAAACTACAGGATGGGAACGACTGTCAGTTAATAGAAGTAGAATCAGGACTGCATTACTATTTCTTACTCTTAGCAGAGATTCCTAGGACAGAGTGGTTATCTAAAACTTTGGGCGCAAATCCAAGACGCGCTAACAGGAGTAGATATGTTATAAATATAGAGGTCTGCCGCTACAACCTCCGATATATGACCTGACAGTATACTAGCTTGACCTTATTGGAGCCCAGGTCCGAATCACACCCTTGAAAAAGGATCTGGCTTAGTTTTAACTTATACTAAGTTAAAACTACAGACTGCCTCTCCATAGCCATCAATTTAAATCCAATGATAACATATTCTTTCCAGCGTACTTTGACGTCGATTTTTGTTATTTTTCATGAACAAAGATCTTCCTTATCCTGACCACCTTTATATTCTTCCCTGATTTTTTCATACTAGAGATAATTCCTCGTCAACCACTATCTGATCTTGCTCCTGGGTAGAGGACAAGTAACAAGTTCTGCCACACATTGAAAAACAGGGTTGAATTCTAAAATTGTTTTGGTTGAGAACAACAAAAATAATGTTGGAAAAATATCTTCCTGCTCATGATGAATCAACAATTGTGAAACATGCCCAATGAATTTTCCTGAATGTTATACTTCAATATTGTCGGATTCTTACACCTAAATATTACATACACATAAATTCACACACATATATATATATATATATATATAAATATATATATATATATATATATATATATATATATATATATATATATGAAGAGACGTAATACATCGAAACAGCTGTCTATGGATGACTCAATAATTAATGCTCCTCTATTTAAGGTTTAGCACTCTCTAAGTGAGGTAGCTCATCTATTGTAAGCTTATGCAATGCTCTTTTATAGGAATAGAGCACTCTGGTGGATGAGGAATTTCTATGTGTAAATAGATATATCGCTTAAATTCAGCCTTACTGACTGTCTAGCTCCGTTGTCCAGAGGTATGCCATCGGCCTCCTTGCGGTACTAGATGGGATAATGGAAAGTCTATAGCCACACTGAAGAGATGTAATACATCGAAATGGCAGTCTGTGGATGACACAATAACATATATATATATATATATATATATATATATATATATATATATATATATATATTAGTTCTAAATATGTATATAGGAATACTTTATTTGATGATCAAAAATGTTCACAAAAACATTTGATAGAAGCTTGATGTTATGAACGTGGGAAAGTGAACTTTAAGGTTTACTTTTTCACGTTGTTAAACATCGTTAGTGGGGTTGGTGGACAATAATTATCGAATTTTTCGATTGAATACGTTGATAGAGAATCGACTGGAAGAAGTTCTTGCTTTGTAATAAGTATTCTTAAAGATGATATCAGAAGTTGGTTTGTATGCAGTCTGAAATTGAAACTGACACAACAGATTTAATATTCACATCGGTAAACATCAATAGAAATGACACGAAAAGCAAGTCTGTTGGCATACTTTCTAAGGCCTCATCATTAAAAACGTTTTTAGGCTAATCTACGTAGTTAAGCCTTCTTTCAAAAAATAAGTAGGTCGTATAAGATAATATCAATATACAATAAACATGAAACTTTGTATAAAATGACAAACTACATATAAGGCAAAAATTTTATAATGTAGGGAGGTGATGTGTGATCAACACTGCTGAGGTGTCATGTTAATATACCTGTTCTGATTTTAAAATCCCCGAAACGGTGACATGATAAACAACTGATGATCCGAAATAAGTGACTGTTTATACATTGTACAATAATAATGATAGTATCGGGAAAACTGGGGGAAAAAAACATTTTTGAAGAGTACATAAATTGCATTGACAGATATTGGAAAATAGGTGACTGAAGTGACACAAAATATCTATTGAAGAAGTTTTTTTGATGTTTAGTGTTTAAAGCTGTAAAGCTTTCTAGACTATATATATACATATAGATATGTGTGTGTGTGTGTGTGTGTGTGCGTGTGTGTGAGTGTATGTGTGAGTATCTACCATACCTTGTCTACCACGCTTCGCTTTCTTCAGCCTCACACCTCACGTATCCACTTATATATATATATGTATACATATATATATATATATATATGGAAAACACAGGAAATAAAACAAGTGAAGATTACATAAATTGCATCGACAGATATTGGGAAATGGGTGACTGAAGTGACATAAAAAACCTATTGAGAAAGTTTGTTGATGTTTAGTGTCCAAAACCTATGAGCCTTCTGATATATATATATATATATATATATATATATATATATATATATATATATATTTATATGTGTATGTGTGTGTGTGTGTGTGTGTGTGTGTGTGCATGTGTGTGTGTGTGCTTTATCTTTTCTAACTCACTTCCTTTTCTGTTGCCTCACTCCTATCTATCAATCTCTGTTTCTCCCTCTCTCTCTCTCTCTCTCTCTCTCTCTCTCTATATATATATATATATATATATATATATATATATATACGTCGTACTTAGTCTTTCTAGCCCCTTTGATTGTTTTCATTCTTTCTATAATTTATCAGTTCCTTCAACTTAAAATATTCACAGCTCACTAAAAATCACTCCTGCCTCAGCAAAATACATGGTATGTCAATTAGATGAAATCTCCAGTGCACACCTGAAATTGGATTGTACTTACCTTTCTTATTTTTCTTTTTTGGTGCAGTTAACGAACCAGCCAGGTCTTCGGGTTCAGCTCAAAGATTATTCGACCGTGATTGGCATATGACTGTTATCTTTAGATGCGCTGGCATCAATTGCAGTCTCTCCCTGATATAGCGAAATGTTAGTTGCTCAGTGTCAGGCTGTTGCCAAGTTATGTTCTTTACTCAGTGTTGCCAATCTAGATGGGTTTTTTTTTTATCTAAATCTAGATGCTTTGAGTTGCGTTTAGATGCCAGTAATTTCTAGTTAGATGATTTTTTTTAATAAAATGAGTAATATTACAATATATTTGTAGTAATAAAAAGTGATATTTTTATTGAATAGATACTGAAGATTGAAGTCACTTTTAATTAAGTTGGCCTACACATGAACTTCACTGAAACAAAAATCATGTGCAGCGATCAGATTTAGAATGAAGACATAACTGTCAAAAAGATGCAGAACCAGGGAAAGTATACCATTACATCTACCTAAAACAACGAATCTATGAAACCAACGAAAGAGGAAGAGATCAAGCGAAGGATCACCCAAGGAGGGCAAGCCTTCGGTAGAGCAAGCTCAACCTACAAAAATCCCTATAATCCTAAAAAGAAGAGTATACAACTAATGCATCCTCCCGATAGTCATTTATGGAGCTGAATCATGGAACCTAACCAAGAGACAGACCTGCAAACTGAGAAGCATGCGACGCACACATGAGAGAATCATGCTCAACCTCACATTGAGAGACTGCACAGTATATAAGGAAGAGAACAGGAGTCCGAGACATCATAGAATCCATTAGAAAACTTAAATGGCGATGGGCAGGCCATGTTGCAAGAATGACTGACAACCGATGGATATCACATCTCACAACATGGATCCCTAGAGATGCACAACCAAGGCTGACAGAATACAAGATGAACTGGACAAATTTAGAAAATACTGGCTCCGAGACGCCCATGATAGAGAAGTGTGGCGAATCCTTGGGAATGTCTATGTCCAACGACAGACTTTAAAAGACTGTTGATGATAATGTAGAACTGATTAAACACTCAATAAAAACAGTCACATGACCAACTGGAGTTAGGGGTGATCAATTAAGGAGTTACTTTTTTCGATTTTTTTTATCACTGAAAGGTTAGCCCAAACTTGTGATCAATTTAAAATGAACTCACATGATAAATTGAACCCCCTTTAAAACTTATCTTATATGGGAACTTGAGAACAAAGAAGAACCTTTTTTTCTATACTTAATTATTTTGTAAACGTTTAAATTTCCAGCCTTCTAGTTCCGTTGGTACAGCCAGTAAGCGAGATACATACATTCAAAGCTAGCCAGCCCGCCAGCCAGATCAACTTGAAAACTGAAGAAACCTACGTTGATTGTTTTGTTGACAGCTTTCTTCGATGGTTTCTGATATATTCCCTATATATGATCGGAGATAATATTAGTAGTGAATCTAGATGTCTCTATGCGTTAAAGAAGGAATTTTTTTTTCAATTGAAGATGTTGATTTGAAAAAAAAGTTTGCAACACTGCCCTTGGTAGATCTTCTCTCAGAAAAAGAGCTATTGTATCCCTGGCCTATTAATTATGGGGCTAGATATTTCTCCAATCCACTTCTCTCCACGAGAAAATATGATAATTTCCGTACCTCACAGAAGTGAAACGCTGTAGCCCCACCGAAGTAATTATTTTGAAAAAGAATCTAAAATTATCTATGAAAAATAGATCTTTTATCTAAAATTATCTGAATGAAACAGATTTTTATCTTGAATTAGGTAAATTGAATACCAGCGCAAGATTTAGTCATCGTTTATCTAAATGACGATAGAAAACCTCCCAACCCATCCCCTAAAAACATTTCGAGACGATGGTGTACTCATGCGAATTTTTCAGGGTTGTAGGACCCAAAAATTGACCAGTGGCGCCCGAAAGCATTTATATTTGTGTTTGTATGTGAGTGTGCGCGTACTCACTCGCAGATATATACATGAATACATGACAAAATATGTTACCGACACATTCCCTTATATATGAACAGAATATTTAAATATGCATACGTTCCCTTGAAAGAAAATTGTTCTGAATGGTTGTACTTCGGAGAGAAGTTAATGATTCAGCCGAGCATTCAAGCTGTATAGTTAATAGAACGGCCTCAACCACTTCAAACAGGAAAAAAATGTATTACAAAACTGACACTTCGCTGAAGTTAATGGAGATGTGATTGGAAGAAGGAAAATTAAATCGAGAAAAAATATTGATAAGGTTTTGTCTTTACTGGTACAAGAAAATTTACCCTAAGAAAACGACTACATAAAATCTGAAGGTGAATATTACAGTAGATATACTTGTAGAAAAGAGAGAGTGTCGGTTGGTACATTTGAAGAAAAGAAGGAGTGAGAAGTTGACGTCGGTTTTGGCTGTCACTGTAAAATAGGCAAAGGTAGTTGCTCATAGAATTTGACAACGGCTGTTTACTACAACTTTACACAGTTGAAGATTTACCGTGAATAAGAGGAAAATTGTTAATAATTAATTTTGATGTAAGGAATGTTTTTGCCAAAGAGAAGAATGAATGACGAAAACCCTGGGATTAAATTTCATTTGTTCCCGGTTTTCAGAACCGATAATTGGCTAGAGAATGACCTCTTGTGACCCTAAATGACATCGAAGGTAAGCCTATGGGGGAAATCTATTTTCATTGATTCCCAGATGTCATATCTGAAGTCAACCGGTCTTGTGATTTTAGTAGAAAAGAGGTACAAATAAACAGAAAGAGAAAAGGCTCAAATATCAGTATAGTATTAATAATTTGGGGAATTAAACTTCAAGGCTTTCTCTGCTCTCTTTCTTATTGCATACTAGCGATGGAATGATATTTATGTTCGTTTCACCGAGCCTTCCTTTCTTTCTTCATAACTTCGAATGTTTAAAATATATTGTCGGATCCCTGGCGCTGGTCAGAATTAGGGAACATACACATGTCACTGATAATATATATATATATATATATATATATATATATATATATATATATATATATATATATCAAGTGTTTATCATCAAACTCCACCAAGCCATACGACTCTATCAACGACATTACAGCTTCTCTATATTGCAGACAATAAAGTTTCTGCTGAGTACGTGTCAAAGGCGTTTGCGCGTTGTCGGGTGCAGCAAAGGCAGCAATTAATGACATTGGACTAACCGGATGGAAGAGGCTGACTTTCTTCGATTCGGATCTTCTGGCATTTGTGTTTGATTGTCGAGTCGAGGACCCCAAGTTGTTCAGAGAATTACCATCGTTCCCGCGCTGACAATTATAGCCCTGCATCAATGCTGAGTGTAACGGGGTGGAATGATACATGGACGCTTATGTATGTACAGCAATATAGAATAGTACAGTTTTGATTGGTGCAGGTTTTTATGTAGTACGATCAATGTATTGCTGGACAAAATAAAATGAATACAAGACCGGCAGCTGCAAGGTCAATCTCCAATCCAACTTCTAATCCTATTGAGAATGATTACTGAAACTTTTCTATTGTATATACATCAAATAAAAAGATTATGAAGAATATATCCATTCCTTGCATGAATAAATAATCGTAGCCCGCATGTGTGCCATAACTGATAGTCTTTCATCTAAAATTATTTTTGAAAAATAGGTCTGAAATTATCTAAAAAGAATACGAACGTAAGACTTGGGCATTGTTGGCCCCAAATTGACCTTGGAGACAAAAAAGGGTTATTTAAATTTTTTTTTTAAAAGTATGCCAGTGTTGCTTAGTGGTGTACTTTAGAAAACGTTAAATGTAAACAGGAGCAACTGGAGACGCAGAGACAAACACAAGCAGAGAGGCGAATTTTTAGCCCACTTGGCTGGTTAGTCGGACGGGCCATTCGTGAGGCTACAGTGAATCAATATATTTTTTGTATAAATTGA
>OY735236.1:4733401-4745901 GCA_963457665.1 Thysanoteuthis rhombus | reverse complement strand
GGAATGAATGTTTTTTCATATACTATCGTTTTGCGAAAACATTCAGAAAATCTTTCCCGGTTCCCGAGATGCATTAGAAATAAGGTAATCCTAGCTTATATGGATGTAAAATAACATTGTTTGAGTGCTGTGGTTAACTACCGTATTTTACATCTGTATAGGCAAGGATTACCAAAAGATTACTTACTCTAGAAAAGCCACCATAATTCCCCAACTACTAAAAACCACCATACTTACCGCATCTTAAAATGAAGGGCCGTCGATTTATAAACAAAAAACAAAACGTTTATATCTTCATTAGCCTCTGAGTTATTGGGCATCAAAAAGCGTATAGAAGGGACCAGTCTAGGTCGGTCGTTTTACTAACTAAATGAATCTTAAAAATACGTGTTATCAAATGGTAAAAACAGAATGCTTCTATCTTCAATAGTCACTGCAATCATCAGTGACGAAGGAAAACACTAATAAAGGTTCAGATCTTCAATGAAATACATTATTCAGAATCCAAAACTTACTTCATCGGATGTTAATATTCAAAGAGTTTTCGGACGATTGATCTCCTTGGTGCTTATGTTGTTAACACGACGTTTCGACTGATCCATTCTACGGATTTCTTCAGGGGAACAATCAGGATGTAAGGGGAGTAAACAGGATTTCTCTAATGGTAGCAACGCTAAAAGGTTGGTTTCGGTTGATGCCTTTTTTCTTTTCCTCTCCTTGTTAGGCTTGGATTTCAATACCTTGTCCCAGTTGAATAGAAGAAGACACATCGGTTGAACTTTTTCCTGACCGACACTCACACTTCTTCCCAGAGAGGATTATGTTCGCTTTCCTCTCTACAGATATGGTCAGCCATCCAAAATCTATCTCCCCCTTGACAATGGCAATGTTGTGCTCATCGAAGTAAGCAAGTCGGAATGATGTCATTGATATTAACCCATTAACTACGGAAGGTGGAATTTGTTATCAATTGCAATATAAAAGTCCTTGATCATTTAAAGATAATCCCTTGCGAGTTATTCATTGTAAGATAAAAGCCCTGACACTCAGATAAAACTGAATTGCCATTAATCACAATAAAACAGAAATTCTTTTGAAATAGCCTTAAAACTGTTATGACAGAGATTCTTGTTGATTGCAATTTTTGAGGCACATTATGTATTTGTGTATGTATGCTGAGCGAAAAGAAATTGTTAAGTTTAGCATGATGGTTACATTGTAAATAGAACCTCCATTTTGGTTGGGACAAACGAAAAAGACCTATGTATTTTATTAAGAGACAAATTTCAGCTAATTTAACACAAAAAAATACATACGCAGCGATTGAAGTACAATCATTGAATTATTCATGTTCATCGATTCAGTTTTATTGCCGTTCTTTCTAATTTGTTCGATGTATCTTTTAATGTGATCACTGTACTTTTTATATCATCACGCAATTTTGCAGTTTCCTTGCAGTAGTTTTTGATTAGCCAATCATCATCATGATCATCATCATCATCATCATGATCATCATCATCATCATCATCATCAGTCTTTTATCGTCCGTCGTTGGACGTAGACCTTCCCCAGGATCCGCTACATTTCTCTATCATATGTCTAGTTCATCTCTCCATTTTGTATTCTTTCGGCCTCGGTTTCGCATGTGATCTTTGAGGATCCACGCTGTGAGTCTTGATGTCCATCAGTCGTCTTTCATTCATGCAACATGACCAGCCCATTGCCATTTAAGTTTTCTAATAGATTCAATGATTTCTCGGACTCCTGTTTTTTTTCCTGATATGCTGTGCTGTCTTGTGATCTCTTCATGTGACGTTGAGCATGATTCTCTCTCCTGTGAACGTTGCATGTTTCTCAGTTTGCAGGTCTGTCTCTTGGTTCGGTTCCATGTTTCAACCCCATAAGTGATTATCAGGAGGATGCATTGGTTGTATACTCTTCTTTTTAGGATTATTGGGATCGCCTTGTTTTTAAAGGTTGAGCTTGCTCTGCCGAAGGCTTGCCATCCTATAGTGATTCTTCGCTTGATCTCTCCCTCCTTCGTGGGTTTCATAGAGACTCATTGTCCTTGGAGAAATCTTTAATTTACATGACAGTTTTTTTTAGTTTTCATACGCAGTTCTTTCTTTGTAATTTTTTGCTTGATCGGGAAAATGTATAGTATATCATAGATTAACTACCGTGTACCTGTAATAAATAACTATGGGGCTGCAGCTAATTTATTGGTCAATTCGTTTTTAATTATTCGAGTATCCTGATTTTAAGGGCTTTTTTTATGTCACAACTTAACATACAACATTTCTTTTCAGTCACTTACTTTCTCTGTTATTTCAGTTTCAAATCTCCATTCTGTGGCGTATTCTCCATCGTTATGTCATTCTATTACAACTGTATAGTTGTTTCTTATCAGCTGAGTTAATCTATTTCACATGGACCAATCCATTAACATACAATCATACAATTGAATCTATATATGACTTTTGCATGGATAGAAGTCAAAAACCGTTAAGGCTGAATCAGTTCATGGAATTTAACACACTTTTGGACAATATACAATGAACAAACGAATCATCTGCCGCCAAATTAGATTGAACCTGTCTCGTTGAAATAATCATAGATGGAGCCGTTCTTGATGATCACTTTAGAGTGGGACTTTTAGATTACAATAACGGGTCGACAACAATAAGCAAAAGCGTATAAAAAAGTAGTCGCTCATTGTGATCTCTTTGATTAAAGTGTTTGGGACCGACTAATGTTGGAAGCCAAATGGCCGCTCCCACTCAATACGAGAATGGCGGCCCCTTGGGGAGCACACTGTCATGTGTCCCTGGTGGAGCAGCTGGTGCTTGAGAAATGGACTGGATGCACAGTCCGTTCCTAGCTTGACAAGATGCTCTATTAATCGACCGCTGAACAATCCTGTCGTTGCATACGGCTGACTTATCTTCTTCTATTCAACCCAATGGTTCTCAACTTTTTTCGCTCCTGACCCCTTTTAACTTATGATATACTTCCGTGACCCCTCCCAAGCCGTAATATATTTTATTATTACTCCCCAACGTCCCATTAAATTCACGTCGTGTCCCCACAGTGGACTCAACGTCCCATTTAATTCACGTCGCGTCCCCACAATGGGATGTGGCCCCCGTTGAGGACCGCTGATTAGCCGGTTATTTTTCTCAGCTCAGAAATTATCAAAAAGTAATACATTTCCAATGGATCAAAAATAAAAGTTTTGGTATCATATTCTCGACTTTTGATCCAAGTTCTGGATTCATGGATCTTTTGATTCCATTTTACTCGCCAAGGACACTGTAGAATTGTCAGTGGAGAGTTTCTCGCGATTGGAAAAGTAGATACGACCAGAGGACAATCTTAACATTTGAACCTGACTCACAATTTCCGTCATTACAGTTCTATGGTCAAGTCAATAAAACTACCGTTTTATTGTGATTGATGGTAACTCCGATCTATCTGTGAGTCAGGACTTTTAACTTTCAATGTATCGCCTGGTAATGGGCAGTGGCAATGTAGAAACTATTACTCTTCATCACCTTATAGAGTTGATGGGTTAATCCTGCTGACGGCCAAAGTAATGATGTGGTCAATTTGTAATAATAGGTGGAGGTCATTTAGTAGTGGTATTGGCTAAAACCATTTAACAACCGTAGCAACCAAAGGTGGCGAAAGGTTCTATCCATTTTTTTTTATAAGTACGTGTGTGTTTTTTATGTGTTGGTTTCTGTGATTGAATTCTCTGGTACTCCAACTCTCCTGGCCAGATCGTTTTGTTCACAGACTGGGATATTGGCTTCGGTATTCGACTAGGACCACTTTTAAGAATGTTATTTTTTATTTTTGGGGAAAAAATGCTTTCTTCCACCTGGAGGGTATTCTGACGAGTTTATCAATAACATTTAGATTCTGGAGAATATAGATGCTTCTAGATGTTTTTTTAGTCGATTTTAGATGTTTTCCAGTGAAAATGACTAGAATCTCAAAAATCATGACGTTTCTAGATAATTTAGATATTTTTCAGTGGGAAACGCCAATTATGTCATAAATAGAATTCATTCATACCATATTTATTCTTTAGTGGAATTTTTTTTCATAACTTCAAATTTTGATGTTACGGTCGTTCAATTATTGACTGTGATGGCAGGTTTATATCTTTTTCTATTGGTAAAAAGGCATTGACTGAAACTGTTACCCTTCAGCATTTCTAAATCTTTCTCTTTATTCAAAAAGTTTCGTTTCACTCCCCTGAAAAAAGGGTTAGTAGTAGGCTCGAATAACAATGTAAGTTTTTTCTAAATTGGCCCATTATTTTTTTACAGCAATGTTCAGGCTTGTTCTTTCTTAATTCAACAAAATTCGAGATGAGTAACTTAATCAATGATCATCATTTTTCCGATATCTTATTTCATCACCCCGAACAGGACGTGCTGCCAAAAGACGTTGATCACGTGGCCAACAAAACCTGTTGGACACGAGTTTTTGTTGTTTAACAATGTCTGGTTCAAGGATAGAATAGTGGAGCACCTACTCTGGATCCAAATGAACACCTCTGGACATTATCGGAGTACTTGGGAATTGATTACATATTATTGCGTTCGGAGACTTAACACTTATTTTCATAAAAGCGATAAAATGAAATACCAGTGAAGTTTGATTAAACACTATTCATCAATAATGTAATCATCATCATTATCAATGACAGCAGCAGAGCGGGAAGGCATTTTCTTTCTTTTTAAATACTGCGTTTTTTCGAGGTTCTAAGCCTCTTTCCTCCTTGAGTTTAAGCTTTACTATACACTATAAACCAGATACTGTCGGATAGAGGAGATGATGAACTAAACCCAGACGTAACATTGGCCATGCCTTAGTTGAATGGCTTATAATGTATATGAATAGTGAAATACGTAATTACTTTCTGAATAATCTGATGTAGCTGACTCATTAACTGATACCATATAACTGCTTGCGAAACCAACGTATAAACCAATGTATTATTTGATGCCTTACATAAAACTTTTGCTGAAGTCAAGAGTTTGGGACATTTTATATTTATCACTACCCAGCAAAATTTGATCAGCCAATTTTTTTTAATCGATCGCCCTCGAAATGGTATGCTGTCAATAGAGGTTGGTCGCGTGACGGTTTCTTTTGAGTGACAGCCCAGACCTATTTTCCACAAAACTCAAATGGCAATGGGCTAGGCGTGTTGCAAGAATGGAAAACAACCGATGGACATCACGACTCACGACATGGATCCTAAGAAATCACATACGTGTCTGAAGCCGGCAGAATTCAAGATGGAGAGACGAACTATACACTTTCAGAAAGTATTGGCTCCGTGATGCCGAAGAGAGAGAGTGTATGTGTGTGTGTGAGAGAGAGAGAGAGAGAGAGAGAGAGAGAGAGAGTATGTGTGTGTGTGTGTGTGTGTTTGTGAGAGAGAGAGAGAGAGGGAGAGAGAGAGAGAGAGATCTAGCGAATCCTGGAGAAGGTCTATGTCCAACGACGGACGATTAAAGACTGATGATGATGATGAAATAGAATTCTACCAATAGCCCTAGCATAGAACTGACAAACATACATAAGAAATCAAAAATAATACCTCTGGTGGAAAATGAATACTGATAAACTATGTAATGACCATACCCGTTGGGAAATGAGGTAAAATTAGATCAACCGTTAAATAATTATAATAATTAGCATAATCAAGTATAAATTGGAAAAATTAAATTGGAGAATGAAAATAATGTAGAAGTCCGTAGAAGCTGTTAATCTCAGAATCTGATTCTAAAACAAATCACTGGAAACAAATCAACACAAAAAGGGGGCCAAATAGAAGTAAATAGGAAAGATTCATAACGAAATAAGGCTCAAAATTGAAAGGGACTGCTCTAAAACTTGTCATCTCACGCTGAAGCCTTTGGGAAAAACACTTTGAATCATAGATAGAATAAGTGTTATGAAATATGTCTTAATAGCAATAGCTATACTTAATAATTGTTAAGTTTTTACCCCGTAGCACTAAGAGTAATTGTTCGGAAAAGGATGGTTAATGGGTTGGACTTATCGATATCCATACCCGTTACCTATAGAATAAAAAGTTGTTGAATAAGTCCATAACGGTTTATAATAACTGCAAAATGTGAAAGAAAAATCCCTAATGATATACATCGGACACTTTAGGGGCGTCAAAGAATGGAAAGCGTAGTGCCTTAGGTGGGAGAATAGAAACGCTGCACATAGCTTTCTAACCTGGGACACATATCAAGGGAAAGATACAGGAGGCTTCGAGAGATATGGTAGCACAGACCACTTCTCCCCTGCAGTTAGGGGGGTACACTAAAGGGGAAAACGAACTCCTTCATTTACTTACAACTTTCAAATCTAGACATCCCTGCAACAGTCTTATCTTAGTTATATATATATATATATATATATATATATATATATATATATATATATATATATATATATATATGCCATCCACAGACAGCTGTTTCGATGTATTATATAAACTTTCCATTAGCCCACCCAGTAACGCATGGTAGGATTGAAACCTTAGCTTAGACCCGGAGACCGATATCCTACCTCTGGGCTACGGAACTGTACGGTCAGTATGCCTGAATTTAAGCTATATACTTATTTACGGATAAATTCCCCATCCACCAGAGTGCTCTATTCCTGTGGAAGAGCGTTGAATATATATGTGTGTGTGTGTGTGTGTGTGTGTTACAGCTTAATCATTTTTAGAACTCAGAATTTGAAATACATTATATTGAAGTTTATTAACAATTAGAATCTGATAATCTAACAAAACAAGAAAGAATGAATGGCGCCAAATCGGTGAAAGTACAACTTGATTTTATCATGAGGTAAAACTGAACCATATTAACCCTTAAAACGACCGCTGACTCCAGAGATCGGTTGTTCATTAAAAAAAACACTAATTATTTTGATACTATTCCCCGAAGCCACTTCCACAGAACAATTTAAACCCTAAAACGTCGTGCATCCATGAGTTTGAAGAAATAGTACTGAGCGTTAAAAGGCAGGAGAATTCGCCGAATTGAACGGAAATATGCAGAGGAAATATAAGGTTGAATGATCACAGAGATTCGGTTGGTAGTTCGAGGGAAAGGGAGGTAAGTCTGTGATTGTGGTCGGATACATGTATACATACTTAATAGCAATGGTTAGAACCGTCGGTCCTCAGGAAACCTTCAAACCTGATTGGATGATTGTGGTATACATTAAACAAAAGTAAATGGGCTGGTTATTTTCAGAATCCGAATGAGGTTGCCGAGGAGTGCTTTAGGTACGAAATGTTTACATTCACCAGGTAAATGTTATTGTAAATATCTTCTTTTTTTTATATGAATAGCTCTATTTACTGTGTTTGATATTGAGCATTGTGATTGAACATCTACAACAGAGAAAATGTTTTTGTTTTTTTTCTGTTTGTTTGTTACAAATTGAGACAATGTAGGCAGTATATATATACATATATGTTTCTGCCCTCTTCGGGCCTCATCCGGCGTATATATATATATTTATCTATATAGAGTCATTCCGAACATGTTCTGAAGAGAAAAGGCTTCATCTTTAGCGGAAAAGTCTAACATTTTCAGCGTTTTAAAATCCGTAAAATGAGACATTTCATTCATTGAACTGATGGAGATGGCTGCCTTGAGAATTTGTTGATGGTTTGTGTGCGTACGGATCATCCAGGGTTTAGGTCTCCTATACTTATATCTATATATGTGTGTGTGTTATTGAGAGACATTGCATGCGTATATATATAATATATATATATATATATATATATATATATATATATATATATATATATATATATATATTATTGTGTATAACAACTCTTCACTGTGGCTATAGACTGTCCTTTATCCCATCCAGTACCACGAGGCAGGATCGAAACCTTAGATTCAGACCCGGAAGCTGGTATCTTCCCTCTACTCCACGGAACTGGACGGTCAGTGAGATTGAATTTAAACGATATATTTATTTATCGTATATATTCCTCATCCACCAGAGCGCTCCATTCCATGTCCGAAGAGTATTGCATAAGCTCACAATGAACGAGTTACCTCACTTAGAGAGTGCTCAACCCTGAATAAGGGAGTGTTATATATATATATATATATAGATATGTGTGTGTGTGTGTGTGTATACGCATGCAATGTCTCTTAATAACACAGTCACAGGATTCAACTTCATATAAGCAAACATTTTCCATACACAACCTTGTCGCATAAAAGATTATTTCCATAAAACAAATAAATGTATTTCAATGAGATTGTCAAGACCGGTAAGAGAAATCTTTTTGTCATCTGACAAATACATCTTTGAACAAAAAACCTTTTTTTTTACTAAATATCCAAGTCATCAAAAATGTAATAACCGCCAACCAGTGTGGCTTTTGCTCACTTTCTTACTTTATTCTTACACACACACATATATGAGTGCGTGTGTGTGTAGTAATTACTGTAACTAATACAAATTAGCAGTTCTTTAAAGAAAGCTTGAATAAATACTGTGTATATGTATTTGTTGATATTCGTATAAATTCTGTTTGTGTAGCGATGAAAACGTGTGTAAAATTCTGTTTATCTTTCGGCTCTGAAACGTCTGGAGTTTATTTTATGTGGCCCTTTTTACGTTAAGCAAGTTTAGACACCCCTCCTGCATACGATATCAACTACACAATGATCTTGAGGAAGAAATCCCTGAAATACGTAACAAATAAGATAATCTGGAAGTCCTCAAATAGATTCAATGAGAGATGCCGTGAAAAGTAAACATGTCTGGGCGTGCATTAAGATGAATATCTTGTCACGAGAGAAATATCTATTGATCAATAAGCCTGGTTGATTTCTTTGTTTTATTGTTTTAAGATTTCGGATTGTTTTCGTTCGGGATTCTATTGATACGTGTGAAAGCCATATTTCTATGTTTGACTGAGAAAATAATGGCGGACAATCGGGCGGGTTTAGAATGGAAGGAGAGTAAGAACAGACAAAGAAGATGAGAATAGGAGGGAGTGGGTTGAATGGAAAGAGAGTGAAGAAGAAGAAGAAGAAGAAGAAGAAGAAGAAGAAGAACAACAACAACAACAACAACAAATAGAAGAAGAAGAAAATGAAAAAGAAGAGCGGCAAAGATGCAATGCTACGAAGAAGAAAAAAGAAGAAAAAGATGAAGAAATGTAAAAAGGACAAATGAAAACAGAATAAATTAAAAAGAAGAAGACGAAGAAAAAGAAGCGAAGAAGGAGACGACAACGAAGAAGAAGAAGAAGAAGAAGAAGAAGAAGAAAATGAAAAAGAAAAGCTGCAAATGATGCAATGCTACGAAGAAGAAAAGAGAACAAAAAGATGAAGACATGTAAAAAGAAGAACGATTGAAAAAAGAATAAATTAAGAAGAACAAGAAGAAGAGGAGAAAGAAGAAGAAGAAAATGAAAAAGAAGAACGAATGAAAGCAGAATAAACTAAAAAGAAGAAGAGGGAGAAATGAAAAGAAGAAAAAGAGAAAGAACGAATGAAAGCAGAATAAACTAAAAATTAGAAGAAGAGGAAATGAAAAGAAGAAGAAGAAGAAGAAGAAGAAGAAGAAGAAGAAGAAGAAGAAGAAGAAGAAGAAGAAGAAGAAGAAGAAGAAAAAGAAGAAGAAGAGGAAGAAAAAGAAGAAGAGGAAAAAGAAGAAAAAGAAAAAGAAGAAGGAGGAGAAGGGTGAAAGAAGAAGAAGAAAATGAAAACGAAGAACAAATGAAAGCAGAATAAACTAAAAAGAAGAAGAGGCAAAAATGAAAAGAAGAAGAAGAAGAAGAGAAAGAAGAAGGAATGAAAGCAGAATAAACTAAAAAGAAGAGGAGGCGAAGAAGAAGAAGAGGCGAAGAAGAAGAAGAAGAACGAATGAAAGCAGAATAAACTAAAAAGAAGAAGTAGAAGAAATGAAAAGAAGAAGAACAAGAATAAGAAAAAGAAGAGAAAGAGAAAAACCAATGTCTGTACATAGCAAAGACTATTCACAATAGTTGAAATAAAACTAAATTTCAGCCATTGAAACAAATACATAAGCAACAGAATTTCGCACTCCTTTCAATCAAAGTAATTTAAAAAATATTTATTTATTCTTTCGTATTTTAATTTCTTTTAAGAAAGCGTTTGTTTATTAGCGTAAAAATACGCCAAACGATCCAATATAGTTTCGAACATTGTCAGTGTTGATAGGTTTCGCCTGCGCATGTGCGGACACCTTTGGCGCCAAAATTACTTGGGTTTCCCATTTAATAAGATAGGATTCAATTATCAGTGTCTTGGAGATTCTTGCTTAGATACCAAGATGAATAAAGTAAACACCGACGGTAAAGAAGAGTGGAGAGATATGCAGCGTGATAGACGAGTTGATAAATAAGGCTGTGATGGTCGGAGAATAGCGTGGAGACACCCTGGTACTGTACACATCGAGTTTTGAACAGAATGACTTGGGCAAACAGCAAGATGACAGAGAGAGACTGAGACGGCAAGATGGCAGAGAGAGACAGAGATACCAAGACGACAGAAAGAGATAGAGATAGCTAGATGACAGAGACAGAGACAGCAAGATGACAGAGAGAGACAGGGATAGCCTGACGACAGAAAGAGATAGAGATAGTAAGATGACAGAGATTGCCAGACGACAGAAAGATGACAGAGACAGAGATAGCAAGATGACAGAGGGATACAGAGACAGCAAAATGACCGAGAGAAGCAGAGACAGTAAAACAGTAGAGAGAGACAAATAACAAGATGACACAGAGAGACAGAGATAGAAAGATGACAGAGACCGAGTGGGCCTTCAAAATTTAGCAGAAATTTAGATTCTAAGATGTTGTGGAGTTGAATAAGAGGTCCAAATACTTGATAAACAGGTCTGGTTAGTTACTCAATAGAAAACCGTCTGGTGACCATCAGCATGTCGTGTTGGGGATGACCAATCAAACAAGAGGAAAAAAGGGGTAATCAATAGATATGTCACTTCTCTTGTCTTTTGTTGGGCAGTAATCAATAATAAAAAAAAAAGTCTTAATTTCTGAAAAAAGCGTGACGTAAACTCAGGATCAGTTTAGCAAAACCTTAAACTGCAAATCGGACCACCCACTAAAAATGTCTAAAGACAAAAAATCGTTTTTACTGGATATTATAAGGGGGTTAATGTTGAGATTTTCAGCCTTCTAGTTACATTGGTGCCGCTTGTATATAGCCTGCCAGCCAAACTTAAAAACTGAAGAAACCTATTTTGAATTTTTTGGTTGACGGCGTCCAATATATTTCTTCGGTATAATTAGAGATAACAATAATGAAGAATCTATCTAACTTCTAATATGCCAATGCAATATTTTTTTAACTGAAAAAGATTGGCGAACGGGAATAGGGATATATAATAAAAGAGTGAAGAAGGAACATTAAGTGAAAGAGAAAGAAGATGAAAAGGGGGACGTATAAGATAAGAAGAGTGTAAAGAAGAAGTGTGAAGAAAATGAGGTGAAAAACGAAGAGCAAAATAAAAATCGAGAAGGAAAAAGAAGAGAAGAAGAAGAAAAAAATAAGGCTGACAAGAAAGAAGAGAGGAGGAAGAAAACGTCGGTTACCTACCAGATGATACCTGATGAAGGCCGTAGAGTACAACGACCGAAACGTTGTATGAAAAACAAATCAAGATGAGGATAGTCCGAATGATGATAGAAATAATAATAATACCTCATCTCAAAAATTCAGAGATACACTAAAAAATATGGCTGACAAGAAAGAAGAGAAGAAGAAAAAAATATGGCTGACAAGAAAGAAAAGAAGAAGAAAAAATATGGCTGACAAGAAAGAAAAGAAGAAGAAAGAAAAAACATGGATGACAAGAAAGAAGAAAGGACGAAGAAAACGAATTAACTTGAACGGAAGCCGTTGAAAAAGAAAGAGGATAAGAGAGAAAATGAGAAAAAAAACCCGTCTCAGTTCAAAACCTGCTTTGTTGTAAATACGATATCCACGATTTGACAACATTTGTTTCTGTAATGAAACTATTTCTTTCAAATTGAGTTTTCAAGTTAATCCCCTTTAAAAAGAGTAATTGCATCAAGAATAAAACAAAAGTATCGTCTGAAATGCTACGTAATTCATTGTAAAATGAAAAAAAGTTTGAAATATATATATATATATATGTATGTATATATATATATATATATAGAGAGAGAGAGAGAGAGAGATAGATAGATAGATAGATAGATAGATAGATAGATAGATGGATAGATATAGATATATGAAATGTAAACACTATGTAGTCTGCTTTTTTTCTTCCTTTCTTTCTTGTACTTTCAATTTTTTTTCATCTCTAAAATTGATTTTCAAAAACAAAAAATATGACGTCGTGTGGTGTAAGAAAAAAATCCTTTCTTTACTCACTCCCTTATTATCCACCCTCTACTTAGA
>OY735236.1:4725901-4730901 GCA_963457665.1 Thysanoteuthis rhombus | reverse complement strand
GATCCCCCTCTGTTTTTCTATGTCTGTCGGTCTATCTTTATCCATATCTGTCTGTCTGTCTATCTATCTTTATCTACCTATCAATCTATTTAGATATGTCAAAAAGTCAATGTTTCTAATGTCTTTTTTTCAGTTCTTGAAAGACAGACATCGATCTCCCGTTTCTGTATTTGTGTCCGTCTGTCTGTCTGTCTGTCTGTCTGTCTCTCTCTCTCTCTCTCTCTCTATATATATATATATATATTCATCAGTCTATCCCCTCTCTCTCTCTCTCTGTTTATCTCAAAGAAGTCAATATTTCAATTATTCAGTTCTTAAAAAAGGTCTCTCATCTCTCTCTCTCTCTCTCTCTCTCTCTCTCTCTCTCTCTCTCTCTCTCTCACACACACACACACACACCTATTTTAACTATTTGGGTGATAGTTTTGATTTACGGTTAATATCACATCAAAGTCACAGGGGGGGTGACCGTAAAGAAATCAACAGAAAGAGAGAGAGAATGAGAGAGATAAATCGAGAACGATAAAGAGAGAGGGAGCATTTGCCAGTGGCGTTCTTATCTATATAACATTCTTAAGTTTTGGATTGCATTTCATAGCTTCAGTCTACAAAAATTTTTTACTGGCTTTTTCTTTATTCATTTGAATATTCAGATGTGTTGCATTCAAAGATATTGGGAAACATTCGCACCCTGAAAGCAAAACAACTCGAATTTATTGTAAACCAAATGAACAGGCAGACATAAGTCAGACAAGCACACTCAGACAAGCACACTCAGACAGGCACATTCAGACAGACACACTAAGACAGGCACACTCAGACATGCACACATGCACAAACGTAAACAACACTGACTCTAGCTTCTTTTTTCAATGAAATTATTATCCTTGCCGTCAAAAAATGTCGGCCATATTTAAGCAATCTTGAAATTGCGTCAAAGGTCCTCCCATATGAAATGGTCGTTTTTGGCATTTGTCTTCATGATCGTAATTTCGACAAATACCGAACCAGAAAATGTAGTTATACATATCTAAGTGATTATACATCATTGGCTTACTTTTGAATTTTCAACTTATGATTCATCGCATCAGTTTTTTGATAAGATGATACTTCACTCTTGAAGATGTTGTACTGAGAGGAAATCAGACTAATGTTTTTGAACAAGTTCAAACTCAGAAGAAATGCTGTTCAAACTCTCAAGAGCCTCGACTTTGCATTTGAAAGCTCAATTATACAGCCAGCAATAATGCACTCAAAATTAGTTGGAAAATATCCAATATGGCTAAACAGGCATGAACCCAATTTGTATGACAATGCCAGACCTCACATTAACAATCTGAGCAAAATAAAGTTGCTGCTACTTAATTATGAAATCTTATATAATTATCCATTATCCATATTCATCAGACTTATCTCCAAGAGATTAACACCTATTCTGGCTCCTTGGGCTTTTCTTCGCAATAAAAAGTATGTCGACAGAAGCAGTGATGACAGTATTTGAATAATTTTTTTCAATCTAATTTAACTCTAGTTTCTATAAAGGAAGAGTCTTTACCCTTCAAACCCGACGGGAAGAAGTTATTGAAGCTAATAGAGCCTACATTTTTAAGTTGCTTTCAATTCCCCTTTTGTAATCGGCCACTTCATATTGGACAACTTGATATTTATAAAAATATCAGAAACATTATCCCGTTCTACGTTTTTTGTTTATGTTCAATACTTCCTCGATATTAAACTATACTGGAGGTAAAAATCAAAAACACACACATAAACAAACAAACACACACACACACACACACACACACACACACACATATATATATATGTATATATATATATATATATATATATATATATATATATATATATATATATATATATATATATGTATATATGTAGTCTAAAAAGCTTTACAGCTTTAAGCCCTAAGTACATTATAAAAAATTTACAACAGTTTTTTGTCGCTTCAGTCACTAATTTCACCTCACTGTGTACCCCTCAACCTGAAAATTGATTTCGACTATTTTTGATAATATTTGATAATTTTTCTAGATTTTTCTGGGTTCTTCAGATATATATATATATATATATATATATGTGTGTGTGTGTGTGTGTGTGTGTGTGTGTGTGTGTCTCTCTCTCTCTCTCTCTCTCTCTCTCTCTCTCTATCTATCTATCTATATATATATATATATATATGTGTGTGTGTGTGTGTGTGTGTGTGTGTGTGTGTGTGTGTCGGTTTCACAGATATGAAAAAATCCCCCACCTCGAATTGACTAATAAAACTCAACTTTGGACAAGTCTAGATAGTTTGTTTTTTTTCTCATTATATCGAGTCCCAATGATCAAATTTTTCCACGACCACGATTCCAAAATCGACGAAGCCCGACACTAATGTCCACTCTTTGACATAGTCCTCTCACCTCTTCCTTTGTCAGCCTCTCTTCCTGACCCCCTGGTATAGTGTGCTCTGCAGGATGGTCTTTGCAAGCCTTTCTGCTCTGAAGACATGTCCATACCAATTTAGCTTTCGCTTCCTAACGATGGTGAGAATAGTATCATAGGATTCGATAATACGATTGATCTTCGGACGGATCAGTAATCGACTGAAATGGAAACGGGTCGTGTTGGTTGCTCAATAGTAACCGTCACGTAACCAATGGATTTTGGCAACATGCCGTCTTGGGGTTGGAGAGTGAGCAATTAAAAAATAACTGTCACTTCTCATAGCTTTTGTTAGGAATTGATTACGAAGAAATTCTGGATTCTTTTGACAGCATGCCGTGTTGGCAGTGATCAATTACGAAATTGGAAGTTAGGGTGATCAATGAATGAGTTATTTCTCTCAACTTTAGTTGGGAATTGATCACAGGAAAGAATACCGAATTTTAAAAAAAAACAAAAAAAATAAGCTTGAATGCTAAAAAAAAGTCGACGAATAAAAACCGATTCACTATTGAATAATTATGGAGTTTTATTTACCAAGTTTAACATAACTTAAAAATCTCTGATGACGTAGTGAAAAAAGAATTTTATGCTCAATACTTTCTACTGCGTTTCACCAACTAAGGGACCAATTTAGCATAGACTTACTTAGCAAATTGAACTCCCTCCTAAAAATTAGGGGCTTTGAAAAACAAAACATGAAATGTTATTCTAGATATAATAAAGAGTTTCAATTATCAGCCTTCTAGCACTATTTATGCGACCAGAGCGCGCCATACCACAGGAAACATTTCTCTACGGTGAAGCTCTATTCCATATGCGAAGCAGTAGACATTTATGAATGTCTGTGTTTGGCCATGACGGCTGCAGACAATTAGAAAATGTCGGCTGCTAAATCTTTACTGTCCGCCAATTCTTCAGTGTTTAGATATTTCTTGACACAAGTCTTTCATGAACAGTGACAGAAAGGCTGACTTTTGTCATTTAGATAAAAGGTGAATATTTGAATTGACGTCCTTGGGAAAAAAAGAAATCACCATTGTGATTACAACGATCTATTATTGAACGCAGTATGTAGCCTCAAGACATGATATTACAAAGCCTTTTCAACTCTCACACCAGGACAATTAAAACACGACGCCTTGTCTTGATTTATTTTTCATTTGATGAAACATTGTCAACCATTATGAACTAGTTGAAAATCCGCCTCATGGGCAGGGTTTTTTTTTTTTTTACAGCAAGTCGCTACGGAAGCTCTAAATGGTGCCTTGGTTCCCATAAGAGGTACAAACTGGGTTGAGGGGAAGGTGGGCTACCATAATTCGTAACCTCCGGCTAAAATGCGTTGGTTCGGATAACCTAGAGTTCACTTGCAGATAAACAGGATCAAACAGTCAGTATTACATAGATAGATGGAAATCAGATCATAATAACGAGGGGTATTTCTATTCTCACTTGGAGCTAAGATCTCTCGTTCCCTTCCTCTTCTTTAACGGACATATTTGCACATGTATTTCACATGATAGATAGATAGATAGATAGATAGATAGATAGATAGATAGATAGATAAACAGACAGATAGACGGACAGACTTTATTAGTATATACTGTGGGGATTACGTAGCGGAGGAATCTTATAACAAAATTTCACATAGCGAAAGGTTTCAATAGCCCTAAAATAATTCTCTTGGTTATATATTATTTCAGTTTGCAAGAAGAAAAACATGAAGATTTCATGGAAATTATCCAGAATAATCTAGATAACATTTATGATTATCTAGATCTAGATCTAGTATCTAGGCGCGGACATTTAGTGAATCATGATTAAATTATCTATTTATTTATTACATTACTCAAACGTGTATTTGTAATTGTACATTATTTAGAAAGTAATTAGTGCATTATACGTTAATTACAAGGTTAATATTAAGGTTTTATGGGTTCGACGTTTTGGGGTTTGTTTTTTTTTCACTTGGAAGGAATTACTACAATTTCATATGTTCAATTATCCATTCGATGTATTTTCATCTATCAATTCGTATCGTGGAAAGGATGTCCTCGATAACCACTATCATAAATACGTACGTACAGACTGATATAGATATCAACGACGTGTAATTGATAATCTGAATGTTCTGGTAGAGAAGTAGATAGGTTAAACTGGGCTCTACTTTTTATTGGGAGTACGAACTGCAGGAATATATATATATATATATATATATATATATATAGAGAGAGAGAGAGAGAGAGAGAGAGAGAGAGAGAGAGAGAGAGATAGATAGATAGATAGATGGGGAGGGGGAAACGGAGTCAGAGAGGGAGGAAATCAAGAAAATTTATTAAGCCTGCTTCCTATCTGTCAAACGGGCCGGTAAGCTAAACCTTCGAGAATTGTGACCTGACATCTCTTGAACGAATTAAGTCAACATGAAGCTTGGGTAGTTTTTATAAAATTATTCACTGGGTAAATATGACGCATATCAATCACCATAGTCCCCATAAATGATCGGCCCGGCCAACCAGCCAAGTTGGTGAAATATTCATTTTTTGATT
>OY735236.1:4708401-4723401 GCA_963457665.1 Thysanoteuthis rhombus | reverse complement strand
CTTTATTTGTGTGCAATAAATGCAACAAGACATCATCATCATCACCTTAATAATAACAATATGATTATTATTATTATTATTATTAACATCATTCTGATTATTATTATTGTTGTTGTTGTGGTTGTTGTTATTATTATATTTTTTTAGTTTTAGCTAGAAACTTAAGGTTATGACTTAGTAAGCACTGGCATTTTTTCCATGTACATACAAAGGGGGTCGATATAAGGGCTGCATAAGAAACAGTACATTGTCGTATAGAAGACAAAATATTTACATGGCCAGTGCTTTACGAAGGATATGGGCGGTGCCTGTGAAGACAATTTTTTTGTATCTCGTAGATGCTTTGGTTTCCTGGTATTCTACCTAGATATCTGTCAACACCTTTTTTTATGACCTCAAGGGCTCCTAAAACAATAGGTATTGTTTCAGTCTCAAATTGCCACATTTCTCTGATCTCGGTTTCCTAGCCTTTGTACTTTGACAATTTTTCAAACTACGTGAGTACTGGAAAGTCCCATAAAATTGTCACACCTTGTGTTTCAGTTTCAGGTTCTGGGTGGTGTTCATACCAGGGTACTGCGTGTGGTGTGTCATAGTGCTTACAAACTGTCCACGGGACATTATTATTATTATTATTATTATTATTATTATTATTATTATTATTATTATTATTATTATTATCATTATTATTATTATTATAATAATAACTTGCATCTTTACAAAAGTTGCCGGGTGGTCACCTCTGTGACAGCAAGTCTCCTCAGGTCTCCAGCCCTCAGTAATGCTGTGTTCAGTACAGTCTCTAGCTTTCCTCTTATCCCCAGTTCCTCCAATTTTGTTTTCAGTGTGGTTTTTTTTTGGTACGATTCCGAGTGCACCTACTATTACTGGTACTACCCTGACTTTCATGTTCTACACCTTCAATTCCCTTGCCGGGTCCTGGTATTTTTCTAGTTTTGCACTCTATTTCGTATTTACTCCGTAATCTTCAGGCACGATCACGTCTATTATTTAGCATGGTCTCCTTCACTTGTCCAAGATTACCAGGTCCGGTCTTCTCACTTGGCTGGGATGGCCAGCTTGGGTGGCAAAGTCCTAGAATAATTTATGGCTTCCATTGTCCGGGGCTGTCTCCGGTTTCTGTTGATATCATTTGTCTGGGCTGAATCCCATTCATTGCTTAGCTCCCGGTATATCACTGTTGCTACCCTGTCTGTTTTCACACTCTTTCTGGGTAGTTGACTGTATTCACTGGTTACGTGGTTTACAGTCTCATCTTTTTCTCCACATAGGCGGCATTTACTATTTGTTTGGGTTCTGTCAATACTCACTTTGAGATAGTGTGTTCTGATGCATTCGTTTTGAATTGCCATGATGAGCGATTCTGTTTCTCTATTCAGGTTTCCTTTTCGTGGCCATGTCAATGATCTCTCATCTGTGACATTTCGTATCTAGCATTTGAATTCTCCGTATAGTTTTTTTTTCTTTCTGTTCACATTTCCTTTCATTGCTTTCTGTGCTGCTCCTTCGTTAGCTTCTTTTTTGTTGTTTGTTGCGCTACTTCAGGCGCTCTTAATAATGTCTTCACTATTTGCTTGCACATACTTTTTTAATCTTGTTTTGGACCTTTGACACACTCTTTTATGCTAACAAGTTCTCCATCCCCTTTTTCCTCTTCACATACAGTCTATCTGTGTCATCTCTGGGATGTAAGGCCTTGTGCATTGTCAGAGGCTTTCTTGTTCACCAGTCCATTGATTTGAATTCTTCCTTAGTCTTTCCAAGGAATGATCCAGTGTATCTTACTACCAATACTGTCCACGTGTTCATTCCTTTTATCAGATTCCTGCTATTCAGTTTAGTCTCTAATACTTTCCTCATCCTCCTGAGGTACTCTCTTCTTACTTTCTCTCTCATTTCTTCTCGTTTTATTGCATCACGTTCGATAACTTTCAGGTATTTATATCGGTCTAGTGTTGTCATTG
Source organism: Thysanoteuthis rhombus (assembly GCA_963457665.1). Taxonomy (NCBI): domain Eukaryota; kingdom Metazoa; phylum Mollusca; class Cephalopoda; order Oegopsida; family Thysanoteuthidae; genus Thysanoteuthis; species Thysanoteuthis major. Next base: position 4,721,416 of record OY735236.1, on the reverse strand, counting down.
CTCTGATTTTTTGTTGTTCGGTAATTCAATCCACTCTGCTGCCATATTCTACTGTGTTCATTACCATTAAGGCACATTTTTCTATTTCGCTCTCCATCTCTATGTCGTTGTTATCTTCTTCCAACTTGTTGAAGAACGTTTCGAGCTCTTCCCTGCTCTTTGCAAATATTTCTATGCCATCCATGTACATGAGTTGGTTAACTTTCCTCTTTGTTTTAGTAGAATTGGCATCCTTTGCTGTTTTTCAGGATTCTGTTGAGTGGTAACATGGTTACAACAAATAGTAGTGAAGACAGAGAGTCTTCCTTGAAAATTCTGCTTTTTATACTTACCTTTCCAAAGTTTCCCCTTATTGCTGTCAAATCTACTTTTCAGTTTTTCATAAATTTGGCTATGAATCTCACCAAAGGTTTGCTGATCTTGAATATCCTGAGGCATTCGAGAATCCAGCTATCAGGGATCATTTATTATGCTTTTGGTTTGTCGATCCATTTCATTGCAACATTCTTCCTCCTTTTTTTACTTCTTTTAGGATCATCTGGTCGATGTAGAACAAGTTATTCGTCTTTTTTATTCTTCTCCTGCATCCTTTCTGTTCTTCTGGTAATAGTCCTCTTCTTTCCATGGAGATATAATCTCTCCTTGTTATCTGTGTGGTCAGGATTTTCCACATTAGTGGTAGGCACATGATTGGTCTATGATTGCATGTCTAGTTCCCTTTCTTGGTGTCCTTTTGGATGAGGGTCGTTTTGCCTCTGGTCATCCATTCTGGGACCTGGCCTTCATCTAGACAATTTAGGAGTTGTAGATGAGTCTGTCGTGTAATGAATTTCTTAACCCGATATCCATGGATTCCATCAGGCCCTGGTGGTTTCCAGTTAGCTATCTTTTGAAGATGTGTTCCAAAAAGGCTCTATTTATTACTGTTTGTTCACTGTCATCTATGTCTTGCAGATATATAAAATCGTGATGTTTACTCACGTGTAATCATTTTAAATCTTCAAATTTACCATATCTAGACATTCAATTGAAATATTTCATGTTGAAATTTTGCTACTAATTCACTTTTTTTTTCGTTTAAGAGATACACTAAAAGACACAATATAAACATATAGTTAATTTGTTCTTACACAACAGGGGTGGCACTAACCAAAATATGTTTGGGTGTATTGATTGCAGGAACTGGAAAATTTTGCGATCAAATCTTGGCATAGGTGTTGCACCCCATTGGCCGGTTCGTAACTATTTAAGGGGGCAAGGCAAGAAAAATAATGTATTTATGTATTAAGGAATGGGTGAATGGAAATGTCACGTTGTCTGGGTCAAGTGATATATCAACCGTGCGATGACAGGAGATCAGTTTAAGTAAGAATTTCTGTATGATATAACGCAATTTATAATAATTTTTTCGAATCATACATATCCATCTCTAAATACTTAACTATCATGTCGAAAGAAACGAATAGAGCAGGTATAGACCGAGAATAAACGAGATGAGAATTTTGAGTGAAAACAGTTATTTTGGCCTATGCATTACCAGCGGCTGTTTAGCTCAATGTGAAGAGTAACTCTACGGTGAAGCGGCTACCCTATCAGTAACAAGTTTTTGGAATAGGGCTTACTTACGTAGGTTACGAAATAAACGTTTTTAACGATGAGGGATCAGTAAGTATAACATGACACGTATCATTCTTACTGAGTGTTCACCCAGGTGAATATCATTATTATATCCAGGGTATCGGTTTTAATCTTAGACTGCATGCAAAACAACTTCTGATATCGTCTTTAAGAATATTAATTATACAGGAAAAACTTCTTCGAGTTGATTCTCTATCAATATATTTAACCGAAGAATTTGACTATTTTTTTCCACTTTCTTCTATATCTATATATACACATATAATCTTGTGTTAGTCCTTGTGTCATTATTTTTTGACGGATTTTTCTCTTTTAATTTGGATTATTGTGTTCATAAATGTCAGATCATTACCTAACATATCATGCACCACACTCATGGTCTAGTAAAATGGAGTATTAACGACCGTCTGCTGAGTGTGTTTCCTTCGCGGGGATTTCTTGTAATACTTTATTAGATATGTCCACACATCTCAATGAAACGCTTTTCGATCGGTCGGTCGGTCGGTTGGTCGATCGGTCGGTCGGCTTGTCCCAGTTACGCTAAACGACAGAAATATCAAAGAAAAGGTATGATATCAAAAGGTATGACCTAATTGAAAAAACATCAACACCAACCTTTTTTTTTTTTTTTTCACTATCTGTTATGGTGTCATGATAGAATGTACGAGGTCTGCTTTTTTTGTATTAGAAAAAAGTACCCCCCCCAAAAAAAAATAGCCATTTACAATTTGTTTTGAGAAAAATACTCGCAGAATATTTCTATATTGTAATACTTTACAAGTATGAGAACCATTTGCTCCTCTTCTCCTTCTGCTCCTCTACAACCACGAACGGTGGACGCATCGTTGAACTGATGGTTCTTGTTTTCAAACTTAGTTATTATTATTATTATTATTATTATTATTATTATTATTATTATTATTATTGAACGGCTTTTCAGTCGTTGAAGCTATTATTTTGTGTTGGAAATCATCTAATAAAGGTTTCCCTCATGGCGACATTCTGAAATGAATTCTGATTTTTTGTTTAAAAATCTTCGTAGATATTATTGCTGGTTTCTCTTATATATATATATATATATATATATATATATATATATATATATATATATATATATATGTGCGTGTGTGTGTGTGTGATAAATACATAAAACTACTTGAAAAAATTACCCTGAAAAAGTGTTTATTTGGACCAATTTGAAAATATTACTTTGTAAAGAAAAATGTTAACGAAAATTATTAGTTTGTCTCGAAGTAAAATGCTGAATAGGTTGGATATTACTTTGAGATTAACAAATAAATTTACGCGTAACAAATTAGAGTGATTTATTTACGTTAGTCCGAGAAACATTCGTATAAAATCCTTCAACCCGGTCCAGAACCATATTGATCTTCTATCTCAGAGTTATCTCTAACAATGCACTTTCCACAGCTCTCTCTCTCTCTCTCTCTCTCTCTCTCTCTCTCTCTCTCTGATATTCTGAGTTTGTCTCTGTTTATAACAGATGCTTCTCAGCCAATCATTATTTGTCTTTTATTTTTTTTAAAAAAGACAAATTTTCATTTATAACAACGTAGAATTGAACTTTTAAAACCAATGTTTATTAATAATCCATAAAGCAATAGTTTTGATAATCTTTTGTTGACAGGTTTTGAATCTTTTTTTTTTAAATTGAAATTTTGTAATTAAAAAAAATTGAAAAATATTGTATGCTTACTATGAAGATAATTTAATTTGTGAAAGTTAGTTTTATCATTACTCAACCGAACTGTGATAAAGAAAATCATTATAGGCTGGGTGAAAAAAAAAAACTGAAATATATCTTTCAACTGAACAGTTTGTATGGTTCTTCTTTGCAGTTCGATCAGATGTTGACTGCCCGGACGGTGGTTCAGTGTTGAAAGATTACAAGAAATGGGGTCAACTTAGTTTCTTTTTTAATGGCCAGAAAATACATGATTGTCAAGGCATTATTACAGTAAGGATTTTAGAGATAGACTCTTAAGGTCAAGCAATAAAGAAGAGAAGAGAAGTCCCCAGACATCCAAGTAAGGTTGAAATAGAAACGAGCTTCCTCGATAAAATAACAAATGATTGAATTCTAAAAACTTCGAACCGTGACTGTCATATGGAAAATCACTCGACTTTCAGCCCAAAAGCCTAGTCTGGGCACAGATAAGTAGCATTTGATCTCAATCTTATTTCAAATTATATTTACTCTATATTACAGTATCATCATCATCATCAGTCCTTTAGCGTCAATCGTTGGACATAGACCTTCCCCAGGATTTGCCACACTTCTCTATCATGGGCGTCACGGAGCCAGTACTTCCTGAACTTGTCTAGCTCGTCTCTCCATCTAACATTTTGCCGGCCTCGGTTGCGCATGTGGTCTCGGGGAATCCATGTTGTGAGTCGTGATGTCCATCTATTGTCTGCCATTCTTGCAACATGGCCAGCCCACCGCCATTTGAGATTTTTTATGGATTCTATGATGTCTCTAACTCTTGTCTTTTCCCGAATGTACTGTGCTGTCTTGTGGTCTCTCCATGTGAGGCCCAGCATTATTCTTTCATGTGCACGTTGCATGGTTCTTAGCCTACGGGTCTGTCTCTTGGTTAAGTTCCATGTTTCAACTCCATAAGTGACCATTGGGAGGATGCATTGGTTATACACCCTCCTCTTTAGGGTTAATGGGATCTTATTATTTTTGAAGGTTGAGCTAGCTCTGTCAAAGGCTTGTCATCCTAGTGTGATTCTTCGCTTGATTTCTTCTTCTTTTGAGGGTCTCATGGAGATTACTGTATAACCATCTGTAAATGATATCGTCCTATTAAAAATAGAAAAAAAAAGAGAAAATATATTTTTGAAATTCCCTGCATCATCATCATCGTCAGTCTTTTAGCGTCCGTGGTCGGGGATAGACCTCTCCCAAGATTCGCCTAACCTCTCTGTCACAGGCGTCGCGTAGCCAGTACTTTCTGATTTTCTGCCTCGATATGATCTTCTGAAACCTAGACTGGGAACATGAAAGAATCAGAAAAGATGACGTTTACCAAAACACCCACAGATTTGAAGATGAAATCGTTCTTAGTGATGAGAACCATCATCATCATCATCATCATCATCATCATCATCATCAGTCTTTTAACGTCCGTCGTTGGACATAGACCTTCCCAATGATTAGCCTCAATTCCCTATCATGGGCATTGCAGAGCCAGTATTTCTGGAATCTGTCAAGTTCATCTCACCATCTTGTGTTCTGTCGGCCTCGGTTTCTTATGTGATCTCTGGGGATCCATGTTGTGAAACGTGATGTCCATTGGTTGTCAGTCATTCTTACAACATGACCTGACCTCCAAATAATGCTAGACGAACTGAAAGAAAGTTGGTCTCCAGAAATAAATCTCATGTGCAACAAATGTGTTGAAGGCAAAGACGCAACGATTAAAATCGAAAACGCAGAGCTGGAGAAGGTGGATCATTACATCTACCTAGAACAGTGAATCTCAATTAAATCCTCAAAAGAAGAAGAAATCAAGCGAAGAATAACTCTTGGATATGGAGCTTTCGGTTGAGCAAGCTCAACCTTAAAGAAGAAGAAATCTTCTAGTCGTCGCATCAGTACTTTTTCAATCATTTTATTCAAAAATTCAACTTTGTTCCTTTCAAGGACGTAAATCTTGTTCTCTAGCACTTAGTAAAAGAATAAGGAAATAATTTATTAAAATAAAAAGAATCGAAATAATAAAAAAAATCTCAGTAGGAGAATTCTCAACGTTCAAGAAAAGCAATACTTTACTTTATTTTTCAGGTTTTTTTGAAATTCCTAAATAAGGTTTTCATGTCGATTTCTGCAGCTGATTTCCTAAAAAAAGTTTTGAGAATTTATTTTGTCGTGCACCTGTCTTTGATATGTGTAAAACTCATTACTGAGCAGGAATTATAAATAAAAAAATCATCAGATGAATTAGAACGAGGTGCATCATCGCATGAAAAATATTTTTCACCCTGAAAATTCGAATGGAAACTTCGTTTAAAGAAATTTCGCTTCTTTTTCCTTTTAAATAAGTACTGAGAATTTCAATCTCAGGAAATTGTTGTTGACTTTTTTTTTTCATTTTAAAATCTGTGTTTTGCTTGTGAAAATTTTCAAATACAAATTGTCAGGTGTAATTCAATGTTTACATTGCTACGGCATTTTGCTCAATCTTTTTTTTCTTCAAAATATCTCCTGTTCTACAGGGTGTGTACGAATGATTGTTTTTATCTCAGATTTGTTTCTAGTACTTCTTCTTACTAATGACACAAAGATTCTGACGATAGAATTGAATTTATTACGATCCCGATGGGTTTTGTTTTTTGGGTTTTTTTTTTTTTCATAAAGGTGTCGATTTCTGTTATGTCATCGCAGGTACATGCATGCTTACATTGCTTTTTTCGCTTTGCACAATTTCAGCTAATGATTTTTTCAATAAGAACGATATACTTTCAGATAACGCTGGTAGAGAGCTTTACATCTAAACGAGGTCGGTCTCTTATACATCGCACATAATCCTCGGCTGTGAATTCGATCCTCACAGGCTGCTCGAGGTATAAAATGTGTCTCGAGCCAAATATCAGAAAAAAAGGAGAAGATGGAATCAACAAACGAACGAGCAAAAAAAAAAGCCAAAATAGAAAGAGAGAAGACACGGGTGGAGAAAATATACGAAAAAAAAGAAGTGAGTCGTTCAATGGAAACCGTGACCAATGTCTTTTGGTAGCATGTCATGTTGGGGATGATCAATTAAAAAATTGGAAAAAGAGTGATCAATGAATAAGTAACATCTTTCATATTTTGTTAGGCTGTGATCACAGGAAAAAAGTATAAAGTCACAAAAAATAAGTGTGAATGCTGCCAGACACAAAATAAGGGATCAATTTAGCATAAATATACGCAGAAAATTGACACACCCCAGCCATTATAAACTATCAAGCAGGGGTTCGAAAAAAAAGAACATTTTTTTTTTCAAGACGTAAGGAGTATATGTTTGAATTTTCATCCCTGTAGCTCCATAGGTGCTGCTTATACGAGTGATATATACACAGCCAATCGGCTAACCAGCCAGCTAGACCAATTTTGAAAAAAAACACTGAAGAAACCTATGTTGACAGTTGACAGTTTTGGTTGACGGTCCCTAACATAGGGGGAAAAAGAAGGAACCATTGAATTAACGAAAGAAAGAAAGAATCGAAGAACGAACGAGGGAATAATAGCATAAAAGAAATAAAAGGATTAACAAATGAATGAAAGGAAGGAACAAAATAATGATCTATGTTTTGTTCTGACCACCAACACCACCAAGAATCACGCAATGATCACCATTTTTCTTTTTTTCAAATTGACATTCGTAATTAACTTTAGTGTTCATACGATTTATCTATTTATGATTTCATCAAATAAAAATTCCCCTGAGGGGATCTCCGAATACAATTTACATTATAAATACGTATTTGACTTTAACACACATTAATTCAAGGGATAAAAATATATGAAACTTGAAGAATTATAAGCTTATTAGTACACTACATAAAAACATTCTTCAGGAACGTTTTATTTTCCTTCCTGAATTCGTCAACATATTTCAGCTGATAACTCCCAAAGCAATCATATGATATAAGAATTAAATGTTTAAGATTCATTAAGTTTGTTTTAACTTTAAATCTCATCTAATAAAATTGCTTACAAAATAAAATTGTCGGTTTCATGAGTATTTGATTGATTCTACGCCTTTGTTACTTTAGAATGAAAAATTGAAAAAAAGCTACCGAATTATCTATAACGTCATTAAAGACGAGAATTTGAGAAGATAAATCGCAGTTTTGATTTTTCTGATGATAGAACCTCCTAGAATCAATCTTGTGTATTTTGGTTACGGCCAACAAACAATACTTCTTGAGGAACTTGGCAAGAATTTTCAGTTTATGGGGAAAGTTATTGACAACAAGATATGAAAGTACGTCTTGGAGTTGTGACCGGAGTATTTTCATGTTAGCAAGACGTAGAAAGTCTCGCTTGTTTTTTTCCAGTCTGTAAAAATGCTGTTGCCTGCAAGCATTATTTCAATGCTTTTCTCCGAGACTCAACCAGAGGAGAACTTCGTTTTCTGTCGACACTTTCTGAGTTGGTTGTTTTCTCAGATTTTAACTGCATGTTGGGGGTTATGCGTATCTGGTTTTATTGCCGTGCTAGAGGAAATATTTATGAAACAAACTTAGGAATAGACGAACGGAAGTTAGAGGTGGATTGCATTTAATTAAATATCTGAGAAGCCTGACATGTAATTTCTTTGGAAGTGAGCAAATATTAATTCGGTGTCGAACTTTGGGGTGAAAGTTTTCTTAGAATTATTTCCGTCAGCGGCTATTCGTATACGTATACAAAGTCTCCAAGTATTACTTGATTGGAAAGCAGTATTCCGTAATGTAAAAGTTACTATAAATTTTTCTATAATATGTTCAAGGCTCAAAAGCTTAAAGTGAAGGTTCATAGATTAAAATGGATTAGGGTGACCAAAAATTCCTGGTTTCATTTAATTGCACAACTGACAGAGATGATACAATTTTTTGATTATTAAATTCGTCTAGTTTTTACCTTCATCTTAATTTTCATAGGTTTTATTATCAACTTTGATTCGGGCCGTCATTCTACGGCTATAGAATTTGTATTTTAAAAGGAGCTCATGAAATTACTGAAATGTTCAGCCATTTTAAATAATCCCTTGTGATATTACGAAATCAATAGTTTTACAATCATCATCGTCGTCATCATCACCATCATCGGCCTTTTAGCACCTGTCTTTGGACACAGACCTTCCTCAAGATTTGCCAGATCTCTCTATCGTGGGCGTCAAGAAGCCAGTACTTTCTGAACTTATCTAGTTTGTCACGCTATCTTATATTTTGTCGGTTCTGGTTTCACATGTGATGTAACTGGTACAGTCTGACCTCTCAACGGAATCCTATCTTCAGATTACAATGGATACTACGAACCATGTATGAACAAGAAGAGACAATGGTCAGTGTTGCCAATTCAGCGCTTTTCGAGCTAGATTTCTGCACTTCTTGCTTCGGCAGCGCGAGATTTAGCAACTGTTACTTATTGAAAATGGCCCAGAAAGGTTGACAGCATCTTTTACGCTTTTTCGAGGTCGATTTAGCGCGAATAAAAAATCCAGCTGATAATACAACGGCAAAACTCCATATTAACAAACCTTAATCACAGTAAAACAGACATGAATTCTGCATTGGTTTTGTGAGGCCTGGCCAAAATTTGAAACACATCTCGTATTGGATAATGATAATCTAATTGCAAATCACCACCATCCATATATGTTTCCTTTTTTATCTCGTAAATTGAGCAATAATGGTGGTAGAATTAAGTTACCTTGATAGAAGACTATCAGTTTGGTTTGGATTATAAATTTACGATTAAAAAAAAAAGATCTGGTTAGTCACTCGATGGGGTGATCTATTATAAATTGGAAAAAGAGGATGATCAATGAATAAGTTATTTTTATTGCCTTTTGCAGGGAGCAGCAGTGAGCACAAAAAACGAGGGTGAATGCCGCTAGACATAAGTTAAGGGATCAATTTAGCATAGACTTTCATTGTAAATTAACACCCCCTTCCCATTTAAAACCTATTTAGAAATGAATGTAAATAAATAAAAATAAAAACAACAACATTCTCCCGAATCAAAAGAGGTCTGTGAACAAAATTTGAAGTTTTTGCTAGGAACAGTTTGGTCTGAGTGACGTCCAGATCGATAGATGAATAGATAAACAGATAGATATAAAAGTGAGAGCACATAAATAACCTAAACCGAACACCACCGATTAAACCTATCTGTTGTGGTTAGCCGTGATTGATTATTTCACAGGTAGACTTGGGTGTCAAAAGTTCCTTATGCATTGAGCTATCGATTGATATCACTGAGCCAGAAAATCTGGAATGAAAAACAATAAAAAAATGTTGAGTCACCTTTGAGACACCGTATACGTAGACGTGTGTTTGTTTGTTTTTTAGAAACCATCAACCAAAACTGTCACCAAAATAATCAAAATAGGTTTCTTCAGTCGTTAGGCTGGTTTAGTTGACTATCTCTGTATGTAAACATCGTACGTAAAGGTTGCACCAATGGAGCTAGAGTGCGGAAATCTTCAACATCTATTGCTTATCATGTCGAGAAAAAAGTCGTTTTGGTTTTTTTTAATTCCCCTTCTCTAAAAAAAGTTTTTAGGGGGGGATTTGCCATGCAAGTTTATCGTAAATTGGTAGTTGATACTTCAGTTCGTGTACGGCAACATTCTTGTATTTTTCGTTTTTGGGGGGTGGGGAATTCAGACTTATTTTTAGTAATTGCTGCCCCCAAAATGCTAGAAATAAACTATTCATTGATCACCCTTATTTTTCTATTTTTTTTAAATAATCACCCCCAACACGGCCTGCTACCAAAAGACGTAGGTTACGATACAGTTTCTATGAAGTAACAAACCAGACCTTTTCTTTTTGATGTTCATCTGTATCGACAATTAAATTAATGATTAAAGGAAATCTAATGTTTACATTTCATCAATTGTGCAAACAATGAGTCCTGCTCCAGTGGGTTGGTGTGTCCACTCGACTGACCACAACTATATAATCGCCGTCGTTGGTCGCTTCAGCGACGCATTTTGTCCCTGCATAGAAGGACAACGGCGAAATTTACTACGAATGTAAAATCAATTTTTAGTAATTTCTGACTAGTATAACCAAGGGAATTGTTTTTTAATTGCGTCCGACCAACAGTTGGTAGGCTTCTGGACAGGGTGGCCATATTGTTAATTTTTTGTTTTTGTTTTTCTTGTGTTTTTTTTTTTTTTCAAGCTAAATTCACTAATTAAGCTTTTTTCAAATACGTTCGTTCTGTAATTCAATTTGGCTTTCATGCCTTTTCCGCTTTTCTTTAAGTGTTGTTTTTTTTTGCTGTTGTTTTTTAACTGACTTGGGTTGCTTTAAAATATAATATTTAGCTGGAAAATTAGATGAAAATAGGAATATTTTACCGCTTATTCACCATTTTTTAAGACAGTTTTAGTGATGAATAAAAAAAATACTTGGAATCATTAAAAGCGTATTCGTTACCAGTGCGTTATAAGTGTTGTTGATATGCTTTGGTTATTTGTGGATTTGCCACAATCCCTCTCCAAATGCTGTTCCTGTTGTCAAATTTCTTCCCTTTTGTAATGGATAAGATTTTTTATATACATTTGTATGTCCAATTTCTTCACCTTTTCCCAATGGACACAGCTACTTTGTCGGCTGCCCTCAACTTAATGAAAATCATTAAGTACGTTCCTGTTTGTGCTTGATAATGATAAAACAATTATCATTATTACAATCATCATCATCATCATCATCATCATCATCATCATCATCATCATCATCATCATCATTACCCGTTCCTTCCTTCTTGCTCTCCGTCTCTATTTCCTTCTTTCCTTCCTTCTCTCTCCTTTCTGGCTCCCCTCTTCTTTCCGAACCATGGTATATGATTTAATTTCCCCTGAGTATTATTCTAATTTCAGTTGCTTTTCTTTGCAACAACTCAGACTGCCCATGAGCACCTATCAGTGAAAATAGCGCGGACTGAAAATAACGAATAATCCCTAAGCATCAATTTCACTCTAGAAAGCCTGCCTATGTACGTAGACTGCTTTAACGATTGAACAGCAAAAGCTCTTACCGTTCGCTGAAGATGAAAGGTAACCCTTAAACATACACTATTTTCCCTAATCGCTCGGCATCATACCTGTCTTCATGTCCACGTAGAGTAGAAGTATTTGTATGAGTAATATCATCTTGACTTATATTTTATGTACTGTCTACCAACATTAATATTTGACTCGTATTTCTTTCATCTAAATTTCATTTGTTTATCATCGCAACTATTTCGACAGTTAGTGAGATCTTTAAGGTCAAATGAAATAAATTTCAGTACGTATTTTTACTCAGCAGTCTATTTGTTTGTTTACAAAGAAAAACTTATCGTGAACCCTTAATTATCTTATAACCAACTGATCTCGGTGGTATTGATCTGTAAAAATCGACATCTGACTCAGTAATTACATGACTTATCGTTCCTGTGCATGACGTCACAAGGGACTACAATATGGCGGTCTTTTTTTTTTAAGTGATTCAGACGAAAACATTCCTGAAGTCAATCTTTCCTGGAAGGAGAAATTTCAATTATATGCTCGAACTGGTTGTTAGAAGTGCCTTTTTCAGACGTGCTTAGCTACAGAAGAAAGAATGAATTCGTGCCTACCTCACCAATATATTCATTGGCATTTTTTATAATTGATATGTTATAATTTATTGGGGGAATAAAAATTTATTCTATCATTGTCTATTCCACTGATGAGTAACTGAGCAGACACAATTGACTGCGCTAAAAATTTACCGGAAATAGACACCTTGTGGTGATATCTGACCTTGGTTATTTCCCCTTGGGTTAACTCTCCGGTAGCACCAGACTATAAATACCTGCTTACTACGGGGTTGGCGGTTGTAAATTGAAATAAAGCTTTATAAGTTCTGTTCCTTGAGTCTCATTTTTTTCTCTTACACGCCTTAAAAAAAAAAGGTCAAAACCGTACAAAATTTCATTTTATTGTCGGAAACTTTGTGGCATTGGAAAAATTGGAAAAAAAAAATATTTGAGTATACCTGAGAAAAAAGTGTTTTTTTGTTTTTCATTTCAGCTGGCCCCAAATCTTTATTCCCTATCTGCACTGACAGATTAAGCAAGCGCAGGGTCTGTTGCATATTTTATGATGGGACCCCTAAATGTAGAAGAATGCGTATAAATATTGTAATGTATGCATATTTCACTTGCCAAAAAGCCATATATTACAACAAATATGTCTGACATTTCAGGTATAATATCAAAGACCATCCATCAAAACAGTTGAATAGGTTTCTTCAGTTTTCAAATCGGTCCGGCTGGTTGGCTGGCTATATGTACGTATATATGTATGTATCACGCGTACAGGCTGCATCAGTGGAGCTAGAGTGCTGAAAATTTAAACATTTACCCCTTGTTACGTCTGCAAAATAAAATTTCTGGTTTTTCAATAGGTACTTAATGGGGGTTCAGTTTACAATCTAAGTTTATACCAAATTGATCCCTTGGTTTTTCCCGCTTCTTTTCTTAAATTAAGACCTTTTTTTAGTGATCACTGTCCAATTACAAGCGAGGTAAGTAAGTTATTCATCGAATAGTCCTTTTTCCAATTTTTTTAATTGGCCATCCTAACACGGCATGCCACCAAAAGACGTTGGTCATGTGTCG
>OY735236.1:4575901-4705901 GCA_963457665.1 Thysanoteuthis rhombus | reverse complement strand
TTTGTACATGTGGAGATAACATAACTGGAAACCGAAATGGTTGAATTACTCATTGTACTAAAACAATTGAGATTCAAAGAGGTTTTCGTACGATTGGAGTCCTTCTTGTTGTTAGTGTTGTCAACAAGAGGTTTCGGTCGATCTTTTCTACCGCCTTCTTCAGATGTATTATCCAAATGTGATGGTGTTGTACGCAAGTATTTCCAGTGGTAGCGACACTATAATGTTAGATTCGAGTGATACCTTTCTCTTCTCTTGTTAGGCTTTGATATCTATACCTAGTCTCTGTTGAGTATCGGGAGCCACATTGGGTTGTACCCTGCACTAGTCTGACATAAACTCAGTGGTCATGTTGAAGTGGGCCTCCTTGGTTTCTGCGGTTTCCAACAGCGTTCCCTATCTATGATACGGACTTCTTCCCATAGAGGATAGCGTTCGCCTTTCTTTCTCCAGATTTTGTTAGCTATCCCAGATCTTTCACTTTGTCTTTGATTTTGGCCTTTTTTGTGCTCAGCAGGTTGAACTTCGAGAGGCCTACCAGTTTTTGCCAGTGCAGATCTTACCTAATTCACAAGGAATGTGTGTCAATGCATTTACTTGAAATTATTTAATAGAATTTATCACTACAGGAATTATCGAGTACGCAAGGAATGAACCACACCCTTTTGTGACCCCAGGTAGAATGTACTTTTGATTTGGATGTTGGTTAAAATTGTAATTCCAGGTTTTCTGACCTCAGGGGCAATATAGATAATATTCGCAGAATCAATTAAAGAAATTGTTCACGAAACATATGATAGTATTTTTTCTTTTTCGGAAACGGGATTTTGCTCCAAAGGGAGACGGAGTAACGATCAGTAGATTAGCCGATGATCCATCAAGTGAATGATATGATCGGTATAGTGCCACCCTGTCAAAGAGATTGTGAGAGGAAACTAACTAATGAAATCGGAAGGTAATAAAGGGGAGACGGGCCAAAAGTGTCAGTTCAGGGAATGCGTAGATTTCGACGTTAGGGTCAGTATCCAAAGACCCTGCCAGACACCATGCCTAGCCCTTTTCCCGAGGGTTCTCATTAAATATATTTTCTTGTCGAGAACGCTACCGGAGAATGATCACCCTCCCTACGGGACCCTCTTTCTGACGAAATGTTGGCCCAGATTGCAACAGCTGAAATCGACTTAAGATTTCATTAAACAAGCACAGAGTCACCAAGAGAAAGCTGCTAATTATAATGACCAAAGGCCCGACACATCTGCTCCCTGTTAACACTGGTCTATGCTTTCTTTCGCCTCTGAAAGTACTTACTTCCCCAAGAGAATAGCCCCATATAGAGAACTGACTCACAGTCAGTCTTCGTTTTCTGACCAAGTTAGTTGATTCGGAGTTTGTAACCCGTAGAGTAGTGGCTTCCCAACCTTTTCAAGGTTACTCCCTACTTTTGTCAATAAGATTACTAGCCCCCATCACAACCCTGGCTCTCCGTACGTGTTTATCGACACACATCGCTTTTTGCCAACAGTCCATGGTCTTCGCTACTAATTTAATTTTGTAGTAATAGAATTACTTCAAAATCGATTTTGGGAGGCGAAGAAATTTTTATTGATATTAATAAAACCGACTGAAGATAACGTCAAAAAGCCAACACTGTGACTAAATTTCAAATACTTTTAATAAACAACTCTGGTAAGGAAAATTCAAATTTTTGGTCGCACCGTTATACTCCATCTTGTTTCATACATTCACACTACCCTATTGAACAACCGTAGCCACCAAATATGTCGCAAGTTTCCATTTTTATTTATATGTGCGTGTGTTTGTGTGTTCTAGCGTTCCTGGCCATACCATTTTGTCTACAGATTTGAAAATTGGCATTGGTACTCTACTATAACCTTTTTAACATATCATTTTTAGTTTTTAGAAAAAAAAAGATGTTTTTTTACCTTTTTGGACTTGATTCTGATGGGTATATTAATAACATCTAAATTCTCCAGAATCTAGATATTTCTAGAAGGTTTTTAAAATATATTCTAGATGTTCCCCGTGGAAGTTATATCTATATTTTCCAGAATCTAGATATTCCCAGATGTTTTGTTTGTTTGTTTTTTTTTACTCTATTTTCGATGTTTCCCATTGGAAAACGCCAGTGTTCTCATCCAGAGAATTTATTCTAACCATATTTCTTTCTTAGGGTTTTTTCTTACATGACTTCAATTTGGCAAATTCATTTGGTGACCTGACCAACTGAACTAAAAGATGCTTCAACCAACCTCGCCAACAGCGCTTTTGCGGATCTTCAAACACAACGTGGGTGTAGAAGGCATCGATGAGATGAGACCAGCGTAGAGAGTGCCAGCCATAATTTCTGTATTGTTTCAAATTGGTATGGATGTTTCATGTGAGTATTACGTGTCGATGGAACGAAGACTAGATAGAAAAAAAACAGGTCTCGTTCGTCACTCAATAGAAACCGTCATGCAACCAAGGCCTTCGGGCAACATGTTGGGGGCGATCAATAAAAAAATTGGAAAACAGAGTGATCAATGAATTGGTATGTATATTTCATGTGGGTATTACGTGTCGATGGAACGAAGACTGAATAGAAATAAAACAGGTTTCATTCGTTACTCAATAGGAACCGCCATGCGAACAAGGCCTTCGGGCAACGTGTTGGGGGCGATCAATCAAAAAATTGGAAAACAGATTGATCAGTGAATAAGTTACTTCTCTCACCTTTTGTTGGGCAGTGATCACTAGAAAAGTCTGATTTCTCCAAAAACAGCCGGGAACAAAATAGGATCAATTTAACATAAACCTACATTGTAAACCGAACCCCCAATAAAATTCTATTTAGGGAGGTTAATTTTTTTTTCAAGTTTTTCTTAGACATGATAAAGTCTAAATGTTGAAAATTTCAGCCGTCTAGCTCAGTTGGCGTGGCCTTTATGTATAATACATACATAGCTAGCTAGTCAGCCTGCCAATCAGCTGGACCAACTTAAAACTGAAGAAACCTATTTTGACAGTTTTTGTAGCTGTTTTAGTTGGCAGTTCATGATATGATCTATTGTTTATTTGTTTTCGTGACGTCTTTTCCTTGTGATAGACAGAGTCGGGCAGAGGGGGTCAGGAGGGCCAATTTGTATGGGTCTACGATTTTAAGCCGTCTTATCAAGCGAAGAATCACTTTATGATTGCAAGTCTTCGGTAGAGCAAGCTCAACCTTCAAAACCAAGAAAAACCCATTAGTCCTAAAAAGAAGGGTTTATAACCAATGCACCACCCGATAGGCTCCCATGGAGCTGAAACATGGAACCTAACCAAGAGACTGACTTGCAAATTGAGAACCATCCAATGTGTACATGAGAGAATCATGCTGAATCTCATATGGAGAGATCACAAGACAGAACAGGAGTCCGAGACATTATACAAACCATTAGGAAACTCTAATGGCAATGGGCTGGTCATAATGCAAGAATATCAGACGACCAATTGATATCATAACCCATAACATGGATCCCCAGAGATCGAATGCAGAACTGAGGCTGGCAGAATGATAGATGGTGAGACGAACTAGACATGTACAGAAAATATTGGCTCCGCAACGCCCATAGTTGAGAGATGTGGCGAATCCTCGGGAGGGTCTATGTCTAACGATGATTGATAATAGACTGATGATGATGATAATGATGATACCAGGGTAGGGCGCTACAAGGGGTGTGCGATTTTTCTGTTCTCTTGCATATATATATATATATATATGTATATGTATGTGTGTGTGTGTGTGTGTGTGTGTGTGTGTGTGTGTGTGTGTGCGTATATATATATATATATATATATATATATATATATATAAATATATATATATATAAAGATAGCCCTGGTTAGTCACTCAGAAGAAACCATCATATGACCAATATTTGCCGTATTGGGGGTGATCAATCAAAACGTTGGAAGAAAGAGACTCAGATTTAAGGGGAGTAGACACTTCTTTGTTTTTCTATCATGTCGCGTTGAACAAAACCTATATAAATATAAAATTAACATTTCTCTTTCCAACTGAGCTAAGTTGACAAGTCTTTCATATACATGAATCTATTCATCATATATGTATTTGAGAAATGGACATATTTGGTCGGACAGAATGAATTCTAAATTGCGTTGTATTATGTAGAAATTTATCTGAAATGATTTCTCATCGTTCCACGGTTAACATATCATTCAATTCAGACAACGTAAATAGAATAAACAATTAAAGAAAATGGGGCTGCAGCATTTTCTCTAATTGTTTATTCTATCTTCGTTGTCTAAACTGAATGATATATTAACCGTGTAACGACGGGATGTCATTTCAGATAAGTTTGTATATGATATAACGCAATTTATAATTCCTCATGTATACAATACAAAAGTTGCAGTAAGTAGAAGTAGGAATGGTGTTTGACACTGCAGCAACTGGGCTTGTTTTGTCTGTACTTATCTAGGTGTGCCGTGACCGTTCATATGAAAAAAAAATCCGAATTTGAAAAAAAAAAACGAATCAAAATGAGACTCTTTGTTAAACAAATGTTTCATTTTTTCTCCTACTCGTTATTGAAATCACAGAAGACGAAGGAATAGATATATCTTTATTGCTGGAAACTGTCAACAAGAACTGTCTCTAAAACTTCGAACATAGATTTCTTAAGTTTTAAAGCTAGTCTGGCTGGCTATGTATGTACGTATGTATCGCTCGCGCCAGCTGCACCCATACAGCAAGAGGGTTGAACATTAAAACATTTACTCTTTACTGTGTCTAGAAGAAAAAAACGTCTTGTTTCGTTTTGTTTTGAAAATAACCCAACCCCCCTTTTTTACTGGTTGTTTCAATTTGCGATGTATTTTTTTTTATTATTCCAAAAATGTTTTTTTTTTTTTTTAAATCCTCATAATAGGTTTTTAGTGAGGGGGTCAATTTGAAATGTAATTTTATGCTCTCCATGTACTCTTAGTTTGTGTCTGACAGAATTCATTCTTGTTTTTTCTTTAATTCAGATATTTCTTTATGATCACTGCCCAACAAAATGCAAAAGAAGTATCTTATTCATTGATCACCCTAAGAAGGCATGCTGCCAAAAAACATTGATTACGTAACGATTTTTATTGACTACTCTTTTGTTGTTTTTTAAATTCATTTTTATGTACCTAATCCGAATCTTTCTTTTTTTTTTTGCATTTCTTTTATTTGAGAGCATTTATCTGGGAAGAATTCTTCAAGTTCTATGGTGACGTGGAGTTGAATTTCAGGTCATATGATGGTTGGACATTCTGTCTACCAGGAAGTGCTGCCTGCTGAGGTTAGACAGGGGTCATTTCATGCGATGCCAATGAAATCTGCTAAAAACCAAATCTAGTCATAAACTCCATAGACGTACAAATACATACAACACACACAGACACAGACACAGACACACACACACATATATATATATATATATATATATATATATATATATATATATATATATATATATATATATATATATATATATACATACATATATATATATATATATATATATATACATACATACATACATATATATATATATATATATATATATATATATATATATATATATATATATATATATATATATATATATATATATATACATATATATATATATATATATATATATATATATATATATATATACACTAGCTGGAAACTTTGGTTGCGCAGGAGAAAAAACTCAGCATATATCCCTAGATGCCAGGCCTATACCCCGCTCCTACCCTCAGTCGAGGTTGAACGCATCTGAAAAAAAAACTCCAAATATAACAACGTAAAAAGCAAATTACACATCATAGAGACGTCAAAAAAGTAATATAATGATGGAGGTGCCTTCACGCACTTCCCTCCGTGGGGCCTGCCCCCATCCTGCTCGGAAAAAAATCAAATTACCCTTGTACACAAATTTGCATCCCATAGGTTGCAGGCAACTCCGTTAAATTTTAAAATATCAAAATTAACCTCGAACTGACCTAAAAAAAAAGAAAAATCAGCAGCTCTCGGCGTCACCTATCCTATGTTCACCCTCGGGCCAGAGTTACCCTTGTATACAAATCTGCAGCCCGTAGTGTGCATCAATCTCTCTTAGATTTGAAAGGGCCGAAAACTGACCTAAACATAAGGGGCCAGCACCACCTATCTTCTGTCCGCACTGTCAGCGCCACCTATCTTAAACCCATGCTAAGTTACTAAAAAAAGCAGCCCGTATAATGCAACCGACTCCGTTAGATTTGAAAATGCCCAAATCGGACTCAGTCAAAAATGCAAAAATTGACATGACCTCAAACCGATCTTTATGGATGACCAAAAATCATTGCCACCTTTCCTATATTATTTCTCGGATCAAGTACCGATGTATACAAATTTTCAGTCCGTTTTTTTTCCTAAGTCTATATAGCATAAAATTGATAAAAAAAAAATTGCCCCAAGCCTGATTGCTGCTGGATCAAACTCTATCCGACGTCTTTTCCATCCGAAGATGATCACTGCAGTTTTTCTATCGTGTATATGATAAACAAATTCTTAGGTATGTAATATTTGTCAATTTGGCTCAGTCAGTATGTGAGTTGCCTACAAATCACTTCATCATGATTTCAAATCATATTAGGGAAATGTTAATTTTATAAATGTATTCATTCGTTCGAATGAAATAAGCCATTGCACATCTCCAACAAATTTTGGTAGATATGTAGGACATGTCAATTTAGCTCAGTCGGTAAGAGAGCCGCAGACCAATCCGCTAGTCAGCAAGCTGGTCTCGCAGATTATTACTACAGAGTTGTGACCATTGTTGCCAACCCGAAAAAAAATTTGACCTCGGAAAAAGCGCTAAATTCGCAACACTGGTAATGAGCCTAATCCTCCCTGGATACATCTGACTTGCGGCAAAACTAAACTGAGATTGGTACTGTGAGGCCTCAAGTAACATTTTCAGAGGAAAGAAAAAAGAATCTAATTCATTTTCACCAGGCAAACAATAATTGAATTCCAAACATTTGCTTTGCGTAATTTTTTTTCAAACAAATATCTCCGAAGCATCAGTAAATTGTATAACGTTGGTTTTTAATAGCCATGAGAGCAAATCTGTTTGTTTTTCTGCCGCTGTCGATTTGTGGACATTCTTTAGAGGTTTCAACTTGGAAAAGTACCCTTTTCCAGCCGCATGTGTGATCATTAGGAAGAAGAGATTCTGTAGTGCTATTGCAGCGTTAAAGGTTCGAGAAGTTAATCTATTGTTTACAGCATGGTTGCAGATATCAGAAGCTTTCTATGATCCAGCTTGTGCCTTGGCTACAATGTTTACTATACACATATAGACAGTATATTAATTGAACCTTTTTAAATTGATAATTATGAGTATTTATACGTTGATTCAGCAATGAATTTAGACTATCCAAGTGTGAAATGAATACAATCTACCTCAGGTAGAATTTGAACTC
This sequence comes from Thysanoteuthis rhombus, assembly GCA_963457665.1. Lineage (NCBI taxonomy): Eukaryota > Metazoa > Mollusca > Cephalopoda > Oegopsida > Thysanoteuthidae > Thysanoteuthis > Thysanoteuthis major. Next base: position 4,698,407 of record OY735236.1, on the reverse strand, counting down.
GGTCCGTTGATCAATTTACCGTGTTTTCTGGAAAACTCTACGCGCCTTATCAATGCGATAACCACAAGATTAACATGAGATCATCCAGTGATCTCACACTTCTGTCAACGTATTTTGGCATGAATCGGCACCAAGGATCATAAAATTAATTTATTTGTTTTTTGTTGTTGTTGTTTGTTTTTTAGGTAATTGATAATTCGAATGTTCAAATTTCAAGCTGTATTTTTCAATAAAAAAAAATAATAATACAATATTTACTTAGAAAAAATTCATAAAAGGAAAAAAGATATCGTTTGTGTTTTTGATCCCAAAAAAAACCTTCAACAAAATATATAATTAACGGATGGATGAATTATAAAAAGATAAGTTTATTTACTCTAAACGAAATAAGGGTTGTATTTTTTTTTAATGAAAAAAGAAACTCTTAATTGAAGCTGAGAAAAATCAGTTACCAACATAAACTGTCCAGACTCTTGTGACAGACAGGGTTAGAGAGATTAGGGGAGAGGGTATGGGTTGAAAGGCAGACATCCCTTTTTTAGCAACCCCTCTCACCAAAACTGACAGACGAATAATCAGCTTCCAAAATTCAGTATTTTTTTTTTTTATCATTATTATTAAAACCCGGTGTCTATTTCTCCTGCTTATACCCTCTCTTGTCATGATAACAGACGTTCTGATATTTTCACAACCCTTTTATTTATTTTCTAACATATATCCGTCAAATACGACGGGTTTGTATATGTGTGGATCAGTACCAAGGGGCCTACAGCTATTTTATTGGGTAATAGTTCTTAATTTTAAGGGTTTTTTTTATATCAAGTTGACTCAAGCTGTTTTATTGTATGATGATCGGACATAAAGTCTTAAAAGTTTCTCTTACGTAATCCCCATTGTCATAGCTAAATCTATTTCATTAGGAAATCTATTTTTTGATGATTCGAGTATCTTAATTTTAAGTTTTTTAAGATCATATCTCAAGCTGTTTTAATGTATGATGATCAGACATGAAGTCTTAAGAGTTTCTATTACGTAATCTTCATTGTTATACCTAAAGCTATTTTATTAGGAAATTTATTTTTTGATAATTCGAGTATGTTAATTATAAATTTTTTAAAAGTCTCAAGTTGACTCGAGCAGTTTTAAAGTTTGATCGTGCATAAAGTCTTCAAAGTTTCTATGACGTAATCTTCGTTGTTATGCCTAAGGCTATTCTATTGGGTAATTTATTTTTTTGATAATTCGAGTATCTTGATTTTGATTTTTTTTTTCAAGTCTCAAGTTGACTCAAGCAGTTTTAAAATATGATCGTACATAAAGTCTCAAAAGTTTCCATGACGTAATCTTCATTGTTATGTCTAAGCAGGAAAGTAAATTAACAAACAAGATCAAAGCGCTACCTGATGATAATTTTTGCATTTGTTGTTACTATAATCAGTATTAGAATATATAAAAACGTCCGAAATACTCACCTGTATAGGTTTGCTTTGCACCAGATCGTTACACTCGCTAGAGCAGACAGTCCTTCGCTTTTTCTTTAGCTCTACACCACTGAACGTTGGTGAATGGAAGAACAAAACCAACAGGAAAACCTGATCATCTCTAATCACCTAAAGCTGTAGGCACTCGCCAGGGTCAGTTTGACGAAAGTGTTTTGGAAGGGTCTCGTGTTGGGAAATCATTATCCTTGGTGATATGAGCGTGCACATCTTGATCGCCCAAGGCATTGAGCAGAAAACTGGTTGAGAATCTGAGATAGTTATCGCAAATGCGTGACAACAGATTGGCACGATCAGGTTTGCTCCGGACTCTACCTGAGAGTAATTGTATTCTGCATTTCCCGAAGTATTGGTGATGGTTGTTGGCTGTTAAAGTACAGTCCAAGTTGGAGCTAATTGTTTTCCCCCGCAACAGTAAAAAAGAACATCGAACAATCTTTTTTTATTCAAGGGAATTAATTCTCCTCTGCTTGTCTATCACGTCACGTTAAACCAAACCGTTATATAAAATTAGTTGCTCAACAGAAACCGTCATGCAACCAATGTCTTTTGGTAGCATACCCTGTAAGGGGTGATCAATCAAAAAATTGATAGAAGGGATGATCAACGAATAAGTTACTTCCCTCACCTTTTGGCGTGTAGAGATCACAAAAAGTTTTTTTTTTTTTTTTTTTAAAGCTAAGGGACTAATTTGATGGAAACTTACATTGCAAATTGAACCCCCTCTATAAAAAATGGGTGGGTCAAAAAATTACTTTTTTATTTAGATATAATGAGTAAATCTTTAAATTTTCATTTTCTCTATCGGTACGTCTTGTGTGCAAGGTACAGACATAGCCAGATAGACCAACTTAAAAACTGGAGAAATGCTTGTTGACAGCTTTTGTTGACGATTCCAAATTAACCCATCCCTACCACGATTTGAAACCAGGACCAAGGGATTAGTAGGTAGCTTTCTTATCAACCGACAATTATGGAGAGAATCTATGAATCCATCTATCGTATGCACAATACAGAAGTTGCAGTAATCACTTTCAGTCGGAAAAGGGGAAGGAGTGAAGTTTTCTACTGCGATAGCCTGGCTTATTTGTATGTAAAATGCGATGAAGTTAATGAAGTTATCGAAGAACTGGGAGGAGAGAACCTTTTTTCTTCCATCTACACTTCGACAGGGGTTAGAAATTTCACATTCCTGTCAATTCTCTTTTGGTATATGAACAACCATGCCCGTACTAAAGACAATGGGAAACAAAACAAAACATATTGAGTTCAATAGAAGGAGTTAGAAGGAGAGCAACGAGGAAAGTACCTGAAATAGCAAATTCAGCTTTTGAGGAGAGCTTCCATGAACTGAAGCTACCAAAACTTAGCTATAGAAGAGTTAGAGGAGACATGGTTATGTATACAAGATCATGAACGGAAAGTATGACAAGAGTGTTGGTAGCTTAATCAAGAAGTAGAAAGACAATGCGTAGATATCAGTGAACAGGGGGAACTGCTAGAAAATGTACCAACAAAGAGCCAGGCTGGGTATATGAAAATATAGTTTCAATATAGTGTGGCTCTAGAATAGTCTACATAATGAAATAGTGTGTTCCCAAAATGTGGATTTTCCCAAGAACAGACCAGATGAATATTGGGATAATCAGGAGATTCTATACAACTATAAGTCCAAAATAAACATTTGGGTGTCACGTGGAAGCCTACGATGATCATGTGATTCTGGTGGAGAGAATTCACCATGAAACCTGTTACAGGAAAATATCACTAAGCTAAGCTAGATACGGGATATTGATCTATGAAGGATTTCAAGGTACATTAAACATCATAGTTTTAAGAATATATCATTTTTGTTTTGATTCGCTTGGAAGTAAAAAGCCGAATATAAAAATAGAAGGGCTACTAAGACATGTAATACGTTGGGCCCAATCAATTTTACATTCATGGAGACCAGTGTAAATATCTGAAAGATTTTTCCCTCGGGGCCCTTTGCGATTAGAGCTAATTATTGTGAGTGTGAGAGAGAGAGAGAAACGGAGGGAGATATATAGATACATTCACGCTGCACACAGTGAGGAATGAATTCCCTATGATTGGATAAAAGACATTACTATATTATGTTGCTAAGCGATGTGCTGTGGTACGTTCTTTTCACTAACTCACGGGCACGCACATGCCATATGTATGCACAATAGCTCCCTCTCTCTCTCTCTCTCTCTCACACACACACATACATATATATTAAACTTAGCCTTATCTGCAGCATCAGTGTATATGAACTCTTTGATTGATGGGTGGAAGGCTTGATTTGCCTGAAAATTTGGACAGTTGCCCTTTAGAAGTTATAATTTGGCAGTTGCAATTTTGAAGTTGTACTACCCTGATTTCCATGTTCCACACCTTCTTCAGTTCTCTTGCTATCATTTAGCAGGTTCTCCTTCCCTTGTCCACGCTTACCAGGTCTGGTCTTCTCGCTTAGATGGGATGGTCAGCCTGGATGGCAAAGTCTCAGAGTAATTTATGGTTTCTATTTTTCCTGGGCTGTTTCCAGTGTGTGCTGATACCATACCACATGGTTGAATCTCATTTTTTGCTCAGTTCCCAGTGTGTCACTGTTGCTACCCAGTCGTGTCTGTTTTTTTATATTCTTTCTGTGCTAGTTGACTTCATTCATGCTTCTCTCTTTAGATTTTCTTTGCGTAGCTACGTCCATGATATCTCGTCTGCGACATCTCAAACCTGTCTTCTGAATTCTCTGCATAGTTTTTTTTTTCAGTTCACATTTTCCTTTCCTTGTTTGCTGTACTGCTCCATCGTAAGCTACGTTTTTCTTGTTCGTTGCACTGCTTTGGGTGCTCTTTATAATGGCATTATTTTTTGCTTGCACGTACATGTCTAATTCTGTTTTGGCCTTTTTGACACAGTCTTCTGTGTTGATGAGTCCTCCAACGCCTTTCACCTCTTTACATACTTGGTCTATCTATGCTTCCTCTGGGATGTCAACGGCCTATTGATCGGAATTCTTCCTTTGTCCAGTATGGTCAATGCTCTGTTTTTCTCGATTCTTTCTGCTGCTGCAAACCTTCCTTTGTGCATTAGGATTAGTGAAGTTATTCCTCTTCCAAACTCCATCCAAACGTTGTTACTGTATTCTTTCACTTCGTTGAACAACGTTTTGAGCTCTTATCTGTTCTTTGCTAAGTATGTTGTTTATGTACTTGAGGTGATCGACTTTTCTCTTTCTTTCGGAGAATTGGTATCCTTTACAGATTTTCCATGATGCTATTGAGTGGTATCGTGGTTAGAACAAATAGCAGTGGGGAAACAGAGTCTCCTTGGAAGATTCCCCCTTTTTATACTTACCTCTGTGGTTCCTCTCGTGCATCCTTTCTGTTCTTCTGGTAATAGTTCTCTTCTTTCCATGGAGATATATATATTTTCCCTGCTCTCTGTCCGGTCAGGATTTTCCACATTAGCGGTAGGCACGTTATTTGTCGATAATTGCTTGCCTGGTTCTCTTTCTCAGGGCCTTTTTAGATTAGGGTCTTTCTATCTTTGATCATACATTTTGGGATTTGGCCTTCATGTAGTTGGTGGATGAGTCTATCATGTAATGTGGTTTTTTAAACCTATATCTGTGGATCCCATCAGGTCCTGATGCTTTCCAGTTAGTTTTGATTTTAAGGCATGTTTGAATGTGGTTTCATTCAATGCTATTAGTTCATCGTCATTCATATCAGGGTTTTCTTTTCATGTTATCCAACCATTTAGTTGTTTTTTGTTTTTTTTTTTTGTTTTTTTTTTTTGTTATTTTGTTGGTTTTTTTTTTTTGTTTTTTTGGATAGCCCCATATATTGTCCCAGAAATTCTTTGGTTTTATATTCTGTCTTTTTTTCTTCATTCAGGTCCAGGTGAAATTTTCTCTCGTTGTTTTGAAACGTGCACTTCTGTGTGTATTAAACAATCCTTTGTCCATATCTCTTCAGTCTTTCTTCTTTGGCTAGTCTCCTTCGGTTTATCTCTTCCACTGCTGCAGGTGCACCTTTTTGTTTTATCTTGTATTTGCCCCCTAGTCTTGTGCATTGTCTATTCATGTATGGTGCTTTTTTCAGTGGTCCTTATTCTCTCTATACGTGGGAAGTCAGTTCTTATAACGTTATATCCTAGGTGGGCTTTTTATTCCTGTTACTCGAGGTTTTTCCTCGTGTTGTAAAGGGGTCCATTATTTTTGCGCTAGCGTCGATCAGGTTGTTGAGTTCCGTTACGTCGTAAGTCTTAATATGCTATAGGAGGTCGTTGACATGTTCAGTTGACTCTTTTAGTTTTTTTTCCCAGTCCTTACCCTTCAGAGGTGGCAGTGTTGTCATCTCCTTTTGCATCATTTTCTTTTTGTATCTGGGCTTTTCTTCTTTCGTTGGTACGTCAACGTCTTTTTCTCGTCTATGCCTTTGGTTTTCCTTTTGTTTGAATTTGTTTCTATCTCGTTATTTACTATGTTGGTTGCGTTGAGGGGTTCCTCTTCGGGTAAGCCGCATTCTTCTACTTTACTATTGATTTCCTACGATTCTATCTCTGAAAGCCATTTATTTTTCAGGGTTCGTTTCACCTGGTCAGCCAGGCGCTGACTTAATGCCTCTGTGATAGACTTTTCCCTTAATATTTTGAGTAAGCGTTCTCCATAGCGCTACTTCGTTTGCTTTTAAAGTACCAATACTGTATTAGTTTGATGCCTTCTTTTGTCCATTTTCTCTTCTAATTCTGACTACCAGCCACCCGTTGATGGTTGTGTCCCTCTTGGTTGCCATTAAGGGAAGCATGAGTTCAGGTCTTGGCCAACAGTAACTTGGGTACAACTGTGTCCCTCCTGAAGGCCATTAAAGGTTACCGAGTCGGACTTTTGCCAGCAGACGCAGGATGACGACTTGATCCCTCCTGGTGACTAACAAGGGAGCGCCGGTTATGGCACACAAATATATGAGCCCCATTTTTGCAGTAAATTGATTGGGTTGTACTGTCATGTTTGGTTTGTGATGCTTTGAGGTAGTATCAGACCTTGATGGATTGGTCAAAACTGATGTCATTCGGGGTAACCTCAGAGCACCACCAACTCTTAGTAACTATTGTATTATCTCACTATGAGAAAGCATTTGGGTGTGTGCTGCTCTCAACAGGGTGACACGGTGATTATCTTCCACTACCTTCCAAGAGCCTTAGCATTATGTACTTTCCCCCGCAGTTTATTTAAATAAACATATAAGTACATAAGTATTATTGGTATGGTCATATATCTCCATTATACCTTTCAAGTTTTGACTTTGTAAGAGTCCCACAAGAAGCTAACCTTTTAAGTTTGAAATTTCTACCTTATCTTCTTTTTTACACCTTTAGAATTGAAATTTCAACCTGAGAAAGATTTAATATTAATAGTAAATAAGAGAAGAGATAAAATTAGAAACAAACTCAACAATTGATTATTAACATGTAAAAATGGTTCCTGTAAGTCGTTATTTTACGTAGAGAATTTTTCATTTACTTCTGACTTGTTCCCCGGGTATACTGTGTGAGGTTGAAAAAAATGTTTTGAAAAATGGATGATTTTTTACTGTGATTGTTTCAGTAAAGTGAAAAAAAGTTTTTTAAAAATAAAGGATTTTCTCAAATTTTAAATGCCAATAGCATTTAACTAATTTTACTACTCACCCTTCATGATTCCACAGTCCCTCTGCTTGCCCCCTGTAATTCCTTATAATAAACATAAGAATTATTGGAGCGGTCATATCTCTCCTTTATACCTTACAAGTTTTAACTTAGTAAAAGTCCCACTTGAAGCTGACCTTCGAAGTTTGAGATTTCCACCTCCCTTTCTCTTTACACCTTTAAAACTGAAATTTCAAAAATTCTTTGAGTTAACAGTAATTCGTGAATATAATTCAATTAAATATTTCATGATGGTTATTGTTAGACTGCTTTTGCTTACATTCATTTGATCCGTAGTTGGAAAGTTGTTCCAAGCAAATATCTCTTTTTGTTTAATAGAATTTCTTCCATATTTTTCTTTGCTTATGTGTTTCGAAAGTAAAGAGCTTTTTGATGAATTTCTTGCATTAATAGAATTTTTATCTATTAGAAAAGCAAAAAGTATTCAAACCGTAGAGAAGTTTTTTATTGATATAATCATGAACTAATAAACATTTTTTCATTTCGAGGGTTTTTAGAAATTCATAGTAAGGTGGCGTATAATTGATAGTAAATACATTATTATTGTCATTAATAGTATCATAAACTAGCATAGATTTTCGTAGTATTATTATTATGAGCTATGAAAAAATTCTTTATTGTAACATCATACATACATGTAAATATGTGTGTGATTTAGTTTGTTACACATAAAATGTCGTTTTTGTGTGTTTCTTTATATTATAGATGTATAATGCAAAGAATGATAGATTTACTCATATAATCACACTTTCTTGCAGATCCAATGTAAATGAAGATGTGGTTCTTTATTATAAGCGGTTTTTGAGGCCTTAACATCAGTGTTGTCGACCTAAGAAGTTAGAATAATTTTCAGGTATGATTTCAGATTAGGACCTGATGCCGCTAGAGTTGCTGTGAATGCAAGTAAAGCATTTGGAGTGAATAACTAGTACGAAGCTAACTTTTTAGCGTTGGTTCAATAAATTTAGGTTTTGAAATATGGATACTAATAATAAACTTTGAGGTCGGCCAAAATCTATTTTTAACGATGAAGATTTATCGATAGCAATGACCAACGACACAGGAATAACGGTTTGAGCACTCTTAGGGGTGGGGGAAGGGACGATTCAACCCGGCCAACCCGCTGCGAGCTATCTGGGTGTGGCCGACTCGATGCCAGAACAACTCGATGCAACATTTATTGCACATTCATTGAATAACAATAAAAGAAAGATTTTTCAACAGAAGAATGATGAGTAGGCTTTACTTTGACAGTGAAAAGTATTTATAACCGTAAGCTGTTCTTCGTATATATTCCAAAGGAATCCTTTCTTTAACCCTTAGCCTACTGCTATATTTCCCCATGCCGAATGCCAGGAAGCAAGCCAACATGTTTGTAAATAAACGCACAAAACCTTTCTTCTACAGATGTTGTGTCATTGGAGAGAGGAAGGATTAGCAAAAAATATGCGATAAACTTTAAGCAAATAAACTATATAGAACTAAAAATATAACTGCTATAAATTTTTGTTAACTCTGCAAAACAGCATTCGTGCATTAATCTTTTTTTAATGGTTTACTGTTTTTGCGTGAGGTAAGTTTCCTAATACAAATCTATCACCGTTTATACAGTTTTCATAAATATTCTTTTATCTAAATTTCACTCCAGTTTTTCTTCTCTCTGTTGCCTCAGGTTTCTTTGTCATAACATCAATATTTTAGGTTTGTGCTTTTTATTTACAAATATTTCGACTCGTTTTCACAACGGGTTGGCTGCACCAAGTTGTGCCCAACCCTCAGGAGACTCCAGGACTTCAACAGTGACCATATCACGTCATCTCAAAGAAATAGAAAACGGTAAAAAGTTGGGAAAATGAATCAGTTGAATGAAATGTTCCCTGACACTGCCAAACCCAACACTTCTCAATTAATGCTGTCTAAGTTTAGAGAATTAAGATGTGAAAGTTTGGAGAATTAGGTTATGGGGTCTTGCAGCATCCTCTATATTCACTTGACACTACTCCTACAGATTAATATCTTTTCGAGCATTTTGAACTTCATATCCGTAACAAAAGGTTCAATAATAGGGAAGTCATAATTCATATTCTTGCTGAATTTCCGACCACTAAACGTGTAGAATTGAATAAAGATAGCATATTATCATTTGAAAATATTTAGGGAAAATTTATTGCTTCAAATGGTTCATGTTTCGATGAAATATTACACCATTCTTCATTTTTCTGTTTGAAACGACGTTTCATGTATAAGATCTTCTATATAATAGTCATTGTAGGTTTATGAGATATTACTTACAAAACTTGAAACATTAGAGCGTATAATCAGTAAATATCTTTTAAAATAGATGGGAGTACCAACTTCCTAAAGAGATGCAGAATCACACATCAACATCAAAATTGGAACAACCACTGACGTCACTTATTGATGAGTATAAGATACACACTACAGGCCTTCCATAGATTTACAAAGCCCCATAATGCTGAACATCGGCTTTTTGCAAAGTGCCACCAAAATTCTGTCTTGTCTTTGGATTGAAACACGCTCTCTTTCACACTTTCCAACACACTGAAGGAACACATTTCCACCATTTTTCAGTTTCATCTCAATGTAGAATACACTTCTTGATATTCCCACTTTTTTGTAATTTCATTGCAACCTAAGGAGGTATCTTTCAGATGAAATCTTCACCATATTCGATAATGACAACATTGGACAATCATGCATGGTAAGCATAATTACAGGAGTAGCATGTTCGAGTTGAGACCTGTTATTATAAATGAGGTTCAAAAGACGCACAGTAAGGAACAAGAAGTCTCAAAAGGGCATGCTAGCTCACCAGAGCTCAGTTGCGATCCTTTGGTACGATGGGTTGAACTTGGGGTCACATGAGGTCAACAATGGTTGGAATTCTTCTTGTACTGAATAATACAATGAATGCTAAATCCAAAATACATAAGAACTTATGTTAATGCTTACATCTTTATAGTTTTAATGAGGTTAAAAAATAAGTCAATTTTGAAAAAAAATCGAAGATCAAAGTTTCTTGGCAGCATGCTATGTTACAGTGATCAATTAAAAGATGGAAAAATGGATGCTCAATGAACAAATTACTTCTGATGCCTTTTTGGATCGTGGTCTCTGAAAAAAAAGTTCGAATTTTCAAGAAAGAATGCTGCCTGGCACAAAGAAAAGGGCCGAATTTGATTACATTTACATTGTAAATTGAACCCACCACTAAAAACCTATTTGGGGGATTTAAAATGACAAAAATAAACGTTTTTTTCCCTAGACACTATAAGGAGTAAATATCTAAATTTCCTTATCTGTAGTTTCATTGGTACGGCCTGAGCACGTGATACATATAGAAATAGACGGCCATTTAATTGTTTTCAACAATTTCTTTTTCAATTTTCGACTTCAACTTTTTTGAACAACCTACTTACCGTTTTGATTCCACTCTTGCCATCTTTCATCTGTACACAGCTTCGTCTTTTATTCTTTAAACTTTCTCTCGGGAACGAGCTGATCTGGGTGCTTTTGCAGCCGATTCTTTAAAATTAAGCCAACTATATGAAGAACGAAATAAATGGTAATCTGAACTTCCAGCACTTGGTGAATACAGTATTTCAGCGAAAACGCTCAGATGGTGTAATGGTTAGTGCGTCTGCTTACCACGCATATGGTTGCTGGTCCGATTCCCTGTACGAGCAGACAAACTTTCATAATTGAGTACGCCCTAAGCTGTGTGATTAGGGTGAAAGGTATGTAATCTACTACCTTATAGATCAACTCTTGTAGAACACACCTCAATATCAAAAAGTTGGTTGTAGGTGTGGTGTCCACAAATCCACTATAGCTATCGACAGGTTTATGAATACATAAGAGTAACGCATTTAATTTGAGACCTGTTACTATTTAACCTCATTTAGTTTACCAGGTCTCAAATCAAGCATGGTACATTTTTATTTCTGATCACCACTACCATTACTAGTAACGTAATCCTGGTGGAATATTACGCCCTTTCTGTTTACCGATTCAGGGCGCTTTTCACCGATCGCTACTTTTTATTGGTCTAAGTAGAAGCAGTACTTCTTCGGTTCTCAAAAAGGAGCTTACGATCGAGGACTCACTCCCAGTTTCACAAAAAACCCTCCTCTTGATGAAACCCGACTTTTGGTATGGTTAGTGGTGGTTCTTTTCGCTTTACCTACGTTCTCTTGTGTTCAATATTGTTGTAAACCAGTGGTATTCAAACTGTGTTCCACTGATCCCATATCCTCTGCGACCTTCCCAGGGGTTCCACAAAACGAAGTGACATTTTTGAATATACTTGGTAATTCACTTGGCTTTATATTATCTTTTCAACATGAACAGCACTATTTATATTTGAAAAAAATTAACGTTTTCCCTTTAATTAAAAATATCTTGGTTATTTACGTGACACGAATGTTGTTCAGTCAGTAGTCATTTATTCGTTTAACTGGGGTTTATGGTCGACTTCGCAACAGTTGAGCGCGGATGAGCGTCTGACTACGATTGAAAACTACACTCTTTTATGACGTCATAAAAAAAGCAGTTGACTCTGTGACAGAGGAGGTCGAAAAAAACGTCACAACTACGGTGAAACCTGTACACTTTTATGACGTCATAAAAATATCCATTAAAGAACGATGCGAAGAAGGAGAGAGACTTGGAAGATTGTACAGGTATCTTCATAAATGGCCAGTTTCGTTTTCTCGGTCCGTTAAGTTGAAATATAATTCCCTAAACAAAGCGAACTTGTTTTTTAACGAGGTCCCCAGCAAAATTTAATTATTGAAAGGGAATCCTCGAGTTGTTAAAATTTCAAGACTGCTGTTGTAAATAATCCACTTTTTATCACTTGTTACGAAATAAAAATTAATCAAGTATGGTTTAATAGGTTTTTTTACACTTTACTCAAATGGAAGGTACACATTAAAGCGACTAACATAACCTGCTTGACGAAAATGATTTTAAGCGCTTGATTAGGATATTTTGAATATATTAACTATCTTTCACGTTGTATGACGTGGATTATTCTCAAGTAATGTCTTGATTTGATTGCTATCATCCAAAACTGGTCTATCCAACCGTTTAGCAGCGTTTAGCAAGAAATTACCACTTTTGACACGTTTGGTCTTTCACAGTACCTTATCCATTACTTGCACATTTTCTGCGTTGTAAATTAAAGAAAATAAACACCATGTGTCGAAATTGTTGCTCATGTTCATCCATTTAATATATTAGATTCAATGAACAAAAACACGACATTATTGTCAATTATTTGCAGCCATTGAATCACTGTAGCCTCACAAATGACCAACCCGACCGACCAGCTATATGGACAACAGATTCTTCTCTTTGTCCACGTATCTCTATGTGTGTCTGTGTGCGTTTCCAGGTGCTCCTGATCATATTTTTTGGGGGGGAGGGTTGGCTACAACCTTGAGAGTTCACCTTAGTACATCACTGAGTTACATCTAAAAATGTTTTCCTTCCTTTGTTCAAAAAAGTGCTTTTCAGGGCCTCTTGGGCTAGTATTGTTCTGTTTTTTTTAGATAATTTTTGATATTATTTTCAGATAATTACTTCTGGTACACACAGGGGACGGTATTCATTCATGCAAGGTACTGATTTTTATCTTCATCTTGATCGTTGTTGCTTTTTATCGAAAGTAAACTCAGGCTGAGTTCCCTCCAGCCATCAATGAATAAATTAACAATGCAGATCGGGAAAAGAATCAGCTCCAAATGAGAATTGAACTCACTATCCTCTATGCAGGATAATGGCTCACTCATCGCGCGACAGCTCTTACCACTGCACTACTGGAACTGGCTATCTCAGTATTTTTGTATGCTTCCAGATAGTGGACCTTGGCACTGGAAATAGAGCTGAAAGTACAGGCCATAGAAATAAGTTCCTCGATATCTCCTATAAATACCATACCGCAAACGAAGAAGTGAAAAACAAAATCAGGCAAACCACCTGGACAGGACCGTCACCAAGAAGGTAGGGGCAATGGAGCCAGTCCCTTCCTCAAAATAACTTCCTCCATCCCCGATGAATATGATGCTTAAACATTTTGAGTATTTGGTGAGGGTGAGTTTTGGGGTTTGGGGCGGTTTTTTTCTTTTAGCTATTTCATTTTACAATTTAGCGCTTTTTGACGACATTAAACATTTCTAGCCGCATCCCGGACTTGATAGATGCCCCCGCCCCATACTTGCTGTGTCCTGACGACGGACCAGCATAGTGTGCCATGAAAACCTCCAGACAATAGAAAAAAAAGAAAAATTAAAGTGTAATGGGCTAGTCTGAATGATCAGCAGGGCTGGCCAAGAAAATCCTGCATGACACAGTACAACTGGGCAGGGGTGAAGAGATGCAAACTGAGAAAAAGAGGGGGAAACATCACAGAATGGACAGGTATGAAGTTGAGCAACCTCCTCGGAGAGTTTCAGAATAGTAAAAAAAATAGTATGAATACTATCATCAACAGTAGTAGCCTCTTAGAATCCTTTATTGAACATAGATCTTTCCCAAGATCCCCAAGATCTTTCTATCGTGGGCGTCGTAGAGCCAATACTTTTTAATTTTGTCTAGTTCATCACGCTATCTTATTCTCTATCAGCCACATTTTCGCATATGATATCTGGGGATCCACGTTGTGAGTTGTAAAGTCCAATATTCTTGCTACATGACCAGCCCATTGCTATTTTAGTTTCTTAATAGATTCTATGATATCCCTGACTCTTGTCATTCCTCTGATATACTATACCATCCTGTGATCTCTCTAGGTGATGTTGAGCATGAATCTCACCTGTGCACTTTGCATGGTTCTGAGTCCGGGAGTCAATCTTTTGATAGGATTCTATGTTTCAGCTCCATAGGTGACTATCGAGAGGATGCATTGGTTGCATACGTTTCTTTCCTGGACTAATGGGATTTTATTGTTTTTGAAAGCTGGGCTTGCTCTACTGAAAGCTTGCCAACCTTGAGTGATTCTTCGCTTGTCAACTTCAAATGATTAACTCTAACATGCTGATTTTTCTTGTTAATAATAGTTGATTGGGTATAGAATAACATACTAAAATCCCCTAAAATCCCATGGGACTTACCCGTGATATTAACAATTAGAATTAATTTTAATGTTTGGACTCAATGTTTCTGGACTTAGAGAGGGATGGGCAAAGATCGTTGCCAAGTCAATAGAGGCGACTCCCCGATCGGCCAGACTGAGAGATCAAAGGAAATAAAATAAATTAAATAATATATTACTAGATGACGTTTTTGGCCACTCGTGGACATCATTTTACAATAGAGAAACTGTATAAAGCTCCTTTTAACACCTAAATGACGTGGCTTTGTGACATTAATCTCCTAGACTTGACAAATTCCCTTTAAATGTCTATCTAATATCAATTTACATACTGTGTATTATGAGACTAGTGTATTACCCGTCGCGTGACGATATTTCAATACTTGGAACATAATTATGCATTGAGATAATATCAAGTTTTCCCTATTTTGGTCACACAAAAGCTCGTAAATTGAATCGGGCTTTCATCAGTTATGGATAAATAAAATCAACTTAACACAGTATACAATTGAAGTGATTTTTAAAGAAACAGACACATGTTATCAGCAAATATGTTCTCCTCTATATTTGTTGTAAAAGGGAAAATGTTTTTTCTCAAAATCCAGTTAAATTGACCGATTTTCATGAAATCATAATTATTCAAATGCTATCTTGAAAAATATAATAAATTTCAGAGTGTAAGTTGTTCTCTTAACAGACACGATGAAAAAACAGAGCGTGACGTGTTTTGAGCAGAGCAAGCTACAAACTATGACTATTATGTAGATATATGAATAATTCATAGGTCATTGGCGGGTTCAGTTCATTATTTGACACCAATAGAAAACTGATCCTCCGTCGTAATGATTCTCATTGTAAATACAGACACTTTAAAACATGCTTTTAGTATCATGGACTACTGGAATTTATAATAAATTGGTATGACTTTCCTTTAAAATTTATCATCATCATCATCATCATCATCATCATCATCATTATCATCATCATCATCGGTCTTTCAACGTCCGTCGTTGGACAGAGACCTTCCCCAGGATTCGCCACAATTCTCATCGCGGAGCCAGTAATTTCTGAATTTGTCTAGCTCGTCTCTACATCTAATACTTTGCCGGTCTCGGTTGTGCATGTGGTCTCTGGGGATCCATATGGTGAGTCGCGATGTCCATCAGTTGTCTGCAATTCTTGCAACATTTGAGATTTTTAATGGATTCTATGATGTGGTTGGTTAGGTTCCATATTTCAGCTCCATAAATGACTATTGGGGGAATGCATCGGTTGTACACCGTATTAGAATGAAATAAGCCTGAGTGTATCTGAAGGATGAATTTTCGTCAACACCTAAGACTTGTCAAATTAGCTCACTCCTGACAATAAGTTGGTCGTAAGTTCAAATCACGGTAGGGTTGTGCGAATTTTTACAATTCGGTTCACACCCCTAACTTTGGTGAGTATTGTTTTTGTTATTCTTGTTCTTGTTACAACAGAAAAGTAGAGTCATCTCCAGTTTTGGAGTTTGAAAAAAAAAATTGGCTTTAGCTTGTATGAAAATAAGAAAAAGAACAGACTCTGTTCAAAACCTGCGACATTGTTTACTCAATTTTTGACAGCATTTGGCAACGTTTGTTACTGTCATGAAAACATGAATTACATGTATATTACAAAATATTTATTTTCCGGGACAAAAATAAATAATCACTGAATCATTAGATGAAAAGAGAAAAAATATCGTCTGAAATGCAATATGATTCATTGGTGGAGGAAAAAGTTACAAATATATGAAGTGTATAGAATAGTTGTAAACACTGTTTAGTCTGCTTTCTTTTTTTTTTCTTTTTCCTTTTTTAGATTTTATTTCCGGTAGTCTATTTTCTAACCCTGAGAACTGTCTTTTAAAAGGAATATCATGTAGCATGACATTAAAAAAAAAAAAAAACGATTCGAATCAAGCCATAACATGAAATCTTGCCCGTTCTTAGAACTGTCAATTTACGTCACGGTTAAAAATAGCGCGCCTTTCGATTGCTCGATTGAATAGTTGCTATTTTTGCTTAGATTACATAGCAGCAAACATTACTGCGAATGTTCAATTGCTATTTGCTCGTTTACACGCGCTACCAAAAATAACGGCATATATGATATATATGGAGGTGCCCGTTGCATTTTATATACGTGGATAATAGAGATTTGCGTTGCAGTAAAATTGGAGAATAGCCTTTTATACACATTGCATTTAATAGACGTGGATAAGAGAGATTTACATTGCAGTGAGATTGGAGAATAGCCATTTGAACACATTGCATTTTATACATGTGGATAATAGAGATTTGCATTGTAGTGAGATTGGAGAATAGCCCTCTATACACATTGCATTTTATATACGTGGATAAGAGAGATTTGCATTGCAATGAGCTTGGAGAATAGCCTTCTATACACATTGCATTTTATAGACGTGGATAATAGAGATTTGCATTGCAGTGAGATTGGAGAATAGCCTTCTATACACATTGCATTTTATAGACGTGGATAATAGAGATTTGCATTGCAGTGAGCTTGGAGAATAGCCTTCTATACACATTGCATTTTATAGACGTGGATAATAGAGATTTGCATTGCAGTGAGCTTGGAGAATAGCCTTCTATACACATTGCATTTTATAGACGTGGATAATAGAGATTTGCATTGCAGTGAGCTTGGAGAATAGCCTTCTATACACATTGCATTTTATAGACGTGGATAATAGAGATTTGCATTGCAGTGAGATTGGAGAATAGCCATTTGTACATCAGTTACATAAATGACGTCATATTCTACTACATCAGTTACGTCCTCAAGAGTATCTGAAACATTTGTATATTATTATACATGTGATTTTCGGTTGGTAATGGAAAAGAAAATGCAGTTCGATTACTATTTTCTAGTTTACCTGTTCCATAAAAAAAATACAGCGTATAAGAATTATACGTATACATGTTGCATTTTGTTTATGTGGGTAATAGAAATTTGTTTTATTACCTATTATATTTTTGTTATTCTCTAAATTCAGCATTTTTCCAACGTCATCAGAGCATGAAATTTGATTTTTACAACGTCATCATGCGGTGCAGAGGACAAATGAATGAGTAAATAAGTATATAGACAGGTGTGAACGATTACTCAACAACAACCGTCACATGAACAACGTCTTTTGGCAGTATGCTATATTGGGGTGATCAATTAAAAATTGGGAAAAGGGTTCATCAATGGATAAGTTACTTCTCTCGTCTTTCGTTTGGGCAGTGACCACTTTAAAAAAAGTCTTAATTTTCGAAAAGATTTTACAAACGTAAATGCTACTGGACACAAATTGAGGGATCAATTTGAGGAAAACTCACATTGCAAATTGAACCTCTAAACCAACCAAATATATGGTGGTAGATCAAAGAAACACGGAAAGCGTTTTTCTAGACGTGATGAAGAGTACATTTTGAAAGTGTCAGCTTACTGGCTCCATTGACCAAGTCTGTAGGTGTCAAATATAGCCAGCCAGCTAGCCAGCCAGACCAACTTGAATACTGAAGAAACTAAGAAATAAATCAGTAAATGAATACACATGGCATATCATCATACATAGATGATCATATACGAATAATAATTTGGCACTGATAAACTACAAACCCCAGACACATTCGAGAAAAAATAACTTTTCCAGGCAACAAAAGCAGTTTGAGTAAGTCTGGTCTGAGGCATTCAAACTAGAACAATTCTGTTTCCGCAGTGAATAACGCATGGAAAACAGAGTCCTGTGGATTTTTTTCACTTATATAGAGGTCACTCATCAAAGCAGCTATCATAACCAAGCCGGTGCAGATGATTTTTAACGTCTGATTTGGATATTTCAACCCGTCGTGTCCGAATTATCCTAAAGTGCGGTAGGGTCCCGATGGACACCAAATTTGGGTTTAGGTTTCCGCAATATGCATAAGGTTACATTTGCTATATATAGTGCATGTATTGTCAGGGCATAGCGCTTAGAGCCAACCCACACATGATCCTTTTTTATATTTTTTTTAATGATTTTCTTGTTATTGATACATCATCAGCAGTCTTTTACCGTCCGTCGTTGGACGTAGACCTTCCCCAGGATTCGCCACAATTCTCTTTCGTGGGCGTCGCGGAGCTCATCTCTCCATCTAAGACTTTGCCGACCTCGGTTGTGCATGTGATGTCTGGGGATCCATGTCGTTAGTCGTGATGTCAATCGGTTGTCTGTCATTCTTGCAACATGGCTAGCCAATTGCCATTTGAATTTTTCAATGGATTCTATGATGTCCCTGACTCCTGTCTTCTCCTGGATGTATTGTGTTGACTTGTAGTCTTTTCATGTGAAGTTGAGCATTATTCTTTCATGTGCACGTTGCATGGTTCTCAATTTGCGGATCTGTCTCTTGGTTAGGTTCCATGTTTCTGCTCCATAAGTGACTATTTGGAGGATGCATTGGTTGTACACCACTTAATTAATGTCACGGAAGGCCAGTTTGGTCCCAGCAACATTTTTTGCACTTCCTTATCTATGCAATTGGGAATTGTTGGTTCAAATTATTTAGTCGTCATCATTCATTTTAAACATTCTTACATTAAAATATCTTTATAGATAGTACATCTGGAATAAGAAAAAAACACTTGAATGAGTAATTGTCACGGAAGTGCCAATGGGTTCCTGATGGATTCCAAACAAAGTCTATTGTACAGTTGCATTTATACGATGAGAGAATTTGGGCTCGAAAATAAACCATCAACTATAAAAGCTATGAGAAATAAAAAAGATGTAACGAGGGCATCATTCTTTAAGCTTGCTGGGGTCCCCTGGGACTCCATTAGCTCACGAAGGGTTAAGTACGTGCGTTGGCTATCTCCCATGTCGTATAACGTCGATTATTCTTGTCATGATTTGATCGTTATCGACCACAACTGGTCGACCCGAATATGGAGCAAGTTCAACGAGAAATCTCCTGTAAGAAATTTCGCAAATCACTTTTGACACGTTCGATTATTCACTCTATCTTCTCCATAAACCAAACATTACTACATGTGTTCAATTAATATTGTACTAATCATGTACGAATAATTATTTGGCACAGATATGTTACCGGTCCCTGACACATTGGGGGAAGAAAAAATAATTTGCTGGGTCACAAGATCAAATAGTTTGAGTAACGTTGTTGTAAGCAATTATTGATAACTTGAAGGACTTCAAAGCGGCTTATCTTTGGGCTAATTAAATAAGACAAAGTTTTATTCGTAATTGACGTCAGCTTTTGGCAATGAAACGCGTAGAAAAATCTATCTCTCTCTCCATTGCTACACAACGCGTAATATAACACTTTCCTCCTGATGACGTAACCTCCCGTTAATTCCTGCTCCTGATCTCGTAGAATAGTCGAAAATGATTCGCCTCGGTTCTGCTGATCCGTCCCCAATACAGTACTTCACCATTTCCTCCCCAGAGTGGAGAGCCAGGGAATTCAATAAAGCCTATACATATCATGTATCGAGCCTATACCTCGTGAAAAAGGGGACACGTAGTTTATCTCATGCCGTATAAGGATGAAGATAAATATACCTAACATTGTTCTTTTGTTTTTTCTCAATTTTTCCACATGTCATCTCTAATGGCACCAGTACGAAGTTAACATAGATATATACATATATGTTTATCAAAAAACTGAGATAGCTCGTCAGGTAACTAGCTGGGTAGATCTGAGCAGACAGATAGATAGATAGATAGATAGATAGATAGATAGATAGATAGATAGATAGATAGATAGGAACAGACTGATTGATAGATATGAAAGGCAAGGTATGATAAAATGATAGATGGATATGAAAGATGGAGATAGATAGATAGATAGATAGATAGATAGATAGATAGATAGATATGGAAGATGAACAGAGATAGATAGATAGATATGAAAGACGGAGAGAGATATGAAAGACGGAGATAGATAGATAGATAGATAGATAGATAGATAGATATGGAAGACGGAGATAGATAGATAGATAGATAGATATGAAAGACGGAGACAGATATGAAAGGCGGAGATAGATAAATAGATGGATAGATAGATAGATAGATAGATAGATAGATAGATAGATAGATAGATAGATAGATAGATAGATAGATATGAAAGACGGAGACAGATATGAAAGACAGAGATAGATAGATAGATAGATAGATATGAAAGACGGAGATAGATTGATAGACAGATAGATAGGTAGTTAAGAAAGACGAAGATAGATATCGATGGATCGATAGATAGATATATAGATAGATAGACTGACAGATATGAAAGACAGAAATTGATATAGATAGATAGATTGACGGATAGAAAGACTCTGATAAATAGATAGAAAGACGGAGATAGATAGATAGATAGATAGATAGATAGGAAAGACGGAGATAGATAGGTAGATAGATAGGAAGGCGGATAGATCGATCGATATGTATGAAAGGCGGACAGAGAGTGAGATAGAGAGAGGGTGTACTGAATATGAAAGCAAGAAAGCAAAAAAAAAAAAAATGAAAGCGGAACCCTCACCTTTGACCCAAGAGCCAAGCAAAAAGTTCAAAAGTTGTATTTTCCTTCTCCGTGACGATGTTTCTAATCATCAAGTGCTTCGGTTGGATCTGCACCAGGGGGGTTCCCAACCTTTTTCGTCCTATTTACCCTAACCAACTTTTTGAAAGTAAATTTACACCCAATCCCGTTTTGACCACTAATTTGTGTTTATTTACCCTTTTGACATAATGAAGCAATCGACCAGGGTGGGGAGAATGTAAAGTATTGTTTTTAACATTTTTTATTCCGATATCAAATAACAATTATAACAAGCTTGGCAGCGCTAGGGCCAAACTTCTTTGCTTGATTGAAATCTAAAAAGTAAACGAAACAGAATTCATTTCTCCATAAAATATTTTTCCAAAACTACAAGTCCCATTTCAACATTATTGTTAGTAGTTCCTGTAGATGGGATTCGAAAACAGTGGCAAAACAAGTCGACCCGAGTTGGGCTTTAGTAATGGGAATAAATTCGTTATCAGATTTTGCGTACGTCACTCTTATTTTTACATGACGTCACTTATATTTTTTTCAGGCCATCCGTCACACAAAAATAGTTGGTTTCACCATTGCATGTGTTATTTATTATTCTAAAATATGTACTACTCCAAAATCAGCAGTTTTACCCCAGGGGGATTAAATGTACCTCAGGTTGGGAACCCCATCGTTTACACATTACTGTGCTGATAAAAAGATGATCGTCTCATTAGTATGCTTGGATTATACCAACCTCTTCTCTTTTCTTCCTCTTAACATAAACGCAAATGCAAGTACGGTAAAGGAGATAGATAGATAGACCGATAGGTACATCCTAATGTGTATATATAAAAATATATATATATATATATATATAGAGAGAGAGAGAGAGAGAGGAGAGAGAGAGATATGAACATACTAAGATATATATATATATACGAACATACTAAGATATATATACATATATATATATATATATACATATATATATATATATAGAGAGAGAGAGAGAGAGGAGAGAGAGAGATATGAACATACTAAGATATATATATATATACGAACATACTAAGATATATATACATATATATATATATATATACATATATATATATATATAGAGAGAGAGAGAGATAGACATGAACGTACCAATATATATATATATATATATATATATATATATATATAGATAGATATGAACATCTTAAGATATATATATATATAAACATATTAATAGATATAAATATGAATAGATATGAACATACTAGTATATATATATACACACACACACATATATATATATAGAGAGAGAGATGAACACATATATATATACATATATATATATATATATATATATATACATATATATATATATATATATATATATATATATACATATATATATATATACATATATATATATATATATACATATATATATATATATATATACATATATATATATATATATATATATATACATATATATATATATATATATATATATATATATATACATATATATATATATATATACATATATATATATATATATATATATATATATATATACATATATATATATATATATATATATATATATATATATATATATACATATATATATATATATATACATATATATATATATATATATATATATATATATATATATATATATACATATATATATATATATATATATATATATATATATATACATATATATATATATATATATATATATATATATATATATATACATATATATATATATATATATATATATATATACATATATATATACATATATATATATATATATATATATATATATATATATATATATATATATATATATACATATATATATATATATATATATATATACATATATATATATATATATATATATATATATACATATATATATATATATATACATATATATATATATATACATATATATATATATATACATATATATATATATATATATATATACATATATATATATATACATATATATATATATATATATATACATATATATATATATATACATATATATATATACATATATATGTATATATATATATTTAGATTGATGGATAGATAGATATGAACATACTAATAGATAGATAGATAGATAGATAGATAGATAGATAGATAGATGAAGATGAAGAATAGACTAAGATAGATAGATAAGTACAGGCCAAGTGATACTTAGCAGGGGCTGACCCAAGCCTTTATGGGTCCCTAATCTGAATTAGTTGGGAGTAGGACACCGCCTTGACACTGCAAACACAATTGACAATCGTCAAGCTCTGGTGAGAAATCTGACATTCAATAAAGCAGTTTTTATAAAGCGATATAATGTTGCATTTCATTTGATAAACTTTAATAGACTCGTAGTTATTTTTGCCGTGGAATTATTTCACTTCGTGGCACCCAGCAAATGTGTAAGGGTCCCCAAGGGAGGCTGATGACCCCTTTTCAGAATAACTGGGCTAGACCATTATCCAATTTTTTATGCTTAACTTAGTTAATGAGACAGAGAGAGAGAGAGAGAGACAGACAGACAGACAGACAGACAGAGAGAGACAGAGACAGACAGACAGACAGAACATTTCATTGAGCCAATGTGGAAGTATTTTTAGTTGTATCTGTTAACGTCCTCGTCTATGAGATTTGCATGTTTAACTCGTATTGACAGTTGAATGTCTGCCCTAGAGTTGTCAGTACGCTAGTCTCGAAAGCTGGTGATAGTCAGTTCATTCTACTCTCATTTGGTACTTGACAAATGCCGCTTCATTCCAAGTTAGTCAAAACTGGAATTAAAACTTACTTGTAGAATACCCGTTCTAAAGCACCTTGATATCAAGTAAAAAAAACAAACAAACAATAACTTACGAGAGTTGTCTGAAGGGGCACTTAACCAAATCTTCCGCTCACAGTATACTTTCCCGCCTTTTTCTTTTCCAGACGGCCGAGTTCAGTCGTTTTCCTTCAGTGATATCTATGTTTCACCTCCTATCCCTCTTGCGTGACCCTACCTTGCTTTAGTCTTTCTCTCTGCCCCTCTTAGTGTTGCGACTCCATTATTAGAAACTGCCCTCAACCCCGCCTCTTTCAAAGCTATTTTATGAAAAAAAAGTGTGACGGACAGACAGATGGACAGACATGTTGCTTATTATGATATAGAGATTTTTTCACTTCATGGATATAGTTGGTTTAATGGTTTACTAGGGTGGGATTTAAAAAAAAAACTGTTATAAATGACTTTCTAATAACCTTATGTTTTAATAACTGAACAATACTCGACGTTTTGCTAACTGAGCGGGGCACTACTTGCGCTGAGCTATAATGAGTCTTCCCGGACGTTTTCGGCATGTTTTGTTCTATTTTTACCATTTTTAGCATCTTTTGGAGGTATTTAGCTACTTTTTGGTGTTTTCTGGCCATTTAAAAAATACATTAATTTAGCGCTTTTTGGCATTCGAACTTGTGCGAAATTTTTTTTTCTAAGTTAGCAACACTTTCAAAATCAAAAATATACACGTGTACATTCAAACCAATTTTTGTTCTTGAGCCCCACTCCCTTCCGGGTCTCTTGGCTCAAGCCTATTCAGCCTAATTGTTAATCCACCATTGGATATAGCAGGTTTTATCATTTACACTCTCTACTCGCTTTTATGGGTTGAAAACGTTTTGTATGTATGGAAATATTTTGTATTTATGTAAATGACATTCAAACAATCCACGTCAGACGTGTCAAGGTTTAGAAATTCTCGAGAAGGGGAAATTTAAAAAAAAAATGCTCCTCACCCCCAACACAGTTGGAAGCGAAGAAAATTTTAAATTCCAGAAGCTTTAAAACAACTATTACAGTGTATTGAAAATCTATCTTAATCTAATTTCGAACTGCGAAATGCGGGAGGCGTGGTAGATCTGTTAACAGGAGGGGGACGTTTTTTTATTGGCATATTTTTCTTTACTGTACGGGAGATTCATACAAATTCATTACATGCGGCAGGGAGAGCACTTAGCTTTAAAATGCGGGTAACTTGGTAGGTCTGCTACGTTTAACTAACTGAGATGTACTCGGGAGATACATACATGATGCTGTAGCGGTTCTCAAGCTGGGGTGCACGTACCACTTGGGGTACGTTGGGCAATTTTTCTGGTTGTGGGTTGATTGAAAAAGATGCCGAAAAAAACAATTTTTTTCTTTTTTATTTCGAAGTTAATTGAGAAAAGGCTACCGTAACCAATGCATTAAATGGTTCTAATATCTTGATACAGAGTTTTTATTTCAACCTGGTAAATTTCAACATTTTGTTATCTGAACTCTCTAACATTTTGCCAATTCTGGAATTTTTTTTTTTTCTTCAAATATTTAGTTTATCACGTTTGAGATTTAGAGGCGCGAGAAAGATTTTGTGATTTCGAAGTGGTACGAGCCTTGGAAAGAGTTCTGGAAAAATGCTGCTCTACCCAGGGCGCGTTTGTAGAATATTTGAGGCCCCCGTGCAAAGGAATGTGCAGGATTTGGACAGCGAATCGTAGTACCGACCCCGATAATACATTGATTTAATAGAGAATCAAAAACTGATGTGAACACGGGTCCGGAATGTAAACTCAGGTTTAGATAAGGTTCTCTTTGTCTGTTATTTAATAATATAAACTTTGATTTTCATTTTTCAAATTGAATTTCGGGGCTCCTGAAAAAGTTGGGCTCCCGGACAATTTCTTCTTTTTTTTTTTCGTGAAAATGCAATACTGGAACCGCTGAACTTCTGGCCGTCTGTCCTCGACTCTAACCGCCGTGAAGCGACTGCTATAACTGCTACTTGTGTTCAGTGACGGTGACAACATCAGACAACTTAGACTCAGCTGCTGGGAAGAAGCAAGTGCTGTATAGATACATAATAGCAACAAAGTGTTTTTTTTCCTCTTCAAAACCCGTGGTAGAATTTTACGCTGCTCGTTCACTATATATACCATTAAGCAAGAGCCACAGGTTTCACTAACTTCTTTTAAAACAAATCTGGCAGGAGGCCATTAGATTTTGGGGAAGAGCGGGTGTCATTGATTTTGTCCAAAGTATCTCTTCACCTGTCGCGCTCTTCGAAGCGCTCGTAAAGTTGGATTTATTTTCCATTATTTTTTTAAAATCACACATCTGGTATAAGGTTACCGCAATTTCGGAATGAGTCTACCAGAACTGGATTATTATTAATATCTTGCAACTATCTATCTCCATCTTAATTCGCTAGTCGTTTTTATTTTATCGCAACTCAACCCAGGCCGTCAGTCTACGGTGACGAGTAAACGGCGCGGATCAGAAGTAAAGAATAGGCTCTCGGTGAGACTCGTACTCACGCCCTTTTTGCCATAGGGAAGCTAAGTGTGTTAAAACAGCACACTTGGTATATCCTGGATTTTACAAGTACGAGTCTGACGGCTGGAAGAGGGGAGAGAGCTGTCGCTAACAGGTCTCTCCAACTAAACCCCGCACATTGTTTTGTTTATCATCGCTGAGCGCGACAGTTATTACTGTGTAGCAACAACAACAGAAAAGTATTTAGAAACGTCGCTCCTTTTTAACGTTTGGTTTTGATAACGAACATCACCGAACCAGTTTCGTCTCTTTAAATAACCAAATTCTAATAGATCCAAAGTCCAAACTATGCAACGTGTCGCAATAACAAACAATTAAAAAACAAAAACACACAGCAAATGTACCACGAAGTGAAATAATCGTTTTTCTTGGTGGTTATTTGTGGTAGCGAGGCTCTCCGTTATGGTACATAGTTTATCTTTTGTTTTAATGACCAAATTCTGATAAAACCGATTCCAGTCGCAAATCGTGTCGCAGGAATACAGTTGAAACGCTCATCTGTCATCAAATGGAATAAGAGTCACTAGTTGAGTTGTGGTAACATAGTTCACCAACCCAGCACTCGGGTTTAACGTTGAAAAGCCGTACGAATCATAGTTGATCGTGTAAAAAGATTAATGACTCAGTTTCTTGAAAGTTTTCCGTATGTTTAATCGATTTAGTAAGGATCCTCACTGACCAAGCAATCAGGGTAGAACCTTGACCGTCAGTCGGTTGGGGTAAACTCCAAATAAGTACATTCAAATTCTCACTTCGTTTTGAAACATCAGAATTAGTGCTATAGTGTTGAGGCTCATCAACCCCGCATTAAAGTTGGCACCAATCGTACATCCGCCCGTTCTTCGGTAGATTTAAATCAATTTATCACGTCCTGATTGTTTTGATGCAATGAATTTGGAATACAAGTATTTTCAAGTTTTTCGACGTTTTTTTAATCTTTTATCGTAGTAAGGAGGCTCACGAACCCGACACTTAGTACCGGCGCTGTTCGTTCTATGGTCTACCCCTGGGCTTTATCTCACTCTTTCAGCTGGTAGTAGTAGCATTGCGGCCTCAACAGCAGCACGCAGTTGTGTTTACAGAGAAAACTAAAGAACGGAAGAGTATAGTAAGGAGGCTCACTAACCCGACGCTTCCTATCTGAACCCTTAGTTCTGTGTTCTATCACTTGGCTTTATCTTAGCAACAAGCTTGAAAGAAAGGCGTTTTCAGAGTGAAAGGAGGCAACGTCAGAGTTCGTGTTGCGCCTCGCCAACCCAGCAATAAAGTTGGTATCATTCACCCACCTGTTATCAGGTAGATTAAATCATTTATCAAAAGCGTTTAGTCCTGATTGTTTTAATGCAATAAATTTGTAGTAGTAATAGTTTTTAATTTTTCGACACGTTTTTTTCTGGGTTAAAGAGGCTCACTAACCTGACATTTTCATCGGAACCACTAGTTCTACAACTGAGATTCAACTCGCTCTTGCAACTTGTCGCAATTATGTTTTATTTCAATAATATCAAGCAGTAGTTACAAAAGAAAAAGAAGAGAGGAGATTGGTAAGGAGGCTCACTACCCCGATGGTTGCATCGGAACCGTTGATTCTACCTCAGAGGCTTATCTCACCCAAAACAACTAGTTGCAGAACTGTTATCATTTTAACAAGCAGCACTCATAATCAAAAGAAAAATAAAGGAGAGGGGAGAGTAAGGAGACTCACAAACCCGACACTTGCATCGTAACCATTAGGTACGTTATCTACAACTACGCTTTATCTCATTCATACAACTAGTTGTTAAAGTATTACCATTTTGACTGCAACAATCAGTCGTTATATATTAAAGAAGAAAAGATTAGAGTATAGTAAGGAGGCTCACTAACCCGACACTTCCATCGGAACCGTTAGTTCTGCAATTTACCTCTGAACTTCACCTCTCTCATACCACCAGTTGTTTTTAGTGATACCGTTTCAACCGGCAGTAGTAATACAAAAAAATAAAGAACGAGGACGAATATTGACGAGGCTCACTAACCCGACACTTCCTTAGGACTCGTTAGTTTTATGATCTAACATTGAGCTTCAACTCACTTATACAACCAGTTGAGTAACCGTTGCAACCAGCAGTATTTAAATGAAAAAATGAATAAAGAAGAGAGGTGAATAGTGAGGAGCCTCACTAACCCGACTCTTGCATCGGAACCGTAAGCTCTGGGATCTATCACCGAGCTTTAGAACTATTTTTTGTAGTTTGGTTACCATTTTAACAAGCAACAAGCAGTTGTTATATAAAAAAAAGAATAAACAAAAAATAAAACACAATTAGGAGAATAGTACGGAGTCTCACTAACCCGACACTTCCATCGGAATCTCAATTCTGTGATCTATCACTTCACTGGTTTCCATCTCAGTCTTACAACAAGTTGGAATAGTGTGACCGTTTTAATGAGCAGTAGCCTTTAGTTATATAACAAAGAGAGAGGTACCCAGAGCATGTTTAGGAAAATAGTACGGAGACTCACTAACCCGACACTTCCATCAGAATCTCAACTCTGGGGTCTGTCACTTTACCGAGTTTCATCAGAATCATACGACTAGTGTGACCGTTTATAATAAGCAGTAGTACTTAGGAATAAAGAAAAGCGTGAAAGGGAACCTAAAGCTCATTTAGGGGAATTGTAAGGAGGCTCACAAACCCAGCACTTTCTTCGGATTCTCAACTCTGTGGTCTACCACTTCACTGAGTTTCATCTCAGTCACACAACTAATTAGGGCAGTGTAACCATTTTAATAAGCAGTAGTTTTTAGAAACCCTGAGTCACGTTTTGGAGATTAGTAAGGAGACTCACTGACCCGTCACTTGCATTGGAATCTCTTTGATCTACCTTTAAACTGAGATTCATCTGAGTCACTCAACTTGTAGTAGTGTTGATGTTTTAATAAGCAGTAGTCTTTAGTTTTATAACAAAAGAGAAAAGATACCTTGGAGTACGTTTAGGAGAATAGTGAGGAGGCTCACTAACCCGACACTTCGATCGGATCCTCTTCTCAAAGATCTACTACTTAAGTGAGTTCCATCTCAATCATACAACTAGTTGTCATAATGTTGGCATTTTAATGAGCAGTTTTATAACAAAAGAGAAAAAAAAAACAATCTTGGAGCACGTTTAAGAGAATAGTAAGGAGGCTCACTGACCCGACACCTGCATCGAAACCGTTAGCTCTGTGATCTACCGCTGAGCTTTACAAGTATTTTATTGTAGTAGTGTTACCATTTTAACAAGCAGTAGTTATACTTAGGAATAAAAAAAGAAAAGAAAAAGAAAAGATTGGAAGCGAACAGTGAGACTAAGAAAGCAAGGTGGTTGCTACTTCATTGCTGTTCTACGAACGGCCAGTATAAGACGTGTGGGTTATCTCCCTTGGCCAAGCGCGCTCTCCTGTACCATGTTTTCACTAAGTGATGTTGTAGCGTGGACGCACAAAATGGCAGCCGCTTCGGGGATCTTACCAACTTACCAG
Organism: Thysanoteuthis rhombus; assembly: GCA_963457665.1. Classification (NCBI taxonomy): domain Eukaryota; kingdom Metazoa; phylum Mollusca; class Cephalopoda; order Oegopsida; family Thysanoteuthidae; genus Thysanoteuthis; species Thysanoteuthis major. The sequence goes on along the minus strand of OY735236.1, from coordinate 4,668,598 downwards.
CGTTATATTAATGGAGTTCCCATACCTAACACGAGGCGAATTCTCCGATTCAGGGAGAAATACATCGTCCTCTTAGTCTTTGCCATCTTTGTGACGGTTTGTTTTGGTGGATTTTTCTTTCTACCCGAATTACGAGACCGTGTCAAAGTGGATACCTTGACTAAAGGAGCACGGCACATCTTTATGCCCGAACCAATGGGTTCGTCCTTTGACCGGGGACCCGGCATCGGCGGGCATCATCATCACAATAATCATCATGCTCATAATCAGGGGAATAACCTGAAGAAAGAGGATGGAAAAAGTGTTGAAAAGTCTACTAAGAATGCGGAGCAAAGTCTCAGCGATCTGGGGAAAAGGTTGAACATAAGTAAAGAGGCGGCCCAGGGCCTCAAGAAGTTGATTAATGACGATAAAAACAAGAGACAGAGTGAAGAATTAAAGAAGAAAGAAGAAAATGATCGTAAAGCCCGGGAGAATGTGGCTATCAATCACATGGGACTTGGAGTTCAGGGTGGAGAACCCGTTGATCCAATTACGAAAATACGAAGGGAAAAAGTTAAAGAGGTAGGTAAATAAATAATAAATATGATCTCTGTATTGTGTGTGTGTATTTGTATATATTTATATATACATGTATGTATATATATATATATATATATAATATATACATGTGTGTGTATGTCTAGGAAGCTTTACTGCTTTAAACACTAAACATTAGAAAACTTTTCCAATAGGTTTTTTGTGTCACTTCAGTTACCAGTTTCTCAATATCTGTCAATGCAATTCATATAATCTTCAAAAGCGTTTTTTCCTGTTTCCCTTATATTTATATATATATATATATATATATATATATTATATGTATTGCTTGTTGAGTTTTCCCCACTGATAGACCATAAAAAAGGTTGAAAAAGTTGAACAAAAAAAATATTGGTTTGTTTGTGTGTAACTAGTCATAGTACAAAGGAAGAAAAAAATGTTTTCTTTCATTTGAATACATTGAGAAAAAGTTAAAAGTAAATATGTTTGTATTGTAGGCTTATAGATTTTTTTTCTACAAACATCATGACTTTAAGGTTGAAAAAGTTTCAAAAAAAGCTTAGTTCTGTTATGTATAAACTGTCATTTGTACATAGTACCAAAAATGTTTTTATTTAGGTAAAAGAAATACATGTGTATGTTAGATATTTAGCTTGGATTTCAACTAATATTAAATCTAGAGTTTAGAAAGGTTTGGTTATGTTTAGAGATAAACTCTTTTTTGTATAGTACATTATTGTATAGAGATAATAAAAGATGAATGTTTTTAAATAGTTGCAAAAAGTTGGAGGTAATTTAGATAGATATGTATATAATGGATCTTTTAGCTTCTTTAAACTGATATTAAAGGCTTCAAGGTTGGAAAAGTTGAAAAAATATATAGGTTTTCTTGTATTTAAACTGTTATCATCATTGTATGATAGTTGATTATACCAAAAATACCTAAAAATGTTTCCCTAATACGTAGGTAAATCTTATATATATATGTCATTTGTTATGTAGGATATCTCTTGAGTTTCAACAATTGAGTTTAGAGGAAATAGGTTTTATTGTGGGTGAAAAAAAACGGACCTTTAACTGTCTTCTTGTACATTTCATTGTACAAATAACGAAAGATAGATGTTTTTAAATACACAAGTAAAAAGTTGAAGAGGTAAATCAAATGAATATGTGTATATATTGAATCTTAAGCTTGTTGATTTTCATAACTATTAATGAAGGCTTTAAGGTTGAAAAAGTTTTGAAAAAAATATAGGTTTTCTTGTGTAAACTGTCATTCATTGTACCAGGAAAAATATTTCTGGAAACGTAGATAGATAAAAGATATATATGATGTGTGTTGTGTTGGATATCTCTTGAGTTTCCACAAAATATTGTATTTAAAAGTTGAAAAATAGAAGGATAAAGGTTTTATAATGTGCCAAAACAAAAATCTAACCCCAAACGAACTGTCCTTTGTGCATTAAACGGAAAATGTTATTAAGGAAAATGTAGTTAAAGTAGATAGATATATGGTTTTAAAGCTCTCAAGTTTCTACAAGTATTAAATATTGAAGAAATATCCTGAAAAATATCGGTTTTGTCATTTGTACATTTAGTACAAAGAAAGAACGGAAAATAAACGTTTTCAAATACATAGGGACTGAGTTGAAGATGTAAGTAAAAAATGTATATTCCAGATATCTATCCTTGTTAAACTTCCGCAATTATTAAAGGTTGAAAAAGTTTCTTAAAAAATCCTGAAAAAAAAGGAAGGTTTTTCGTTGTGTAAACTTACATTTACTATGTAACTATAATAATAATAATGATAAACTGGACCCTTAGCTCCCGCCTGTTGTACGAAGCTGCTGATAGGAAGTGATCAGTATCTCTCTTTCCGTTATGGAGTCCACCCCCTAACAAGCTGGTTGTGCGAGCTTGTTGAGTTTCCTTGTATATCAATACTTAAAAAGGGCAATTGTTACCTTTACTGTTTTTAAATGGCCACTGGTCCAAATGCAGAATGAATAGACGCTGATGACCAACTATTCCTAAACGTCTGGAACGGTCATCATTTTAGAACGGGAAAGGTAGCAATTGCCTGGAAAAGTTGAAAAAAAAGGAAAGGATTTTAATGTTTTTTTACGTAGCTCGAACTGTACTTATACAAAGAACGAAAAAAAGAATATTTTATTGAATACGAATTGAAAAACTTGAAGATTCCGGTTAGAATCGAACTTCTGTACTGTGTAGAAATGATCATCTAGGAAAGCTTGCTTGCTAACCATTAGTAAATGAATTGATGCGATGCGTGTGAAACGAGTGGACATCGAAGTAGTGATTGCCACCCCATTAAAAAAAAATATTGAAAATAACCTGACTAATTTCCGGAATGTACAAACTTATGGTTTGAAAGCGCGAAAAATCACTTCGGGAATTAAAAAATTCCAACCCAGAAATGATAAATTTACTAAAAGGTATTAAAAAAAATGTAATATGTTCAAACATGTTTAGTTGACAAAAGGTAGAAAAAGCTAAAAAAGAAAATAAAAAATGGATTACTGGTTTTGTTCATGGGGGCGTCCGCTACCACATTTCCAGGTTGGGGGGGGGGCTGTGAACTAGTATACACGGAATGCAACTTAATGACAACCCTGTTACCAGTAAATCGTGAAGTCTTTTTTTTTTTCTTTTTTTAGACAAGGGAACAAATTATTAAGATGGGGTTACATAAAAAAAAATGTACTGCACCATTAAATTTTGACTATTAGATTTCAACTTTCAAACCTGCTTCTCCTTGACGAGGACAACTGATTCCAGCACGGGGGAGCATTTGCTCCGTTTGCCCCTCCCCCCATGTTTCTGGTTTGTTGTGTGGACAGAAAGAAAAAGTGCCCTTTACTCTATTGAAGGATTTTGAATTTAATAGCTTATTGAAGAAAAAAATGTTTTGTGCTGTTAAAAATGCGATTTTCAGCCAGAGTTCATGGCTAAAAGTAACTACAATTCATATTCTAAGTAAATTAACTTCGATATGTGTACCATCAAATAAATAAAAAGTATGAAATGAAATTACAAGTTTTTATGAAGGGTTATAGTCATGTGTATGTAAATCTGTTGACATCTTGGGTCAAAGATCAAGTATTCGGGTTAAAATAGTATTTGTTCTTGAAGAAATCAACGATTCAGTTCTCTCTATGTACGAAATACTGGTAAAGTGAATTAATATGAAGTTTATTTCTGATCGTTAATGAATAGAGTTTCCAAAGTACGTCTAAACTTTTTTTCATGTTCTAGAAAATCTATAAAAAAACCACCTTGCGCGAGGAAATATTTGTTATATTTATCCAAAACGTAATTGAGGAAAATGAGAAAAAAAAGATATTTAGTGAATGTATGTGTGTCAAGGCTTCAGTTTTTTATTCTTGGGCACTGTATTGTCCTAAAAGGGTTAAAAACTGCTTTTTAATTAATCAAAGTCTGAAGTCTAGCGCTGCAACTGAATTTTTATTTAAAAAAAAAAAGTAAAAATACATTGAAAGAAAACAATGATGTAGACTCTGAAATGTGGCCAAAATTCGTGGTTTTCAAAAAGAGATATTTTAAAATTCTTCTAAAAATGAATTTATCACTTATAGCAGTAACATCAAAATTTGAAATTACATTGAGGAAAGATGTATAGATTTGAATTGACAAGGAAGGAATGAGTGCTTTTATGATTTTAAAAATGTTATTTAGATCAAAAGACTAAAAAACGTGAAGAATATCTTTTAAAGAAAATGTCATGAAGTGATGACAGACGTAACTGTTGGTTAGTTATTATTCATCAAACTTAGCGTTGGCACAATGCCACGACCCTGGAGCACTTAGTAAGGATCGAACTTGCGTGCTCAGCAGTAAAGATCAACCAACATAGCTTGCTAAACATCATATCACTAACTATATAAGTTGGTTTTCTAACTTAGAAAGTTTACTTCGCTTACTCAAAGCTAAGGAAGGGGATAGAATTAAAAAAAATTCACGCCTAGTGTTTATTGATTTTTTTTTTCTTCAAGTTGAATACTTGAGATTTAACAGCTTATTTTCTGAAATTGTTTCTACAGACCGCTCCCAAGTCAACCAAAAACAAAAGTAGAATTGATATTTAAAGTGGTTTGAGGAAGGAAGTATCTATACTATATGTGTGTGTGAGTGTGTGTTACATATTCATTTTTTATCTTAGGTATCTCGGCCACGCTGCAGTCACCAGGAGATGCATCTAACCTTTCTCTTTTTATCAGTGTTATAAAAATTCCGTACGATACGACGGCTTTTAATCATCACCTCATTTAATTTAGCTTATTCGATTTTGTTACAATTTGTGTTGGATATCCTGTGGAAAAAATCTCGAAAAATATTTTTTCCTTAGAAAAAATACAAGTGTGGTTCATCCTTTGCAAAACGTACGATTTCACTGTAAACTTAGATTACTGTAAAATCAACAGTTTTGTAGTAAAAGTTGAACTAGATTTTCATTTTCAATTAGAGCGTCTGATTAAACTGGGTGTGAAAAAAACTTTTACTCAACCAGTTTGAAAGCCCGCTCTCTCAGAGATTTTTTTTTCTCTCTGCTAGTTCCCCAGGATGTCCCCAATCCATCACCCAGTTGACTGGATACTATTTGGACATAGCCACCTCCTTCACCCCGAGGGCAAACACCTTCGCCCACTTTATAAACATTTACAGTTGGTAAGAGCTGTTGGCTGGATACTTTTTAGATGCTAAATATATATTTTACAGATCTTTTTTTGGTTGTAAATTTGACCTAAAAATGTGTGCTCTTCGTAGGTAGAGACGTGACAGTGCTGAATTCGATTGTAGTTCAATTTTCTGTCTGTGATGCGTAGTTCTCGAATTATAAGTGTATAAACGTACGCACATGCATGCATTGTTACTTTAGGTATGGAAAGTGTGTGTATTTTATTCAATTATAGTGAATTTTTTTTTCTTCTCAAAGCGAACGTTAGCTTCTCATCCAACCTGTCAGATTCGACAATCAATAATTGTTTTGTGTGTTTTAATTCTACGTATAATTTTTATTTTGGGGATAATGATCTTAGAATTTACTTTCAACTTCAGGACGAGATCACAGAAGGTCTGTCGCTGTGTATTGGAGTGTTTTTCTTAGATACCCTTAAACAAAACTGTCCTTTGCTTCCCCCTTCACTCCGCCTATTATATATATATATATATATATATATATATATATATATATATATATATATATTCATATATTCTGGAATGTCTACAGGTGGCACCGATCAACTTATAAGGCTGAAAATTGGCAGTAGTACTCTAATAGACTCTTTCTGTAAACGTTTTTTTTTATTCCCCACAAAAGTGCACTATTGGCTTTGGGGACTTTTTTTGTCCCCCTTCCCCCCAAAAAACTACGCCCATTTATTCATTTATTAATTTTTTTTTTTAGAATTTTAAACGTAAAAGCTGTTCAGAATACATTTTTCGTGCTACAGCCTTGAAAATTAGCATTTGTAGTTTTACCACACACCTGAAAACGCTGGAAAAAAAAAATGAATTCTCCGCCTAGATAGAGTTTTAGGAGGGGTGGGGGTCAATATGCAATGGAAGTTCATGCTAAATTGGTCACCAGTTTATGCCCGATTCGATTTTTTCTTCCTCCAATTCAGACGTTTTTTTGTGATTGTTGTCCGACAAAAGTAGAGAAGTGTCTTATTCATTGATCACCACCAACATGGCATGCTGCCAAAAAAAAAAAAAAAACGATGCTCACGTGACTCTTTCTATTGAGTGACTAACCAGACGTGTTTTCTTTTCTTTTCTCTTTTTTTTTTTCTCTTAAGTTTATTTCCACAACCCAAATTAGGTCCGAAGTAGATATAAAAAAAATATTGGTTGTTAAGTCTTCAGTGATGTGACCAGTTGATAATTCACTTGAAACTTGTTGAATGTTGATTCAGATGTGGTTTTCATTTCTTTGGCAACTTCTGCTTAAACGAGATAAGGCATGAACTCTATCCTCCTAGTGATCAAAAAGATATACTCAGGAATTCCACCTTCGAAGTGGAGAAGCATTGTATTTAGCTCGTTTTATGATCTACTTCAGTACAGGGTTGTTTTTTCATGGCGAAATTTGGCCTTTTTAATAAGTGTTTGGCCATTTACTTTTCCGTCTGGCCCTATATCATTTTTTGGGCTCTCTATTTATATGACCTTCATTTCCTCAGGACTTCGTCAGTTTAGGGGGAAAAGTCAATTTTTTCAAGTTTATGCGGGGTTTCTATTTACAATGTAATTGTAGTGCTAAGCTGGACTTCTATTTTCTGCTATTCGTTCAGAATGAAAAAAAATTGACTTTGTTGCTGTGTTGATTTGAATAATTTTCTTGTTCTTGGTATATATTGTAGAATTACGACATTTTTTAACAAGTGGTCTTTAGTTTTTTAAAATGTATTTTGTGTAGAAACGTCTCCGCCCTTTTTGACGACGAAGATGAGCGTTTTTGTGTGTAATGTTGACCTAGAAATCAAGACTTGTCGACTGACTGTCGATGTATGAACTTCTCACAAGGTCTTTCTTCTTTCTTTTTTTCCAAGGTTAAAAATAGACAATTCAGGGACTCGAATTTATTTGTATATGGATATGACCCCCCCCCAACTTCCCCCCCAAAACCCTCTTTGTATCATTTATAAAGAAGATATTACTAAACAAACAAGAAATACGTATAGGCCACGACAAGAAAAATAAAATGACAGATGGTGTTTTTTTTTTTTTTTTTTTTTTAATCATTTAATGATTTAAAGGGTACAATATAGGAAAGATAGTCCCAATAGTAAATTAAATTGTGGAATTTCACACGCTCGCCCACTCGATGTTAATAACGGCACAGAAATGAAAAAAAAAAAACAAAAAAACGAAATAGAATTATTGAAAGTGAAACAAAAACACGTAAATTATATTGTTATTTCTATGAATGAATTATATTGTTTTCGTTTCTTTTCATTTATTCATGTGCCGTTTTTAACTTAGCGTGTGGGGAACTTTAACGATCTAGACCATCTTTTCGACGGTGTGCCATTTAAAAAAAAATTACGAGGAAGGAATGGGGAACCTGTCTGTTTTCTGCCTTCCTCATTTCCAATTCATCGTTCTTTCATTGAGAATACTACTATTGTACTATCTATTACGACTTATTGTAAAGTTTTGACAGCGTAGTATTGTGTAGTGGGGGCAGCTGCGATGATCATAAAGAAAAATATCATATGTTGAACATATCTAAAAACATCTCTAGCAAATAAAAACAGCAATAAAAGTTTGCTTTTTATTTCAAGTATCTGGTGTTTGACCACTCCCTCCCCCATCTCACAGCATTTAAATTGTATCTCGAAGTATGTTTATTCATGTGATCAGTTTATCGTAAAACCTACTGTAGCCAAACCAGGAAAATAGAAAGGTGGTTCATGAGACGTTTTCCGTTCAACACATCTGTAAGCGTGTCTGTAATGTTGTAAAGTTGTAAAGAAAAAAAAAAAAAAAAGAAAAAAAAGACCTTGTGGCAGAACTACTTTCCACCCTGACACATGTTCATGGAAATATATCGTTGCGAAGACTATACCTGACACTTCTTGATACCGCTATATACTTCTCAAACGTTAGTGAAACGTATGACAAGATGTTTGTTTATGTTTTAGAACTAGTAGTATCAAGAAGTGACAGGGAGTGATGGGTATGAAAAATACCACCGATGTATTTGTGATTCAAGATGTATTTTATATATATATATATATATATATATATATATATATATATTTCATTTTAGAAATCGGGGAGCTATTAAAAATGCAGTTGTAAACGAATGCCGTGTTGAACATGGAAAGAAAGTTGAAACTGCTTGTTCGATGTTCACTTGGACTTCAAGTATCTCCCGGCAACTGCAGCCCCACCCTAAACAGTAACGCACACACTCATATATATATATATATATATATATATATATATATATATATATATGTATATTCTTACGTAAGATGCTCAATGCTGATCATTGAGGTAATCTGAATTTCAACAAAAAGAATTAAACTACCCTTAACCTAACCTAACCTAAGCCTGAAATAGTTTTTTTTTTTACGTCCGTCGGAAATGTTTTTCTTGTGGGTGGGGGAAATGTTTATTTCCTCAAACGACAGAATATCTCTCCTCGTTAGCACATGCTGTTCCTTATTCCATGCTCGAGACTGGAATCTATTATTAGTGTATGTTACACTTACGCGCTCAGGAGACTCAGCTTCCGTACAAGAGAATATGCTTTCAAAAACACTACCGTATTTATTCGAGTAAAATGCGATCTCGAATATAATGCGACCCCCACAAAACTATCTGTAGTATATGTATAACAATTTTTTTCTTTTTCTTTCAACCTTTCGGAACGATATTACCCGCTAATTTTGACCCTTATTTCTATATAGAAATTATATCTCGCTTTTAACACTACTAGTAAATTGACTACTGCCTATTTAGACCAAAAAGCATCGACTCTCTGTCATTATCAGCATGGTCACCTGGCGAGGCCGAGATATGGTTTAGATTCCAGAATCGTTATTAAATCACCGACTGCGGATGACGGAAATTTCCATCGGTGTAGTTCTGTGGCCAACTCGATGAAGATTTCCGTCTTATTGTGATTAGTGGCTACTCGGTTCTGGCTGTGAGTCAGGGCTCTTCATGCAATGGACAAAGGCTTTTATCTCACAATGAATAACTATTATCGCTCTAGGTCACCATCTGTCGCACTTAAATGGGTTAACCATTGTTTTTTTGTCGATTTTTCATTTAACCTTGTATTCAAATGAATTAGAAACAGCTGGTTAGTCACTCAATAGACCAACGTCAGCATACCGTGTTGGGGGTGATAAATTAAGAAATTGGTAAAAGGGGATCAAATGAATAAGTTACTCGCCTTTTGCTGGGCTATGACCACTAAAAAAAAATCTTGATTTAAAAAAAACAAAAAACGAAACATAGGCAGACACAAAGTAACGGCTCAGTCTAGTATACACATCAATTTCAAATGGAACCCCCTCTAAAAACGTCATTTTAAAGATTAAATGTTGAAAATTTTAGCCCTCTAGTTCCATTGATGTGGCCTGTACACGTGATACATAGCCAGCCAACTAGCTGGACTCGCTTAAAAACTGAAGAAACCCAAGTCGCGTGAAGAAGAGACCTGTTTAAATTGGGAAGTTTCGCTGGTGCAGCTCTAAATCTTATTTCGTCTTCAATTTTTAGATTTTTTTTCATCGTGGCTGAGAAAAAACATAAACAAAAACAAAACACAACAGAGATGCAATTATTCATTTATTTATTTTTTCGATGAAATAAGCGTTTTCAATAAACTGTAAACCTACCCCCGATCGTAAATAGATAAAATTTAAGTTCCCTTACTTGAAATGATAATTTTAAAGAGTATACCAGTGAAAATTTGAAAATAATCTTGCCCCTTTTTTTATTTTAGTTTCGTAGAGTTAATACGAGGAAATATTTTTATTGAGCTTTATGCTATCAAATGACTTCTAGGAAAAAACACCCCCAAAACCACGTTGTTTTTAGTGACTACATTTTTTAGTCTCTATAAATAGACCTTACATAACTTTTTAGTGCTTGTAAGTACTTTCTTAAGTGTCGTATGAGTCACTAAGATAACTAGGAGACATACTAGCGACATCGCTGTGTGATGCGTGACGCTTCCATTTGCTACTCTAACCAACCATGTGTATTACATCGTACACGCATGACGAGTGAACGAATGACTGGGTATATATGCTACTACACCCATTTTTATATCGGTGATTACGGCTGTACACGTGTACATCACTCAACCTGATTTTCTCTGTGTGTGTGTGTTAGGAGTGTGGCTTATTTGCTAGCTTCTCGTAATTTGCTTGCTGGATCGATCCTACCTGCATCTTGACTAAAAATATTTTTTTTTTTTCAAATTTTTTTTATTGATGCGTGAGCATCTCTAGTAGCGATTGCCGTCACGGGCTGACATTCCGAAACGATAGTTGCCGATTCAGCTCTTTTGGGGCCAGATTCAGCTCTTTTATGGTACCAGGAAGATAATTCACGCACCTATCGTTTGGCTTCCAGGCTTGTCTTGTTAGTTCCTGTTGAGCATGGAGCTGTGACCAATCTGCTGCTGTTTCAGCAGCCAGTGGTTGGAGTTGCTTGCTTCTCATCACATCTAACCCTCCTACTTTAACCGGGCTAGGGACCAGCTGCGGCAACTGCCAGACTATATTTATTTCTCTCAGGGTAACTTTTTTTTTTTTTTTTTTTTCCCCATCAAATCGATTGCTTTACAGGGCTAAAGAGCTCCAATTGCCCTGACATGTATCACTAGCTGGAGGTGGGGGAGTGAATTCACACCTCTCGTAAATTCCGTTCTGGTAATCGATACGCCATTCCGTACCTCAACTTTGCTCATTGACCTCAAAGGCAGAAATTGAGTTTCCGTAATTCAACAAGAGGATAATTTTATTTTACTGGCAGGTACAGGTTCGACTCTGGAAGCTGTCGTGTAGATTGAGAGTTAGTGTGTCACAAGATCTTAGTTCATTTGTACTCCACTATTTAGTATGTGTATTTTTAGTTCCATGTTTCGTTTGGTGAGTGTTGGTATTATGACATCATTTGGTAACGAAGTTGACTTTCCGAATAATTAGTGGCAATGAGCTTTTAAATCTTAGGTAAATATTTTGCACCCTATACATCCAGCGATCAGTTTTATTGCAGATAAATTCAAACTATCCATGGTTGATACCGCTAACGCTAATACCGTAGCTATCGTGTACCATGTACTGGTTGTCATCATAGCTCATCTGGTAAATATGGTAGTTTTTTTGACCCTGATGATCAACTTTTTTCGGTCTTCTTTCTCTATCGTTATCAGATATATCTACCTGTCAAGTTTCTAAGAAGGCAAACACTAATTTTTTACTCTAATCATTATTATACCCTGGTTTATTCAGGCTAGTGTCTTTATCTTGATTGTTTTGGTCACTAAGATTCTGATGTTGTACCCCTTCCCTCTTGGTCGTCTTACGATGTCAGTCGTAGTTGGTAACCTTTTGGGGAATTTCAAACAGAAACCTCTATTCCAGTGATTTCGATACTTGGAAAAAAAAACAAAACAAAAACGAGGACACTTGCTATGAAAGAAATATTCTGGTTAACTCCTATTTTCAGAATTTAGATTTTAGTCTTAATTATGAAGCACACTTAATAACCATTTTTGACCCTTTAACTATCATATTCATCTAAAATGGATTACAGTTATTCAAATTTTGAGATATATGTATACATATATGGTTGTGGCCTGTGCAATTGATGATGTTGTTTCTCAGCCAGAAGATTTGCCATGTCGGGTTCAGAGAGATTACTGCTGCAGGTCCTCTAGCTTTATTTGACGCACTCCCAGTGATCCTCGGACCTTTATTTCAAAACCGCTGCTCTATTCTATCTTTGGAGTATATTGTTCTCATTCCGCTGTCCACGCCGGAGGATATCTCATATCAGTTAATTCATCCTTGCAGTGTGGCTTGTCTCTCTCTTCCACTGAACCAGAATATGACTTACAACCTTTTTTTTTCCCCCAAGAAGTAAAGAAGACTTTACATCCTACCCCACTTAACACTGATTACCTATAACGGTCTTTTTCAAATATTTTTTGCAATGAATTTAGTTTTATTAAAATTCCCCAATGATTAATGATAAAAGACAGAATCCTGGAGAGTCTGTGAAATATCTGTAAACTGTTCACTTCAGTTAATCTACCATGTGTATGAGAATGAACACCTGCCTTATGATTTATCATATATGATATACATCAATATCCAGTGATATTTCACCTGCTCTGTAAAGTAGCTACCAGATAAGCACTCATCCATTCTATCTTGTTGAGGTTCAACAAAGACCCCAACCTATTTTAGAATGAGACTGACCCTGTTGGCGGCAAGGCAAAGAGAGGTGTTCTGAGTGTGTTATTAATGTTGTAATGTCTCTGTATAGCAATATTTTGTTTAGTGCCGTACATATTATTTTTTTCTTTTTAATTTTTTTAATGTATCTAGAGCGCTAACTGTGATATTTCAGTAGTTTTCTTGTGTTATCTTTCTAACAAGAATTCTCATCCAGTTGTTGTAATAGTTTGTTTGGTTTTTCAAAGTGTCCGCAATCACGATGGCTTCTGCACTAGAGCACCAGCTGAGGATTGATAAATTCTCTCTCACCTGTACAGGTGTACAAAATCGAACAGTATGAACTAAACTGCACTCATCGATATCTGAGTTCGCATCAGACTTGGCAAATAAAAACAGCTGATCAGAAAACATGCTGGGTGCCTCCAGATCGTGAACAAACCCAATGAAACCCGTAGTAGCTCAGGTGAACCAACGACCTTTGTGTTGTGAATTAAACGCTGTCTACCATGGCTCATCTTGATAAAATAAAGATTTTGGATATTTGATCAATTATCGATTCACCGTAGCCCCATAAATGGCATGACCAACCAGCCAAGTTGGCTACAGATTCTTCGGATTCAGTATCTGTGTGTGCATGTGTGTGAGTGTGAGTGGGTGGGTGTCTTTCCGTGGGCTCTCCTAGTCCCACTCTTGGGATTAAAAACTTTAAAATTGATATGGGTTAGCTAAGCTCTATCTAAAAATTTTTTTTTTTTTTTTTTTTGAAAAAAAAAAAGTGCTTTTATCATGGGTCTCTATGGTCATTTTTGGGGACCAACAATGCCCAAGTCTTATGCTGGTACCTTTTAGAAATTTCCGATGAAAGATCCATTTTGAAAAATAATTTTATATTATCAGCTATGCTGACTAACTTGCAAGGTGTGTGTGTGTGTGTGTGTGTGTATATATATATATATATATATATATATATATATATACATACACACACACTGATTTACTTGGACTAATGTCCTTGTCTTAGTTGGAACCCTTTATTCAATGCAGGGGAGGAGGTTGTCCTCATCCCGCTGTTCATGCTAGACAATAATCGATCATTTCAGAAATTCCATTCAAAATTTAGCCGCTTGTTTCTTATTCAAACTTCCAAATGTGCACATTGACCTCAGACAAGTTATTACCTCTGCCAACAAAGTTTGGGAGGTATGTACATTGGCCTGTGTCTTCACTTCGGGTCTGTCTTTCAGTCTGTCAACGTCAGGCATAGACCACCTGCTTGATCTAGCGGGGGGGTGGGTGGAGCACGGAAGACTTTTTTTTTTTTTTTTTTTCCCCAAATGTAGATTTACAAGAATGTGGTGATACACCGGATGTACTTTTAATTTCTATATTTGACGAACATGAATTACAATTATTATATTGATTTGCGGAGCAGTCATTGAATCGCCTTTGCCCCCCCCCCCCCGTAAATAGCTTGACCAACTTACCACGTGGGTCACAGATTTTTTTTCACTCTCTCTCTCTCTCTGTTGCTCCGTGCGCTCATGGTCACATTCTTCTGGGCTACGACCTTGAAAATTAGCATGAGTATACCATTAGTCACCCTCTGAAAAATTTTTTTTGTAGGAGGGGGGGTCTCTACGGTCATTTTGAACAATACATAAATCTTATGCTGGTATTTATTTTAGATGATTTTAGGTAGAAGATATATTTTAGTATTAAAATTTTTAATGTAATTTCTGATGGTCTTTCTGCTGCACTTGTGGGCCATCATCATTTTAGTCGTATAAGAACACCGCCCACAAAAACTTCAACATATTTTTTATATAATTAGTTTTGGTACACGTGCCGGCTATGGTGATTTATTTATGTAAGGTATATTATTGTAAAATTTGATACCTACTAAAGAATGGTTGATATATTGACTCTTGCCAAGGATCAAATTTCGATGGGTAGAGGATTAATTTACTCTTTGTTTACGACTTTCTCACATTATCTGAAACTTTTTTCCTTCTACTGACAATAATAATAAGTTTAAATCATATATATATATATATATATATATATATATATATATATATATATATATATATAAAAGGTTGCATTATTGAAACTCTTATTTGAAATGATCTTCTATCATTACATGGTGAATTTATCATTTGGCCTAGACAATATAAATAGAAAAAACAATTGAAGGAAATGGAGCTGCAGCAGGATTCAAACCACCGACCGATAGGGTAGCTGCTCCAATGTGGTGTTGCTCTCAACATTAAGTTTAACAGTTGTCGGTAATTTTTCTTGAACTGTTTACTCTATTTGCATTGTCTAGGCCAAATGATACATTCACTGTGTAATAATGGGAGATCATTTCAGAGGGTCTCAATATGATATAATGCAACTTATAATCATTGTTGGCTCATTTATTCATTTCTTAGTAGCATATATGTATATATATATATATATATATATATATATATATATATATATATATATATATATATATATATATATGTGTGTGTGTGTCTTAACTAACATGTTGGATCTCGTTAAAAATAATTTAACCGTGACGTATTTGAGGATCTTGTACATCTGTCACTTTCCCCAAATTGTACTTCCATATCAAATTATTGAGAGGAAATATTGACATATCCTCATTTTAATGATGTAAAAATGAATTATATTAAAGAGACACATGGAAAGTTTCATTGATTACTGTGTGTGCTGCATTATTTTTAGATTAGTGACAACTTGACAACATGCTTTAATCATGTACATTGGGGGTGGGGTTGGGGTTGTGGCTCGGCTGTTGAAGACTTTGAAATCTTTTTTCTAATTACTTTTTTTTTTTTTTTTTTTCATAACAGGGTTGCCAAGTTAGCCATTTTTCGGCTAGATCCGGTCAATGTTTTTTTTTCTTTTTTTCTTTTTTGTATAACTTGGCCAATAAAAAATCAAAAGTAGCCAAAAATCTAGCCATTTGAAAATGATAATGAAAATAAGCACGGAATTTTAATGGTGTGTCTACGTACTACTGGAAGGTAAACCACAGATAGTGGATGGGGGTGACACTGAAAGGTGAACTGTGGATGTTAGTGGGAACTGCTAAGAGGGGGCACTGGAAGAGAAACTGCGGATAATGAGGATACCTCTGAAAGGTAAACCATGGGAATTTTTTGTCTTCTATCTATAGAATTGATTAAAAGAATAAATGTTTGTTACAGGGGACACACAAAGTGACTTATAGAGATGTTGGTCAACTAATAATCAGTAAGTTAAGTAATAATATATGAAAACTTTTTATTAATAAAAGTTGGTCTAGGGTCTTAGTGTACAGTTATTTTGTTCGACAAGTGGATTTTAAGTTAGTATCATGAAATTCTTTGCCAGAAAGTTAGTTCCAAATGGAGAAAAGTAGTGAATTTGAGGCTTTTTTGAAGGCAGTTCTAGCTGTAAGTAACGAAACATGCTTGGCAACACTTTTAAAAAATTACTTGATGTCTTGTACTTGTAAAAGCCTCAATACTCATTGTACGTAAATTTCCTCACTGACGGTAGGGTCTTCCACTTCATTTAGTGTGGTGAAGATTGTTTTTTTTTTTTTTTGCATGAAGCTTTTAGCTATATGTCCACACCATGCAATATCTCCGAAAGTTCTCAATGAATTTCAATAAGATCTTGTTGGAGGGTGGGCAATGGGCTATGGGAGAAATGATTTAATTCTTGAACGGGTTCTTAATTCTTTAAATGATGACTCCCCCGCATAGTAGCTATATATGAACTGATTTCCATTTATTTTCTTCTCTTTCTTCATTGACATGTGCTTTTGAGCTGTTAGCTGCTATATTATAAGTTTAACACAGTCAGTAAAATCCTTTGTTACTAACGTGTATTAAGTGTTTATTTTTGTATAGATGTAGGGATGCTTTCTTGATTTTTCTCAGTTCTCAAATCATGTTCTGATGGTACACTTGATGAAGGCCATAAAATTGTTTGTCTGAAACATTGTTGATAACACAAACAAGGGTCTCAATCATTAAAAAAGACCCTCTTTGAACAATCTGATTGGATTTTCAAAGTAATGTGCGAGATATATGTATGTATGTGTGTGTGTATATATTTTTTCTTTTTTTTTTTTTCTTTTCCTTGATTCGTAACCCACCATCAAAATGTTTTTTAAGTATCGTCTCTCTACTCATTTATATCATCCACTGCCGATGCAAATAGCAATTCATCATTTGGCCGTCAATGATTTTATTGATTGACTGACCGCTTGGTGAAAGAGGAATAGCCATTTTGGCTCCTCAATCTGAAATTCCATCTTGCTTTTTTGGCAAGTATATTCGAGTGTATCTGTCTCTGTCTCTCATCTTGTACAATGTAAAATACTTGTTGCTTTGCTAACAGTTTATTTGGGGTTGGGAAATGAAAGCACTGTAGTATTTGAAAACGAAAACCACAAGTTCAATGATGTGTTCACCATCTGTGGTGGTGGTGGTAGTAGTAGTAGCAAGAGTAGGAGGGAGAAGAGCAGGTGGTCTTTCTTTAAGTCAATTGATTTTAATACTTGTAAGATATTGTGATATTGAAATTGTCCGTAAGTATGATTTTCTATAAAAACCGTAAATGGCCATTTTTAGTCGAAAAAATTGATCATATTATGTTCTTTTAATGATGTCACACTTCTCCCTTCCTACCCCTTTCTGTTTAAAGTAACTGGAACTGACTGACTGACTGACTGATAAGTGACTTGTTGAGATGTGTGGACACCTCTAAAAACTTACTGGAGAAACCGTACTCATTTGATCAAATCTTTGCTAACAGACACTAGGAAGTGGGTTTAATTCCACCTCAGTTTACTTTCTTATCGTCCAAGTTCAGCAGTTCTCCATTAGCGAATATCTTTGTTTCACCCACTACCTTTTTGTGTGCCCTCATCCTGCTTCTCCCACTGTCTTCGCTTTACATTTGAACCATTTTTGGACCACATTTCAACCACTCGTCATCTTTTGGCCATTTAAGAATTTTTTGTTTTTTTAATGCTTTTTTGCTATTGACCCAGTGTGAAAATATTATTGGCAACACTGGATGTCAGAAATCTTTATCATAAAATGTGTCTTTCAAAGTAAACGCGTCTTTCCACCTCTCTTCAACACATCGGAGACATAACCAGACATGAAAAACTTTTTGCTTACCTGAGAGTCCCACCTGTGTAAAGGTGATACCTTTGTCTATGCAATTAGCCTGATGCCTCTGTCAAGAAAATTTTGTTGATATTTTTACTATGAAAATATTGACAGTATGTGAAAAAAAAATCAAAACTCCTGGGAATCGCCTGGAGCAATCATTCCATTTCCTTTAATCAAATCTTTCGCTTGCTGACACATGAAAGTAAGTTCAATTCCACGTCATTCAACTTTCTTGCCATTCTTTCTTTTCTCAGCGATCGAGTTTGGCAGTCCCTCTCTAGCAGATATTCTTGTACCCTTCTGCGTACCCCTTACCTGCTTCTCTCTCTCTCCCTGCTCTCTTGGTCTTCGTGTTGTGATTCCATTCTCTGAACCTTCCTTCTACCCTACCTATTTCAACGTAACATTTTTATGTGTGACGGATAGACAGACATGATGCTCATTGCAATATAGAAGAATCTGATGGACAAACAGCTGGACATGTTGTTTATCATGATATGGATTTAATAAGAATACAAATGTACTTTCAAAAGTGACAATCAATACATGAGAGCTTATTATCAAAAACTACCTGATATTCAGAGCACTGTTTTTATCTGCTGAGCCAAGTCCCCACCCAAGTTGTGATTTATATTTACTTAACCTAATCTGACATGATATGAGGATTGAACTCACTGCACTAATGATGAACTGTGATATTAGTTTAATCATCGCGTCAACGCTGTGATAATAACAACTCCGTGTGACAGTTGTTTGAAGGTGGCTTGGGGATTCGTACTGTCCCTTCTTGTATTCAGAAATATAGCCAGGAGCCTGCACATGCTTGGCTGAGAAAATGTATTACATATAAATAGTTTAATCATCTATTTTCTAGAATATACCCGTCAGAAATGGCAGTCTTATTCATGTATGGATCGAAACTAAGGATCCTCAAGCTATTTCATTAGGTGATTTATTTTTAATGGTTCAGGTAAATGATATCAAGTTTTTGTGAAGTCTCAATATGACCAAAGCTGTTTTGATGTGGGATGATCAGAAATGAAGTCTTGAGAGTTTCTATGACGTAATTTTTCTTGTTATGTCATGATAAGAAAGTAACTCCATCAACTGGACCATCCCATTTGAGTGCAAACAAATAAGCAAACAGGAAAAATTGTGTACAAGCTCATTATATAGTTAGATTGAGAATACAAGGTCTTATGAAATACTGTGTTGCATTCATTTCTTGAATATTAACTGACAAATGAAATAGATTCATGCCTTTACATAGAATGGGTTTGGGAACCCCTTGCCCGAGATTTCCCTGGTGGGAATTATAGATTTTCTGAGGGGTGGGGGAATTTAGATCACAGATTGGCTGACTGATCTTTCTACAAGCCGTAATGCAGGAATGCAACTGTCAGACCATCTTGCAAGGATGGGATTGGTGCCCTTCACCGAAATATACTGAAGAGGGATCATGAGCGTGAAAACTGAGAGCCGCTGATCTAGCCTTTTTTCCTCCTTTAAAACCAGTTCATTTTAATTTCCTTTTTTGGGTGTTCATTCTTAAATGGAGAAATACGAAAGAGAATGCTTAGTGCTCAAAGAGAGCCATTGGCTACTTGTACAAGGCTCTGTTGCAGCACATCGTTACATATGTTTACATGTCCCAGTTCGTAAGGTATAGATCTTCTTGACTTTGTGTGGCTGGTATGGAAGGGAGGGAAGAACTCTACCCCACTCCGCTTCAACTTCATTGCTGGCAGGTGTTTATTTTATTTCATTTATTTGCTGCACAGAAAGTTCTGTTTTTATCGTTAGATGCTATCAGGAGCGTT
This sequence comes from Thysanoteuthis rhombus, assembly GCA_963457665.1. Classification (NCBI taxonomy): domain Eukaryota; kingdom Metazoa; phylum Mollusca; class Cephalopoda; order Oegopsida; family Thysanoteuthidae; genus Thysanoteuthis; species Thysanoteuthis major. Next base: position 4,649,080 of record OY735236.1, on the reverse strand, counting down.
TAGTTTTTTTTCTTTTTTTTTTTCTTCTTTTAACTAACTACATTCAAAAAGATCGCTTTTGATTGTACTTTGAGAGCTGTCATATCAGCGTTCATCTTGAAAGATGTTTTTTAATCAGAATTTGCTTATTTTTGTTTGTTGATACTAACATTGAAGATGATGGAAAGAAAAAGATAAAAAAACAAAACATTTTCTGCATTATACCTTCTTTTTTCAAAAACGGTAAAAATGTGACTCAAACGCAAAAACGTTTTATGCAGTTCATAGATAGTTACTGGGTATGAGTGAATGTCAGTAGTGGTTTGTGGAATTTCATGTTGGAGATTTCTTTGTTGAGCAATGTTTAAAGGTTGGATAAATCCGTTTAGATTGATAGTGATCAAAGACATTACTTGAGAATAATCAATGTCATACAATTCAATAACTAAAAAAAAAAAATCAAAATTTTCAAATCGAGTGTTGAAAATCGTTTGAACAAGAATGATTATATTAGTCACTTTGATGTGTGGCTTCCACTTGAGTCAAGTGGAAAAACCTACCGGACCTTCATGTATAATTTGTTACTTGAACATTCCTTTTTGTGATGGGCGATAAAAAGTGGATTCTTTGCTCTATGGAATACGGGAGATCGTGGTGTTAGTGAAATGAATCTCTGCCAATGAAGATGATGCTATGTATGGTTCGATTGAAAAGTGGGGAGGATGTTTTTGGTATGATATTAATTTTTAACCCTACAAAAAATTAACACTCTGTTTGGGATGACAAAAACCCCAAACAAAATTGGTTGTAATGACCATATGTGTTCCTAACCTGGCCAAATTCAAAATGGCAGATTTTGAGATCTGCCTCCATTAGATAAAATTTTGATCTTTCGGAAAATGGATGTGTTATATATCATTAGAAAGCTCTTCTGATGCTGATTAATGTTCACAAAAGCCCAGTGCTCGTAAAACCGATCAAATTTGAGTTACTTGATGTCAAAGGTCTAGCAAAATTTGTGGAAAATATTCAATTTTTGTCTTCAGTAGCAATTACTGATAAGCAAAATCAATATATGTTTCCAAAGGGAAGTTATACTTTGATCCTAGGCAGAGTGCACAGGTACTCTGATACTTGATAGAAATGCCGGAGATCAGTGAAAATGACATCTGTCTAGTACAGACTACTGCAAGTTACCATTGCCTCCGGTCAAAAGGACAACTGTGTAGGATACGATTATTTCAATTGAATGTATACTAATTAACTAAGTAATTTGATCTAGTATTTTTTGTATGTTTAAATATGATTTCATTCTGATTTTATTTTTCATTTTGTATCATATAATTAGTAAAGATGAAATATTTGTACATTGTATAGTTGTCTTTTTGACTGATACCTTTTGACAGAATGTACCTTGCAATAATCTGTACTCTAATCTTGTCTTTTTTACTTAAGCCTTTTATCTAGATACCTTTTTGACCTAGATTTGAAATGCCAATCTCTATATGAATAAGCCTGCCATTTTTTTCACAGGTACTTAGCTAGTAGATATGTATGGAATGTTTAAATTCCAAGATTGTGTTTTAGTCATTGATTTTTCAAACTCCAATTTTATATAATTGGAGAAAATAAATATTTTATGCATCATTATAGATATTTTTCAAGTCAATGATTTCGTAGAAAATAAAATACTTTATAAAATATTTGCATTTGATTGATTGTGCCAAATCCACGTTGCGTATTTATTCATTGATTGCTTTAAAATATTTACGTTTCATGTTTATTCTTCCAAATCTAAAGATAACGATTTGTAAAAATAAAACAATAAAAAAAATAATGCCTTCTTTTTAATCAGATATGAGAAATCATTTTTTTTCTCTTCGTGTGTGTGTGTATGTATCTCTATCTATCTATCTGTCTGTGTCGGTTCTTAAGAGAGCGTTATAATTGTGAAAGTTAAAACCAGAAACAGTAATTCAAAGCCATAGTATTTTATTTATAGCCTTTAGTTTCTATAGACATTGAACATTTTTCATATCTCTGTATGCATAGCAAAAAAAAAAAAAAAATGACGATTTGCTCACGTTTCTTCACAAGAGGAAGTTAAAGGAGAGAATGACGTCACTCAACGGAAAGTTAACATAGACACTTTTCTTTTATTTTTTTTTTTCTCGAGTTAACATACTTAGTTTTTAAAAATTTTCTTTGTTTGCAAATGAATTTTCATAAAATTGCGCTCACCAACAACAAAAAAAAGAAAAAGCCAGTACAAAATCAAATTGGACAAATAACTCTTTCAGTCATGACATCATGTAAGTTGAGATTTTATCCGCACAACCACAAAACTAGAAATGAGTAGGCTGAAACATATATATATATATATATATATATAATCCACCACTGAAATTCAACCCTGGTAATAGTTCTCCCTCTATCGCCATGATACATGTAATCATTCAACTGAATAAAGGTTTTGACGTATTTATACAATATATCTTACTCGTGAAGGATTATGTTAACAACTAGATCTTTATATTTGGAATTCAAAAGACTCTCCCTTGTGTAATCCTTATGTCCAATGCTGAATAAAGACTTTTTCCTTCCATAACGAATGTGACTGTGCTGACCTTTGCCATGCCTTACTGGCAAACCTTTCTATTCCGTTCCGGCATAGTATCTGTTTTTTTTCTGTCTTCGTTTATTGTCCCACAAGCACCAATTGGTTTGTCTATTTTTCTATCAGTTGCAACTTCTTTTTGCTTAGTATCCAGCCCATCTCAATTTTTGTTGCCTGATCGTTTGTATGATAACCTTCACTGTAGCTCGCCTTCTGATATTGTTCATATTTTTCTATCTCTTGGAGCTGTCCCTAGCATTGTTCCTTCCATGGATCCCTGGGTGATTCTATGTTAGTTCTCAGTGTGGTTTGTTAATTCATGGTCAGCATCTTATTTATGGGCTACCATATATCAAATGTGTTCGACAATCTGACCCCAGGGACTTTTTTCTCCACTATCCCTGGTTATTTTTTCTTCCCTACCCTCTGAATCCATTCTATTCTTTTAAAATGGTTGATTTTTAGTTAAACCACTTATTTTTTGAACTTTTGACTTTGCCCAGTGCCAAAAGTCGGTATTCCAAACCTCATTTGTTTAAACTGTAAAAAGTGGCCAGAATAGAGAAATTTATTTCATATTTTGATTTTAGGTCGCCATTTCAACGGTAGATGAAAAACCAAGATTTTCATGGTGATATTTTTTTTTTGCTGGTCTCTAGTGAGCCCTAGATAGACTGTGTGCAAAATTAACGTGATTTTCCCCCTTTTTGTTATTCCCAGTAATGATCTGATTTCCATCTTTCTCTGTAGTACTGAAAATCTGATTCTCCTCACTAAATCTGACATTCATACTCAATCATTGTACTCTTCTGAATCGTCCTTGTTCTTATCTTTTGTCAGTGATGGATCTAGTATTCTGTGTGTGTGTGATAAATTAAGCACTAGCCATTATTTTACAAAGTAGGGATTGTGACTTCTTGATATCGGTCAAGGTTATCATTTATCGGGTTCTCTGGTTTTTCACTACCATTTGTCTTTGAGTTTCTGGTTTCTGAGCATTTTTGACCAGACGGACACAGATGTGATGCCATAGCCAATGGTGTTTTACCTCTTGGGACGTGGTTTTGTGCTGTGGTCAAGAGGGCTCAGGATTCGTCCAGCGCTCTTTTGTCCTAGCAACTATAGTTGTGAAGGGTAAGACTGCAATCGGGATAACATTCTTATCTGAATGTTGACTTATCCATCGAAATATATCGTGTTTTCAGGTACAGCGATTTAGCAATTTTTTTGCCACATATTCGTCTATTTTAGAATTTCACCAGATTTCATAATTTTTACTGAATTATTCAACGCGACCTTTGTTTTTCATTGTTTTAATACTCCTTTCTGCGTAATTTGGATGTATTATTCTCTAATTTTAACTTGTTTAACCGATTTGCTAGATTTCGATATGTCTAAATTGGTACTTACTAAATTAAACCAAATTTCTAAAATAATTTATGTTTATAGTTTTTTCAATAGTCCTATTTTTTAGCTCTGTGTACCATTTCCAAAACTGTTGTCTAAAAATCTGCTCCTCAGTATTTCATTTATATTCTTCGAGTGACAAAGTTTTTCCCTAAAATGTGGACCTGCCTTGACCTTTGAGTGATAGCTGACCCCTTTTTTTAAGCGTTGTTTGGAACGGGTTTGAATATTGAGAAATGACTTGTAAGCGGAAAGAGATAATAGCTGTAAGAAAGGGAGATGTTGGTATCCGCAGCAATTGATTTTCCTACCCCCCCCCCCGGCTTTCTACCTCTTCCCTTAAGTAAATACGCATGTATACATTTATATCTATATCCATGTATGTTGGGAGTCCTCATCGTGGTTCCAGCTTTGATGTCAACTCTCACTTACCATGCTCTCAAGTGGAACTGGCTAAGTGGCGGCACTTGGCTTTCCTGCCCTAGAGCACTGGCCTTGGAACTTCAACTCGGAACCCTTTACAATATTTTGAATTTTTCTATGCAGCCCCTTCAAAAGACCTCTTTCCCTTCTACATATATAGATACAACTATTGGATGTTGGCCTTGTTCATGGAATCATTGGAATATGTAAAACAGAAAATATACACTCAAAGTGAAATTTGAAATGGCAAAAGTTTCTTCTGATGATAAATTTACCGTTTGTGTTAAAGAAATTAAATATGGACTTGTAGAACCTTGAAAGAATTTTTCATGTAATGAAAAATTAAGTGTATGGCAAATATGTTGATTTGTTTCGGGGAACCCTAGGATTCAGTGGAACACATTTAAATTATTTAATTGGTACCTCTGTCTGTTCTGTACCAGTTCTGAAATTATTGATTGGTAAACCTTTTTCAAGTTTTATTAGTAAAATAAACAAAAAGAAAATGGTATTTATTTTTCTACTCTCTGATTTGAACAAGTGCTTTGTATTTGATTTTTGGAAATATTTCGTGAAACTCTAAACAAACACTTTTACAAATTTTTACATGCGAGAGAATCCTTAGTACTGATAACCATCACCGACTGACCAACATTTTGAAACTCTCCCACTACCTCTTGTTTCCTCCCCTTCTATATATCTGAAGTGGACAAGGTAGAATAGACTTCATTGAGGATACTCGAATGTACCACCATTCCAAGAGCTGTTAGAAGAAACATGTAATATATAGATTTAACATATTCGTACCTTGTTGATATGAATCCCCTTTGTCACTGTATGTACCAGAACTGATAATCGGAAAAAATTATACAAAGAACTATCTAAAAAAGAGTAAAAAGGCTTTTTTTTAATCTAAAGCTATCTTATGAAAAAAAAAAAATGAAAAAAAAAAAAAATATCAGCACAAGATTCGGGTATTGTTGGTCCAAAATGACCATAGAAACCCCCAAAAAACACTTTTTTGAAAACAACTGTCTTTTTAATTTTTTAAATTTTTTAAATTTTTTATTTATAGATATCGTGCTTAGTAGAATAGTCATGCTAATTTACAGTGTTGTAACCCCCAAAAATGTGCTCTGGTGTACCCCGAGACACACCGTCAGACACATAGACAGTCATTCCTTAATGGAAATATTTTTTTTACATTGTAATTTAAGCAAAAATGAGGATTTTTTTTTGTTGTTGTTCAGTTGGGCATTAACTATTTTTCATCAAATCATCCTCATCTTCATGACTACTTCATTTTTAGTAGATTTTTGATCACAAAAGTTTAAAATCAATCGGCAGAGGTTCAGTTACAGAGCTTTAACGGAGAGATGATGTAATCGCTGATGTCACACCAACAAATATAAAGAATGATTTTGGAGCAGTCAAATTTGTCGATATAATCAAGTTTAAAAAACGAAACAAACATGTACTCTATTTTCTTAAAATTTGGAAAATAACATAAGAATGAATCGAAAACATTTTATCACCTTTTTAAAGACTTTCAAAGAGTATGCCCCAAGTGTGTGTGAATACTAATAAAGCAGTTTTAAATACATGAAAATCTCACGTTTGAAAAAAGTCTTTTGATTGTAATAACATTCCGTTTAAAGTCAAATGCCATAAACAAAAAAAAGAATGTTAGTCGCTATTGTCGATGAACAACAAAAGAAACTGACCTCTTTCGAAACTAAAGAGAAAATGTTTAGAGAAAAATACATCCAAATCTCTTGAGAAATGCATTGTCATAAAATATTGGTTGGTAGAAGTGAGGAATATTGGTCAGGTTCTGTCGATAGAATTTTTGTTCAAAATTACAACTCCACATTCTGGAATGACTTTAAGGAAAAAAAAAAATTCATTTTCATTAATTGCATTTTCTATTTTTTTTATCTGTACATTTTTGTTATTAATGTTTTATAATGTTAGAAGACTTCACTCAAATGTCTTTGAACAGTTGCTTTGAAGGTTCTCCAGAAACCTTTTGAGGTTGCTCATATACCTTAGAATAATCATAACCTGTAAGACTGGTTCGGTGGTGGTATTTAACGTATGGTCAATGTATTTGCGAACACATTTACACTCCAATCAAATCGGAGCATAGGTTCAACTGTGAACATAAAATATATTTCCTGAGTGAATGATGTGTGTTTTTTTTAAATGAGCATGAATTCGAGTTACAAATTAATACAGGTTTTTGATGGTGGTATTTAACGTATGGTCAAAGTATTCGCGAACACATTTACACTCCAATCAAATCGGAGCATAGGTTCAACTGTGAACATAAAATATATTTCCTGAGTGAATGATGTGTGTTTTTTTTAAATGAGCATGAATTCGAGTTACAAATTAATACAGGTTTTTGATGGTGGTATTTAACGTATGGTCAAAGTATTCGCGAACACATTTACACTCCAATCAAATCGGAGCATAGGTTCAACTGTGAACATAAAATATATTTCCTGAGTGAATGATGTGTGTTTTTTTTAAATGAGCATGAATTCGAGTTACAAATTAATACAGGTTTTTGATGGTGGTATTTAACGTATGGTCAAAGTATTCGCGAACACATTTACACTCCAATCAAATCGGAGCATAGGTTCAACTGTGAACATAAAATATATTTCCTGAGTGAATGATGTGTGTTTTTTTTAAATGAGCATGAATTCGAGTTACAAATTAATACAGGTTTTTGATGGTGGTATTTAACGTATGGTCAAAGTATTCGCGAACACATTTACACTCCAATCAAATCGGAGCATAGGTTCAACTGTGAACATAAAATATATTTCCTGAGTGAATGATGTGTGTTTTTTTTAAATGAGCATGAATTCGAGTTACAAATTAATACAGGTTTTTGATGGTGGTATTTAACGTATGGTCAAAGTATTCGCGAACACATTTACACTCCAATCAAATCGGAGCATAGGTTCAACTGTGAACATAAAATATATTTCCTGAGTGAATGATGTGTGTTTTTTTTAAATGAGCATGAATTCGAGTTACAAATTAATACAGGTTTTTGATGGTGGTATTTAACGTATGGTCAAAGTATTCGCGAACACATTTACACTCCAATCAAATCGGAGCATAGGTTCAACTGTGAACATAAAATATATTTCCTGAGTGAATGATGTGTGTTTTTTTTAAATGAGCATGAATTCGAGTTACAAATTAATACAGGTTTTTGATGGTGGTATTTAACGTATGGTCAAAGTATTCGCGAACACATTTACACTCCAATCAAATCGGAGCATAGGTTCAACTGTGAACATAAAATATATTTCCTGAGTGAATGATGTGTGTTTTTTTTAAATGAGCATGAATTCGAGTTACAAATTAATACAGGTTTTTGATGGTGGTATTTAACGTATGGTCAAAGTATTCGCGAACACATTTACACTCCAATCAAATCGGAGCATAGGTTCAACTGTGAACATAAAATATATTTCCTGAGTGAATGATGTGTGTTTTTTTTAAATGAGCATGAATTCGAGTTACAAATTAATACAGGTTTTTGATGGTGGTATTTAACGTATGGTCAAAATATTCGCGAACACATTTACACTCCAATCAAATCGGAGCGTAGGTTCAACTGTGAACATAAAATATATTTCCTGAGTGAATGATGTGTGTTCTTTTTAAATGAGCATGAATTCAAGTTACAAATTAATACAGGTTTTTATACTATCTAACTTTTAAAATGTCTTGCCTAGATTCTTCCCAAATAAATAATCCTAAAATTGATATTGTAGAGCTTAAAAAAAAAAAACAGAAAAAAAATCAACAAAAAAACAAACCTGGCTTTTAAATGCACTTAAATTTATAAAGCTATAAAAAAGTTTGAGAATGGTGAAAATTTAGATGCTTTCTGAAGGTATATCTAAATTGATGTCTGAAAATAAGAAAGTGATGAAAGAAGAATTCATTCATCAATCAAATGTATCTGCTCGTAAGGTCAGGTTTACGGTATGAGGCGAACCATAATACTGTCACGAACGCAATGAAGGGTGATTACAAAATAAAAAAGTTTCATAGTATAGCAATGATAAAATGGCTGAAATTGGGACAACACTTCAGTGATTTTATTGACTACTTTTTAGGACCAACAGCTTGTTGTTTAATTGTAATGGTTGACGAGACTTGCGTTACAATTGATGATTCGGCCACATTTTCCAATGCAGGATTTCATTCTATTTCTTTCAATAAAACCCTAGACTCAGTTGTGTTTTCAATGGTCTCAGGATTTTCTGCTGCAGTTGGCATATGGTAGGCCATAACCAATAAAGATGTCTTACCATACTTTTTGCAGCATTGAGATCTTGCGATCAGTCATAGAATTACATAAAAATTGGAATGTCTTCAATATAGAATTGTCCAGTGGATAGAAATGTGGTCTTGAAGATGCTGCAATATTCTGACCCTCAAGCTTTCATCTACTTATGCCTAGTCTCTGTTGTAATATCCTGGTTCGAGACAAATTCTTTTGCCAAAGAAAGACATCCCCACAAATTACCTCCAATGCCAATCAATCGTATCAGCTCCTGCCATAATTAAGAGTGATCTTCAGGAACGGATAAAAACCAAAAAAATGAAGATGAGTTGTATGCACAGTTTCAAGAAGTGATGGAAATGTGCCAGGTGGTTTTACGAAATATTACCAAGAATTTTCTGTTTTCCATTTTCTGTCTTCTGCAACTGCAACAACATGTATGAATATGAAGTATTTTCAGTATGGTAATATAGAAGGAACTTGGCTCTCTCATGAAAAATTCAATTAAACCATTTATCTTTTTCCTCAAAAAAAGTAATGTTTTTTTTTGTATTGTTCATGAATACAATGACCATGCATTAGAGTAATGGGAATGGGTTTGGAGGAACTAGGTATACAGTAGTGTCTCTATTTACAAAAAAAAACAGGAAATTGGGATGTAGGTATATGCTATATCCCACCCCCGTTTCTACCCCTGGATATTTTATTTTCATTTCATTTCATTTTATTTATTTATTTATTTATTTATTTTTTTGTTTTGTGTTGCAAGTTATGCTTATTTAACACTTCTTTTTAATATTGAATCTTTTTCATTATAAGAGAAAAGAAATATAAATGTATAGGTCTGGCTGATCAAGCGATCAATCTCTTTTGGCAGCATTCCATGTTTGGGGTGATGAATTGAAAAAAATTCAAAAAAAGATGTGATCAATGAATGAAGTCACTTATCTTACCTTTTGTTGGGCAGTGATTACTCAAATGAAAAAAGATGTCTGAATTTTCAAAAAAAAAAAAAAAAGACACAAACCTCGAGGCCTATTCAGCATGAATTTACATTGCAAACTGAACCCCCTACCACAAACCTATTCAGGGGCTGATTTTCCAAAAACTGAATTTTTTTTTGGTATAAAAAAGGAAAAAGTTTTATACTTACATAGAAAAGAATAAGTGTTCAAATTTCCAACCCTCTCACTCCATTGGTGTGGCCTGAACACATAATGCATACAAAGCCAGTCAGCCAACTTAAAAACTGAGGAAACCCATGTTGACAGTTTTGATGGCAGTTTCTAACAAACCAAATGTTTATGTCCCAAAAATGAGTTGCCCCTCCCTAGGAAAGAAAAAAGAAAATTTCTTAGTTTTAATGATAGCTCCCTGGGAATATTCCCCTTCCCCATGATTAGGGTGTTTTTTTTGCATTTCACAAGATGTGGTCTCTGCCCTGACTATACTTAGCTGATAGTATATTTTGAATAATCTAATAGTAAATGAACAAGTACTATAAGTTTGACGGTACATCCACCATCCTTATGTACATATCTATGATTTCTGATTTCAATGAGATTCTAAATAAATTAGTAGTAGTAGCATTACTAGTCATGGTAGTAGTCTAGTAGGTGGAAGAGGAAAGTTTGGATGGGTCTTCTGGAAATCTTTTAAAAAAAAACAAAACTTTTAGTGAATTCAAATTAAAATCAGAATAGGTATATAATTTTTATCAATAATTTGTTCTAAAGTCTTGGTGTATGGTTATTTTATTTGATGAATGAGTTTTGAATGAGCATATGGCGGTGGGCTGGCCATGTTGCAAGAATGGCTGACAATCGATGGACATCACGACTCACAACATGGATTCCCCGAGACCATATGCGCAACCGAGGCCGGCAAAATATTAGATGGAGAGATGAACTAGACAAGTTCAGGAAGTACTGGCTCCGTGACGCCCATGATAGAGAAGTGTGGCAAATCCTGGGGAAGGTCTATGTCCAACGACGGACGCTAAAAGACTGTTGTTGATGATGATGATGATGATGATATAAGATTTTTAGTCAAGTTAGCTGGAAATCAAAAGTTTGGCCATTTTTCTCGAAGAGTTTCAACTATTGATAACAGAAGATACCTGATGACACTGTAAAAAAAACCAAAACAAACAACAAAAAACAACGCTTGATTCATCCTCTATTGATACGGATAGATGTTCTTTGAATGATGTCACACATTTTCCTTCTTCCTCTTTCTATTGTTTTCATAATGGAACTATCTGGTAGATATGTGTGAACACATCTGAAAGAATTATCTTTGAGTATTTCTCAGTCTTTGCCAATTAAGCTGGAGGAATGTATTGTATTCAAATGACCTTTTGTAGAAGGTTGGGCCATGGGCTTAGGGAGTGATTAAATAAGGGGACAAATCCAGGATTTTTTTTTTTTTTTTTTTGATTGTGATATTTTTTTCATATAATGGTCCAATAGAAAATCAAAACTTACCTGGCTACCATCTCTTTACATCAGCTATATATGGACTGATTTTCGTTGTTTTTTTTTTTGTTTTTTTTTTTTTTAATTTTTGTAGTGTACAGCGTTGGCAGAGGTATGATTTCTTGTCTTGTATATCTTACATGACAATCAAAAGATGACATTGAAATACATATATTTGTAAATTGAAGCCAGGTGTGAATACTAATGAGAAAATAAAATCGAAATTATCCCAAGGTGAGAGATTTCATCAACAAAATTTTCATCATCTTTGTCTAATCTGGCTTTCGTAGGATTAAATGTTGTTTGATTAATCCTTATTCATAAGGCAAATATCAATCTTTTTTTTCCCCTCAATATTTTATCTATTTGATTGTTTAATTAGAAGCTAAGCAGAGGACTCATAAGTTGACAAGAAGTGATTACTTCTTTTCTTGTCTTAATTAAATCATTTGATTGGACAACACTTGAAACTTCATGGCCATCACCTGTATTTCTATCTTGTATAAGTTCAGTGTTTACTTGTTGGTGATCAATTGCCTGGGGGGGTCAGAAAATCTGTCACAATTTAAAAAGCGTGGTGTTGGGATGGAATGAGCGGTATGAGATCTGTTGCAATTTGATAAGGCGAAATAAGGGGTGGGGATAGGAGGAAACTATTGTCACCAGCACAATTTGCTACGATCTGAACAAAACAAAGTCGTTCGAGAGAGATTTATTGTAAGGATGCGATAGGCACTTGGGAAGTAAAAATGTACAGTATTGACAAGAACTGGAAAATTCTTTTGTTTGTGAAAAAAAAAATGTAATGTGATTTTTAATGATTACTTATAGGTGCCTAACTGCCTGGGGACAGTTGGAAAATCTGTCACAATTCGATGAAATAAGCTCTGGGAAAAAGAGGAAACTATTGTCACCAACACAGTTTGGTAGAATGTGAACAAGAAAAAATTGTTTAAGAAAGATTTATTGTAAGGATAGGATAGGCGCATAGGAAATAAACATGTACAGTATTGACAAGCACTAAAAAAAAATTCTTCTGCTTGCAAAGGAAAAATGAAGTTTTCAAAATTGCTGGAATTAGCAGATACTATTTAATTTGGTTAACCAAATTCTCCTCCTTGTTTTGTCTGATATGTTTCTATTGATGTGGAAAATTGATAAATCCATAGTTGAAGCTCCTTCCAACTATTCGGGAGATGAGAGTAGAGATTGACTCTTGAAAATTAATAAGCTGGTGAGGGTGCTTTTCCAAAAGCAATAAGTTGGATGGCAATTTGGTGCCCGAGAGTATGAGCATATCTTTACCTTTGCCAATGAAGTTAGACGAAGGTTATGTATTCACTTACGTTTGCCTATCTTTATCTGCACAATATCTCCAAAAGTTCTGAATGAATTTCAATGTCCTTTTGTGGGAGGGCAGACAATGGGCTCAGGAACAATTGATTACATTTTGGGATGGATCCAGGAATCTTTTTTTGTTTTATTAACATTGTGAGATAGCACTGTTTTGGGGCTTTTCATATGTAATTACTCTGTAATGAACCCTGAAATACATGCAAACAATTGTATTTCGAGATTGTTTTAAAATATGCTGTTTTTGGGAGTGATCAATTGAAAAGTTAGAAAAAGGGGTGATCAATGAATAAGTTACTTCTTAAACTCCATTTGTCTCTGAAAAAAATTCTGAATAAAAAAAACAAAAAAAAACAAGAGGGTATAAACTGACCAATTTAGCACTTTGAACCCCTCAAGAAAGAACTTTTGGAGAAAAAATTTCAAAAACAAAAAAAAAAACACTACTTTCCTTACTCATCGAGAAGAGTATATGTGTGTGTGCACAAAGTTTCAAGTTTCTACTATGGTTAAGGATTGGGTAAAGTCCAGATATCTATATATAAATGTCTGAACACATAACCTAAACCCAGCAACAGTGATTAAACCAGTCTGTTGCAGGTAGCGGTGATTAATGTACTGTTAAACGCAGGTTGGATTTTGTCGGAATTTGAGAGAAAAGGTTTAATAAGCTACAAATTGCTGTAACACAGGAAGTCTATTTTTGTCTATTTGTATGAGCAGGATGTAAACCTGAGTATTTTGATATTTTATAATTACTTTGATTATACGTCTTGAAAAGTTCTTCTAAAAATGTTGTTAGTCTATTGATTTTTTTCATGTATTGACTTTCAGATTTGTCCTTGTTATCTCTGAATTCAATCATGATAGATTGAATAATGAAATGATTTCTCTCCTATCTTCATGGGTCTTTTTCATATGAATGTATATGAACAGTTGTGTGTATGTTTGCATGTATATATATATATATATATATATATATATATATATATATATATATGATGGAAGCGTTCAGAACTTTGTAGTTTTGCATGTCCTTTCACCTATAAAAAGTAATTCAGAAATGAGAAGCAGGGTGTGTGTATATATATATACACATATATTACATGAAGCTGGGTTATTTATTTAGAGTGCTCAATATCCATTCAAAATATAGGTAGATCATTAATGGAAAATAGAGAAAAAAAATTCATTATCATATATATATGTATGTATAATGCTTTTATTTTCAAATTCTTTTCTCAAAATCAGTAAGATATGTGAAACACAGTGTAAAGTTATCTTTGTTTTTTTTTACCCTAAGTACTTATCATTGCTCGACCTATATTTTGTATGGGTATTGAACACCCTGAATAAATCGATTCATATATATATATATATATATATATATATATAATCTCATATAATACTGCTTTTTATTTAAAAAAAATACTGCTATACATATGATAATCCTTGCTTGATTGGTACTGTACTAAACTTGTCAAGCATGAATATTGCCGAAAGTTATCCCTTTTGATATCTAAAACATGGCTAATAATGGCTAGATTTTTGCTTTTTTTTTTTTTTTATCAATTCACAGCATACTTCTTAGCAAAAAAAATGTTGATCATGCTCAAATTCATGCGATGTCTCCAATAAGTATAATTAGACATTGTAGTGATCAGATATTAAACACAATGATAAAAATAAAAGCCAATGATTTATTTTTTAAAAAATGTATAGATTAGGTATCAGGGTTATTATATCAAATTCTCTGTATTTCTTTTTTGTCAGAATAATTTTGAGAATGAGATTTTGCATTTGAAGATCGGTATCTTACTGTGGGAACAATGTTAGCTGGAAATTGAAAATCTAGCCTTTGGCAGTCTTCATGCAAGCGATTTTAGTATCAAATAAGCAAGGACTGCCAGTTACATATACTAACATAGTACTTAGAAAAAAATGATGGGATTATTTATGTTAGCACCTCTGCTAATAACTGAAGCCCTACAAATGACCAGCTGACCAAACAACTAAGTAGAGTACAGACTTTTCCCTGTTTGTCTGTCTGTGCGAGTGTTTGTCTGTTTGTTCATGTTCCTAAATCACATTTTTGGAGGCTACAACCTTGAAAATTTGCATGAGGACACTACTGGGGATCATCTAGAAAATACTTTTATTCTAAAAAAATTTGAGAAAAATTAAAAAAAAAAAAAAAAAAAAATCTTTTTTAAAATAAAAAAAAAAGTGCTTCTTGGGGTCTGTATAGGCATTTTGAACCAACAATGCTTATGCTGTTTTTTTTTTATTTCTAAGATAATTTTACGTAAGATATGGATATTCTGTTTTACTCTTGATATTCTGCACAAGTTCTGTATAGATCAGTATTCCCTCTTGCTGGTGGTCTGGTTTTAATAACAATTAAAAGTCTATAATGAACCTGATAGCATATATATATATATATATATATATATATATATATATATATATATATATATATATAATTTTTTTTTTTTGTGCTTTTTCTGTAATTTCAGTTAAGGTGCACCTACATTATACTTTAATCCTAGGCAGAGGGCACAGATACTCTGATTCTTTGCAAAATACCTGGCCATTCGTAAATTATCTCTTCATTTTTGATTGGTACTCTTCTAGTATTATGATATTGATGAAAATAAAGTATATATCGATTAGCGTTGGTAAGGAAATCTGAACCAAAGTGACTGTCTTACCTGTAACAGTGTCGCAATTTCAATATGGATGTTTTATTAAAGTGTCATTTTCCAATGTTGCTATAATAAAAGACCTGTATTGGACCTGTTTAACTTTTTGGCTCATACTTACGGTAGAAAAACATGTCTCCCAACTCGATTAGAAACTGTCAACCATTGGTTTCTACAGTTTTCGAGTTCATCTTGCTGGCTATGGATGTGTCATGGATACAATTCACACCAATGGAGCCAGAGGGCTGTAGATGTAAATTCATTTTGTCTTGTATCTAGAATTTTTAAAGAAAATTATTTAAAAAAAAATTCACCTCTTCATAGTTTTTTAGTGGAGGTACAATTAGCAATGTAAGTTTACTCTAAATTAATCTTTCATTTTGTGTCTGTGCGCATTCATGCTTGGGCTTGTAAAAAAAAAAAAAATGAAAATTTGATATTTTTTTAATTTAAAAAAATTTTTTTTAGTGATCATTACCCAACAAGAGGTGACTGATGCATTGATCACATCTTTTTCAATTCTTAATTGATCACCCCTAACATGGCATGCTGCCAAAGGACTGTCTCTGTTGGGTGACTAACCTGATCTGTTTATTCATATTGCTGAGGCTATCTTTCATTGTTTATCATCTGTGGAATTTCAGAATGTGGTGAAGATCAGGACTTGGCCATATTTCGTTTCGGTGAAAAGCTAATTCTATTGTTTTTAGTACTTGTTATTTGCTTTGATGATAAAATCTTTTATAAGAGTTCGCCAAATGTTACTTGGGTGTATTAGGATTTTGCATATGTCCCTGTCCCATGAGGTATTATGTAGGTTTGCACAAGTATTATAACTAGTTATTACCCATGACAGATATATTTAAATTTCTATGAGCTCTTTTTCGAGAAAGAAGCAATAAAATAATCTACCAATCTAAATAATATTAGAGGGAAAAAAGTAAGTGTAAGAAAATGTAAGTATCGCAAATTACGATAAAATAAATCTAAAAGTAACTTACAGGTGGAGAGGGTTGTCCGATCAACACGGCTAGGGTATACCATGGTATAATGCCTGTACTGTTATTTGATATACGTGAAACAGGTCCATGGTAAAATAGTTGGTGATGATGATAACAATGAAATGAAATGTACATTAGAAAACAAATTTAAATAATAAGTAAATTAAACTGTATATATTGTAGAATACCCTGAACACAGTGCAGCGATTGGAAAATAACCGAGTTACATAACATTGGAGGATAATTCAGGACTATGAAATTGGCAAAATCTCTGCAAAAGAAAAAATTTCCTCAGTAGAAATGTCTAAAGTTTATAAGACTATACTGGAGACCACAAGGCATTTGTTACAAATATCTACTAGTGTTTCTGTGGAGTGGTTTCTTGATGTTCTTACTTTCAAATGATTCTTTACTTCAAAGTGATTCTAGTGTTAATCAATTTTCACCTTTTTTGAGATTTTGTTTAGAAGAGATTGAACTTGTTCAAATGGTGGGTAGGAGATATTTTCATCAGCAAAATTGTTTGTTCGATACAATGAACTCTTCCACTTGGAGGTGACAAAGAAAAAAAGTCGCACGGTTCATTATATAGATAGAGGATTCCTTGTTAGTATTTCTTGATCATTTTCTTATGTATAGAGATATCAGTGCATCTTTAATGTATTGTACATTTCTCAGTATCAAATTGGCCACTTTTTCCCCAAAATTCACCTTGACAGTTCAGCTGATGTCTTTGAGGCCCAAATGTTATAAGAAACCGTCAATGAAAATTGTCAACAAAGCCAGACCTACTTAAATACTGAGAGAAACCTATGCATGTATGAATGACGAGTATAGGCAGTGCCAATGGAGCTAGAGGGATGAACATTTCAATATTTACTCCTTATGTCACCCCCCACCCCCAAAAAAATTGTTTCTCAGGAGGGGGGGTCCTGTTTTTTGTGAAAATTCAAACTTTTCAGTGATCTGTAAAAGGAATCCCTCATTCCGATTTTTTCAAATTGATCACTCCCAACATGGCATGCTGCCAAAAGATGTTGTTCATGTGATGGTTTCTATTGAGTAATTAACCAGACCTGTTGTGAATAGGTTCATACTTGATCATTGAGGAATCACTTTGATACATTTTTTTTTCAAAATTTAGCTCCCAAAATTATAGATGTTTGGGAATATAGTGGATGTATCTATCTATCATGTGATACTGTGATGACTTGGCTTCATGTGATATATAATGTGATGGCTTAGCTTCTGAACAAGGATCCAGTAAGGTTTTCCGCACCACTATGGGAATAGCCCAAAGGCCTGCACAATATTCAGGTGAGTTATAGAATGTGGTACACGACCAATCCTGCCCTTTGAACCAAGGGTTTGCATACCACGGTCCACCAGTAGAAAGATAGGAGCAAGGTCCTTGGGTTGTGGGTTTTGTAGATTCCACCCCCTTCTTGCTGATGCCCAAGCTGGCATTGGTGATCAGCTTCCCCCATTGATGAAATTTTCTGACGGTATGGCTGATCTTGGGTAATTAAAGCTCAGGGCCTGGACATACCACTGAAAGCAAATGCCCCACCTGGCTGTTTGAGGTCTACTGCCTCTATTTGATAGAGAGGGGTATACAAGTACATTTACACGCAAGAATGTGGAGCTCTCTCCAAATAAGTCCATAAGCCACTTCAGTGTGTGTTATGTTACCAATAAATTGGATCACTGTCTCCATATTTTGTCCTGCTACCAAAATATATGTATAAGTCATTTGGTTTTGAACAAATATCCATCTGTATATTTGTATAATTATGGTCCAATATATGTGATCAGAATATGTATGTCAAGTATATATTTATACTCCTTTTTGTATGTTAAACTGGATTAAGTGTGTATGTATGTATGTATGTATGTGTGTGTGTGTGTGTGTGTGTGTATTTATGTATGTATGTATGTGTATTTATGTATGTATGTATGTGTATTTATGTATGTATGTATGTGTATTTATGTATGTATGTATGTGTATTTATGTATGTATGTATGTGTATTTATGTATGTATGTATGTGTATTTATGTATGTATGTATGTGTATTTATGTATGTATGTATGTGTATTTATGTATGTATGTATGTGTATTTATGTATGTATGTATGTGTATTTATGTATGTATGTATGTGTATTTATGTATGTATGTATGTGTGTGTGTATTTATGTAAATCTGTTTCATGTGATTCGCTTGCAAAGTACTATTTTTGAATAAACAACAATGTTATGTCACTAAATTAATAAGTCTGGGTATCAGTCTTTGATCTTTACTCATGTGCTGAATAAATAAATACAATTTGTTGACTGAGACCTTTTGACCTGTTGAAAAACTGTAGCCATCAAAGATGCGAAGGGTTTTATCCTCTTTTTTTGCTTTTCTCTTTTTTTTTGTTTTTGTGTGTGTTTGTTTGTTTGTTCCAGTGCTCCTGGTCATACTGTTTTGTCTGCAGACTTGAAAATTGGCATCAGTACTCCACTTGACCCCCTCTAAAAAATTTTAATTTTTGAGAAAAATGCTTTTTGGCCTTTCGGAGGGCCTTGATTCAAGATTGGTTTATCAACTTGTTTGCTTATCCCAGTGCTCCTGGCCATACCGTTTTGTCTACAGACTTGGCATCAGTACTTCACTAGACTGTTTTATTTTATTTTTTATTTTTATTTTTTTATTTATTTTTTTTTTTTTGAAAAAAAAATCTTTTCGAACCTTTTCTTTTGGGGTGGGGGCCTTATTCTGACTGGTTTATTAGTAACATTTAGACGTTTCTTTACTCTACCTTTAGATATTTTCCTGTGGAAAACACTAGTGATGTCATAAATAGAATTTATTGTGACCATATTTATTTTTCAAGAAAATTTTTTATTGTGAATTTTGACGCTACAGTTGTGAATTCATTGATTGTGATGGCAAATTTATTTCTATTCCATTCATCTGTACTTAAATTCTAAATGTCTGGTTCGTTAATATCTTTGACTTGGTAACCAATTGATTTAATGACTTTATTCATAGCGTCTGGATCAGCATTACTCAAACTGTGCCAAATTATTATTTGTTCTCATTCGTAATCAGTAAAATAATATTATTTAAGACTAGGAGATAAACATAACGAAGCCATGTTATTTAGGTGTTAATGAACTTTATATAATCTCTCTATTGTAAAATGAAGTCCATACGAGGCCCAGAATGTCATCCAGTAATATATACTTTAAACATTATCAGAGATTTGAAAACTAGTCATGTACTGGCTGACTATATATTATTTATTCAGCCTCATGTGGATGTTTAATCTCCATCTTTGACAAAAAAAAGATTCAAGTGAAAATCACTAAATAAGCAAAGTAGTGCCTCAACATCCAACTAGCACAAAAATATTTTTTGAGTCGGCCGCCCTGAGTTTCAGTCTTGGCAATTTTTTCCTGCTAACACACACATGCCTTCTTTGTACGTAAGCTGGATACGTCACCAAGAGTTGTTTATTGTGGGGTCCTGCATGCATCTATTTGGGCAGTTTGGATTATCACTCTAGTCCGTGCAACTGCTATTGAGAAGGCTTCAGGACAGGTCCTACCCCCCCCTTTTTTTTTTAGCGCTGTAGGGTGGTGCTGCCCCCGGGCTTACTGATTCCTGGAAACTGACCCAGGTTTGAGGCTACTGCTTCCTTGAAAACCCTGATAGGCTATAGTATTGCATACTGGTACATGTACCAGTGACAATATGTGATATAGTGATAATATAGTTGAGTCATTCTCAACCTTTTTTGGTCATGGCATCCTGAAGAGCTCTTCTCCTGTTTTAGGACCCACTGACAAACAGGGATACCATACTAACGGATAGAAATAGATTTATTCTCATTTCAGTCTATGGTCCTTGTTGAGAATTCACAGTTGACATTGGTTATCGGAATGTGTCAGTTGATCAGCTAATTCACTTTCCTAGGTTTTGGTTGGGAACTTGCAATATTGAGGTTCTTTTGCAGTTCAATCTGATTTCAGTGGGTTTAAAGGTTAATTTGCTCTGACTGTGCAGCATCTGACTGATGGTCAGCGTTATAAACTTGCGACTGGTGGCCAGCAGAAGAAACTTATCCTTTGTTTCTGATCAGTTTACTTACTGCCGTGAGTCGAATTTTAACAAAAGGCAGCAAAAAAAAAATCAAATAGAATCAGACTTTTAGTATTTTATATATATATATATATATATATATATATCCCAGAATGAGAGTGAAGATGTCTTCATCCCCATTTTCATGGATTTCAGATCTCTGTTCTCTGATGGAATTCTATTTAACAAATGAGAATTTGTCAGTGCCCTAATTGATAAATTAGTGTGGAAGTGCTTAAATAGTTTAGCCATATTTGGACCATTATTAGCTACTTTTTGGTGTCTTTTGGCTATTTATTGGAATTTTTTTTTTTTTTTTTTTTTTTTTTTTTCCTCCATTTTAATTTTAGCATTTTTAGCAGTCCAACTAGTGTGAATATATTTTTCAAGTTGACAACACTGAGTTTGTCCAGGGCAATTTTTTTTGTTAACGCCTGTGCATTTTTATCTACCAGAATAGTTGTAGGAATAATTTTTGATTCTAAACCAGACCATCTTGTAGAATAGCAAAGCTGCCATTAATTCTTTATTAGAAACACTCTCCTCCTTCCTGAGAGAAAAAAAAAAAGTCCACTTGATTATTTTTCATTTATCACGACACCAGACTCAAGGGACTTACTGAACGTGACAAGAAAGAAATTTTTCTTTTTCTTGTGCAAGTCAATTTTTTTTTTTTCCCCCAGATTAAAATGTGGCAGATATTCTTCTAAGAACATTCTGAGTCTTAATATATTGACAGAAGATTTAATATTTCAGATATCCATTTTTTACTTATTTTCTTAAACAGTTTTTTGACAGCATTATTAACTTTTGATACCATTAATCTACAAAGAATCCAGGCAGCGAGGCATGAACACTTCCCTTCAAATGTCAAAAGCTCCCTTTATGTTCAGTTAGTAATTTGAAAAGAGAATAGATGTTGAGTATGTATTACTACAGGAATATACATAGAATTGACATAGTAGTACCCATAAAAAATTGCAGGATTATTTAAAAAAAAAAAACATATCACTATCAAAATCTATTTTTTGTCAATTTTCTAGGACTCTAAATATTTTCTGTTTTTTTGATTATTCAAAAAATAAGACTACTTTTCAAACTTAGAAAAAAATCAGTTTTGTTCATGAAAAAATAAGAGATGCCGATATTTTGTGGAATTGTTTTCTTTCCTACCACTGAGATATCAGCAGCAAGTCTAGTATCAGTAGTGATGTAGACACAGCTGAGCCTTACTTTATCCCTTCTTATTCTGTTTGTTGTTTTGTCACACTAAAGAAAACAAAGGTGACAACAGCTTCTAATATTATACATGTACATCCCTCTATCGTTGGTGTTGCCAATACTTCCTGAATTTGTCTAGTTCGTCTCTCCATCTTGTATTCTGCTGGCCTTCGTTGGGCTTGTGATCTCATGAGATTCATGTTGTGATGTCAATTGGCTGTCTGCCATTCTTGCAACATGACCAGCTCTTTGCCATTTGCATTTTCTGGTGGATTCTATGATCTCTCTGATATACTGAGCTGTCTTGTGAACACGATTCTCTCGTGAACGTTACCTGCTACTCAATCTGTGGATCTATCTCTAGGTTGTATACTCTTCTTTTAAGGATTACTGGAATCTTCTTGTTTTTGAAGGTTGAGCTTGTTCTGCAGAAGACTTGCCATATTAGAAACCATCAATCAAAACTGTCTGCATAAGTTTCTTTCAGTTTTTAAGCAGGTTTGGCTGGCTATGTATGTATCGTGCATATGGACAGCACCAGTTTTAAAAAATTCTCCCTCAAAGTAAGTTTTTAGTTGGGAGGTAGTTCAATTTGCTATGTGGGTTTATGCTGAATCGGTTCTCTACTTCTTGTGTGTATCCACCCGATTCTTTGTTGTTTTGATGAGGACTTTTTCGGTGATCACTGCCCAAAAGACGAGAAAAATAGAAATTAAATCACTCCCAACACGGCATGCTACAAAAAGAGATGGGTCGCTTTATGGTTTCTATTCAGTGACTAACCAGACATGTTTCTTTTATATATTGAGAAAAAAACTTATCAACTACTTGAATATCAATTACGGCAACATTTCTTCTGATACCTACCAGTAATGATTACCTGATGAAGGCTGTTCATGAACACAAACAAAATTTTCATCAGGAAAATGTTTTCACTAATGAACATTTTTTTTTTTTTTTTTTTTTTTTTTTTTTTTGCTATAAGTTGAAAAAATGTAATAAATATATATTAATTTCCAAAACGTTTTGTGGGTTTTGTGGAATTCAGCAGAAAATAATTTTAAATATTGATGTGTATCGATATTGGTTCTTCCCGTTATTAGATTTGCGTTCTATGGGAATAAGGCTGTTTAATATTCCTTACCCTCACATAGGATGGTCTCTTCACTTCGTATTGCACATAGTATGAGTGTGTGTATTTATATATGAGAACACGCAATAGAAGTGACACGAAAAGCAAGTCACGTCTGTTGTTATACTTACTGATCCCTCATTGTTTCTTGTGTTTCTGTGGTAACCTATGTAAGCAAGCCCTGTTTCAAAAAAATTAAATGTGTAGTATTAAATGACATCCACGTACATTATGATGATACTCTATATGAAATAACAACCTACATGAATGACATAAGCTATATATTAAAATCATAGCTGAAAGCGGGATGGAGTTTGATCAACACTGCTGGGGGGTGGGTCACGTTAATATAACTGTTTTGTTTTTAAAATCTCCAAAACAGTTTCATGGCAAATAACTGATGATCCAAGCAAGCTAGAGAATTTACACGTAGTACCATAATAACAAATAAACGTAAAACGGAAAAAAAAACAATGAAAAAAAATCATATGAATTACAGTAATAGATATTGGGAAGTAAGTGATGAAATGACTCCAAAAATTTATGTAGAAGTTATATATATATATATATATATATATATATATATATATATATATAATCTCCTAACTGGTTGTCGCCATTTGGTCATTCTCTGAGGGAGGAATGATTGATGAAAGGGTGAGTCATGGTGAATCCAATTTCAAGTATTTTTGTCTCTTCTGTTGGCATCTCATATTTCATCTGCATACATATATCCTAAAACATTGTCGAATTCTTCAGTTGAATTTATTGGTAGAAAAACTCAGTTGTCCTGACTGATTAGTGTTCTTAGAGATATTAAGTTGGTTTGCATGCAGTCTGAGACTTATACCGTCACAACGGATTTAATATTCACGTAGGTGAACACTCCATATTCACATAGGTGAACACTCAATAGTAGTTACACAAGTGAGTCGTGTCTGTTGTTATACATATTCATCCCATATCATAAAATGCATTTTTTTTTTTTTTTTTTGGTGGGGGGTAACCTACAAAAGCCCTTTGATTGTATAAAATAACATCCATGTGCAATGCTCTATGATAATACCCTATATAAAATAAAAGGCTCATGTATTATGAGACAGCCCTAAAAATGTTAATGTAACAGTTTTGTTTTTAAATCCCCGAAACAGTTACATGGTAAACAACTGATGACCCCAATGAGAAAAATGCATATGTAGTACTATGATATCTAATTCTATGTAAAACATGAAACCCACAGAAAATTACAGAAAATGCATTAATTGATAATTTACCGAACTGACATTTAAAAAAATGTTTTCTTATGTATAGTTAGTCTAGAACTCTTTACAGTTTTAAACGCTGGAGAAGCCAAGGTTGGGCAGAGCTAGTAATAGGCCCAGGCCAGATAGGAAATGTAGGCCTCATTTCACTCTGTTCATTATTTCATTAATCTGTGTAAAATACATATGATTCCTGTATGGGTTTAAACATGGGTGTTCAGAAAGTAATTACATATTTTAGTACTCGGAAAGAAATGGTACTTACTTCACTGATACACCATAAGCCAACCAATTAGGGTAAGGCTGGGGTTAGATGGTACGAAATAACATCTGGATTTAGTTCATCTGCTTTCCCTACCTGGCAGTGTGTTGTTTATTGTGTTTTGTAAAGTTTTGATTTGGAAAAAGGTCTCTCTCAAAATTTTCCTTCCCGTCAAGCTGCTGTCATTGATGGATTACAATACTGATTAATAGTATTTAATTATATTTCATTGAAAATGAAAATGTGCAATTCCTCCCTGAGCTCGAAAATGCATGTAGTGCATATGATATACTTACAAGAGCAAAACTATGAAAGATCTAGAACGATTTATGAAAAAAAAAAGTATTGGCCAGCATTAAGCCTCCTCGAAATCATACGCTCATCTTAACTCACCCACCCTCTGCTCGGGCCTGATTACTGTTATGAATATTACAGTGTGAATAAGTGCAGATCTGTCAAACATGGTCAGATACTATAAACAGTTCTCCATTAGATATTGATGAGTCTCTATATATTCTGTCACATCCTTGTATCACTACTTGGTTGTACTTGCATTCAGCTGGAGTCTATTTCTGTTGTTTAAATGAATTCCTGCTCATTTCAGTGAGAATGTTGCCCATAATTATTTCTCTTTTAAGTGGACCCATGATTATTGGTTTCTTTTTTAGAGTTGATATTTATTCTTTTTCATTATCATAGATTTTACAAGTTCAGCAATACTCTGACTAGTACGGTTTTGGTCAGTGCCGGTTTTCAAGCTGTATGTTTATGAGATACCATTGTACAAATCGATGTAAAAGAAACGAATCAAAACAAACCCATTAGATTATAATAAAGTGCATGTGTGCAAATTAGTATGTTTCATTGTATGGCTGTATCTCTGTTTTGTCTGATTCCTGTTATATAGAAGTTTAATGGATTGGTCCGTGTGGAATAGATTTTTTATGGGTATATGCTAGTTGAATTGTAAGACCTTGAGCAGTGCAGTTCTGGAATGAATTAATTGCTCTAATCAAGGTATATCTATTATAGACTTCAGGTCCATTTGATCTTGTTTCCAATCGATATTTACCTCTACCATTGAAGTTGGACTGGATACATAACCTCTGTCTGTTTTTCTACACTGTGTCTCCAAAAGTTTTAAATTAATTCCAATGATATTCTGCGGAGATGTTGGCCATTGACCAAGGAATAATTAAGATTAGGGACAGATTCAGGAATTTTTTTTCAATTGTTAACATTGCAATATAAGACAGTTGGCTTTTTGGATGTAATAACACAATGATGACAAAGTTATTCAGTCTAAGGTAGAGACTTCTAAACTGTGCTGCAAAATAAAGTATGAATTAGTATATTTTTTTTGAAAGCTGCATTTCCTGAGTGGTCGAACTGCTGGAAGGTTTTCCAGTTTTTGGCTTGGCTAACCGAACTCGATATGTGTAACAAGATGTTTCATTTTCAAAAGAGTGTGCTTTCCATGCAGAATATTTGAAAAGCTCTGGTTTGCAGAAAATAATAACATGTTGAAATCAATCAAGGATCAAGGAGATGTCTCTGATGGATAATTATAACAAGCTTTTGTCACGGAATAGTCTGGGATCTGTAACCCGATTGTTGAGTTTTTAGTGGCAATAGTGTTGCCAGAGGTTCTTTTCTAGGGTTGAATGTATGATGATGAATCTTTCCGAACTGCTACTTGGTGGAAAAATATTTTCTAATTGCAGTGATGGGCATAAGTAACAAAACTACAAAACTGACAAACCACTAAGAACTTATTGGAAAGGATAACCATTAAGTTTTACTATATGAATATAGCTCGGATTTTTTTTTTTGCACTAGAACTTTTTGAAAACTGATGTAGAGAGCTGAAATTTTGATATGTTGTAACTTGGACTTGGTTTTTAATTAACTGTATGTTGAATGTAGAAATTTAATTTCATTTGTTCATTTAATTATTAATGTACACTTTGATCATTTGATATTCGCATTCTGTACCTTTTGGGAAAGCTCTATGTTGAAGCTACAACATATTAAAATTTCAGCACTCTAGCTCTGACAAAGATTTTTGAGCAAAAAAATGAATCTAAGCTAAATTCATATTATAAAAGTTGGCATCTTTCCTTCCGCCAAATTTTTTGTGGTTTATCTGTTTAGTGTTTCTGTTTACTGTGCCCACCACTGGCCAATTCAATCAACTATGGGTTCAGTTTTTCATTAGAAAAAATCATTAATGATTTATGAAAAATCATTCTTTGTAATAAAACAGCCTTCATTTATCAGCAGTGAAGTAAGTGTTTCAAATAAGATACACTCTGTGCTATGAATATTTGCCGAAACTACGAGGTCTGGTCACCAAATATCAAGCCATTTAATATTAACGAAAGAAAAAATACCTACCTAGAGTGATAATGTCTTAGTCCCCTTCCCAAGTCCTATTGTGGGATTGCCATCAACTGATTTGTTCTATTCTCCTTAATCTTGTCCATGGTCTGAAATCTCTTTTGATTGCGATTTAAAAATTATAATAAAAATTCAGGTTCAGAAGTCATAGGGGCCAAATCTAGATTTTAGCTGGGCTTCTGACAAACTTTTCAGTTAATATGTATATTTGTTGATTTATTTGCTCCGTCATTGTGAATGTGACAGTCACACAGTATTCAAGCTCACTCAATGACTGAGTTATCTCATGGGAGAATGTCTGTTTGCAGTCTGATCAGTTGTCAAGTCACATTTAGGCTGTGCAACTGGGTCTCAAGATGTTCGAATTATTGTCTACTTTTGTGGACAGACCTTGATAGAGACCATAAACCTGAACTGTTTATGTAGGTTTCTCTCAGTTTTTAAGTTAGTGTAGCTGGCTGGCTAAGTATAAATCACATATATGGGCAAAACCACCAAGAGGGCTAATCATTTAAACATTACTCCTTATATGAACTAAAGATGTTTGGCTTTTTTATTTATCTTATTTTTTTTTTTATTTTGCTCCCCAAATAAGTTTGAAGGGGGGGATCAGATCTCAATGTAAGTTTTTGCTAAATTGTGACCACTTGCTTTTTGAAAATTCAGAGTTTTTTAGTGATCACTACCCAACAAGATGCAATAGACGTAACTTATAAATTGATCCCATCTTTTCCGATCTTCTGATTGATCACCCCCAACATGATATGCGACAGTTTCTATTGAGTGATTAAGCAGACCTGTACATTTCTAATCTTTTCAAATCTTAGTATGAAGAAATAATGAACTCCTCAATGCTGTCTTCATAAGTGACACTTCTCATCATTATTTAATAAACTTGGTTGTTTATTAAAAACCAATATCAAAGAAGAAAAGCATTATTTAATTAAGGGCTTGCCAAAGTTTTAAAGTGCTGTCAAAAATTATTATTTGATAAAATGAAAAGAAGATTGTAGGTGGTTCTAGGGAGATGGGTAGATGGAATATTGTATTATTTTAAAATATTTACCTCCTAAAACTTTTAATTAATGTTTGACTAATAATGGTGATGTCAGTGGAAGTGTTGATGTTAGGCGTAATTAAATTATGGCTATTTCTGACAATGATTATTATATTGATACGTTCTGTCATAAATTTACCTGGGGATGAGATAACCGTGGGCAGGAGAAAAAGAGAGCTCGGACAGTATTGGGTGGGTTGGTGGAACAATTTCTGGAATGCATTTTTCGAGTTTGTGGTTATTAATCTGACCATGGCTCTAAAATGTTGTGGTGAATATTTTATGATAGAAGTGTTGTTGTAGTGGTTGTAATTGCCCGGAAGACAAAGCAAAGAAATTTCCTTTTCAATAAAAATTCATGTAGAGTAGTCAGTTATGTATGTATGTGTGTATCAAGTTTACTCTTGACAATAAGGAAAATTAGTTGTATTCAAGTTGTATTCAATTTATTATACTAACATGTTTCGCTGTTCGGCTCTGTCAAAGAAGCAATTTTAAATGAAATGAATTGAAATACTGCTTATTACTTTTTTCCCCTCATTGTCAACTTAATATATATTGTCCGAGATATAAGATCCGTTTACTCATCATATTGTGCAAGGTCTGTCTGAGAAAAATAACCTACCTAGGGCAATGGAACCTTTATCTTCTTCAAGTTGCTCCACTTGGGACTTCACACATTTGTTCAAGCGTCCTTTCTATTTTTCAAAACTGTTTGCAAAGTCCACTCTTGGGATTGCCATCAGCTGCCTTATTGCGTTCTCTCTAATCCCATCCACGATCTGAAATCTCTTTTGAAGATTTGTCGGTCACTATGCCAGTAGGAAGCAGAAAGTCGTTGGTCATGGAAGACTGAGCAAAAATTAATTTTGTATACATCAAGAGAAAAAGCTTTTAAGGATATGGAAAGAATGAAGAAAATGGGAATATGAACATTGTCAAGGGGCGAATTTATTTCCAATTCATAAATTTCTTGGGATGTAGATAATTGATCCGACTTTGTCTTTTCTCCTAACTCATATTGATATACCCCCCCCCATCAACTCACTGTAGCCCCCCGAATGTCAGGCCCAACCAACCAAATTTTTTTTTTGCTTGTTTATGTGTCTCTGGTCACATTTTTAGGGCTACAACCTTGATAATTGTCATGAGTATACCACTAAGCATCATCTAAAACATTTTTTGTGTTTCTCTGGTCATTTAAAACCAGTAATTCCCAATTCTTGTACTCGTATTGTTTTAGATATTTATAGCTAGGTTCATTATTTTTACTTAAGAAAATTATTTTTCCAAGATAATTTATGATAGTTTGTTTTATACAAGTAGTTCTGTCTTGATGAAATTTACTTCTGGTGCCATTGATTAGAATTTAGATATATTCATACTGCAACAGCTAACTAAGTATCTAACAATAAAGCTAGTTTAAGCCTAGAGGGTCACTCCTAACCTTGTTCCCTCCAAAATTATATCTTTGGAAGTATAAACAAGTTAGAGTTTTTTCCCCCAAGCAATATCTCAGTCTGTTAAACTATGGTATCCCTGCCTCAACCAGCTTACACTGAATTAGTTGTTCCCTACTATTTCAAAGTGATTCTCTACTTTTGTCCATGAGATTACCAGTTTTCCCCCCTTTCGTACGAGTCGATAAAACTTATTAAACATCATGACGAAAAGTTTAATACTATAACTTGACTTGAAACGATTTTGATAAGCAACTCTGGAAAGGAAAATTCTGACCTCTGGTTGCTCAGTTATACTCCATCTTGCATCTGATATTCACTATCTTCAAGCCAAAAACATTCACCATGTCTTTTATTTTCACTTTATAGCCTTAATTCCTTCCTTGGACTTCCCGAATTCTCCCTTTGGAGAAACCTAACTTGATCACCTGATCAATAAAGCAAATATAAAACCCTCCCCCCTTTCACTTTGGCAATTCATTTTCTACTTCCCTATGTTCTGTAGTAATCTCTACCCCTCCTCCTCTCTCCCCCTTTTTTTTCTCTTTCCCTTCCCGCCTTCCCAATTGTGATGTTCTCCCCCTTTATTTTGCCTTTGATTCTCCCTCTTCCACCTGTGATGGGGGGAGGGTGATAGTCAACTTTATACACATCCTGTGAATTTCAAATTGATATAAACTTTTTTCAACGGACCTGCCTAGGGCCGATTGGTTAACAGCTCGGAAAATGAACAGGATGAGCCATCTTCAAACTCTGGCTGAGACTGGCAATAATGCCCTTGGGGGAAGCATGACCCCCCCCACCACCAGCTATGAGTAAAATAGCAGATGGTGTAAGTGATGCCAGTTCAGTTGCTTGTTGCCTCTAAGTCTTTCACATGTCACAAAAAATGTCAAAGAAGTCTGAGACGAGGAGAAATATGTGATGTGTGAAGCCTAGGCTGGTACGGCTGTTGTCGTGGCCAGCGTAAGGGCACTCACTTCATACTTTTTATTTATTTGTCTTTTTTTCATTCCTATTGGTGCTTGGTAGTTTTTCGAAAATATTGAAGCATCAGCTTTAAAATTGAAATTTTGTGTTTGTTAGTGAAAATGATAATCAGAAGGTGGAGAGAAAAAATTTAAGAGAAAAAGCAGGTGTTGTATCTCTAAAATTTTTATTATCACGTGGGCATGTATGGATGCATTTTGATGGTTGCCAGCCATCTTTTCCAGAGGAACTTGCTGAAATCGTCATTTTCAGCAACATTCTGTAAGATCCCCTCGTATCCACAAACGTTTGAAATTCTCTATGCAACATACAAAATGTTGAACTGTTAGGATTTGTAATTTAATTTCTACTTGAATCAGAAGTAGTTTAAAATGATTCTATAGCCAAATATATTTATTGAAACATTTTTAGATTTCAACTTCAAGTTTTAACTAAATTGCATTCTGGGTTTGATTTAATATTTTTCTTTGAACTACATATTGATCATCAAAACGAGTGTTAGAAAGGGTTTGGTGGGGAGATTCCTTCTTTATCTTTACTTTCAGAAACTGTCAGCATAGGTTTCTTCAGTTTTCAAGTTGGCTCGCTATGTATTCATGGTGCGTACCTGCTGCATTAGTGGAGCTTGAAGGCTGAAAATTTCAACATTTACTCCTTATGTCTTGAAAGAAACTTTTTTTTTCTCTTTTCTCGAATAGTCTCTAGCAGGGGAATTTTGGATGGGGTGGGGGTGGAGTCAGTTCACAAGATGAACTTATGCTAAATTGATCCCTTAGTTTATGTCCCCTTGAAATTCCAAACATTGCTCAATGAAAAATGAGAGAAGTAACTAATTCATTGATCACCCCTTTTTCCAATTTTTTTTAATTGATTATCCTCAACATGGCATGCTGCCAGAAGACGTTGGTTGCATGACAGTTTCTATTGAGTGTTGTTTTGTTTTAATATTCTAAATGATTGCAAAAGAGAAAGTTAACTCTTTTATCTTCTCAATAAGAAAAGCCCCCAAGAAAAGAAAAAAAAATTAATACCTGCAAATCAAGTATTTTACTGAGCTACATAACCACTTTTGATTATGGTTGTTAAATGAACACTTAACACTTGTCGATTACCGAAAGTTTTAAAATCACATATTTTATTAATGTTTGAAAATTATTGCTTTCGTTTTATCTTGACACTTATTTCTTCAAAAAAATATTTTCTCCTACAGAAGAACTGATAAATTAAAAAGAAAACCTTTTTCTTTCTCTCTCTCTCTCTGAGAATGCTGATAATAGCAGTACCTTGACTAGTGATGTTTTTGTAGTATGGTTAAGTTATTTCTGTACAAATTAAGGTAACCAAGGCTGGTTGAAGAACAAATTCAGTTGTAAGTCTCCATTTTTAGGTAATGTTCTTTCTTTCTTGGCTTCACTAATTAGATCTGTGTGAATAAAGAGAGTCCAAACATTATCATCATCTGAGGGAAGTGAGGGAGGAGCTCGTTTGGGGAATTTGAGAAGAAGAATCCTTCTTCCTTTTTCAACAGCTATCGCACACAAACACACACGCCTATGTACATACATGTACACATATGCGTGCATACTTGGAGAGATATGCACCAAAGCACTTGCACATGCACACACATATACACCACACTTACGAACACATGCATGCCAACACTCACAGACTCTTGCAATTTCACAGTTATACACCTACACATATGCAGGTGTGCAATCACATGCATACAAATGCACACCCAGACACACACACACCTACCTGCACTCTTTGTATTTAGAGAAAAAAATCTTTGCCAAAGTGAGTTTTCTTGAGACCTTTCATTTGGAGATGCTTCCTGGCATTTCTTATTTAAATTACCAATCAAATTTGTATTTGTTTGTCTTACTTTTACCATTCCTCCTTTCCTGCCAAAAATAATCATTAAAAAAAAAAAGTGTTTCTGCTCTTTGACAGGTTTTTGCCAATTGTACTTTGGCATCAAACGAGAATTCCTTAAATTTGACCTGGTATTGTTCGTCATATTCTTGCATTGACTTCTTACCCGACCAAGTGATTTACAATGGTCACTCTTGCTTGCAGGAAATTCTTCCTGTTTTGTTTTGCAGTCAAGAAAGGAAAAGATTTTTTGAAGAATCAAACTATTTATCCTTTTCATCAACATGGAAAGTGGAATTCTATAGTAACTAAGTCTTGACCTGGGTTTTCCATTGAGTAAGCTCTAGCATGTTCTTTAGTTGGGCCACAGAGACTACCCAATTCTTGTTTGTTTGTTTTTTGTTTTTTTTTCTCTGAAATTAACAAAACTCATTTGGAGATCAGGTTCCAGAAGTTTGCTAGCCATGATCCCTACTGGACCTTGGCATGTCACACTAAAAGCCAGATGGGGCCGCTGGCCAATAGTTCATGACCTTTTCTGCCCCGTGCCCCTTCTCAACAGCTCATAGTTAGGAATACTATAAAACAAGAACCCTAATGTGTTCACCACCATGAAACAAGAATCTTGAATTCAATGATGTGTCCATAATCCATACATGTAGTAGGTTGAGGAGGTGGTAGAGCAAGCCATCTTTCACAGAGTCAGTTGATTCTCATATTCGTAAAATATTGCATTAAGGAAATCTTCTGTGAATATTATTTTCAATAAAAACCCAGAATGGCTATTTTGGCTTTTTCAAAAATACATTTATGTGGACCCGGGACATTCCATTATGATGTCATGATTGGTCAGAATAGTGTTCTTCTAATGACATCATGCCTTTTAATTACATCATGCCTTTTAATGACATTGTTCCTTATCCTTCCTCTTTCTGTTGATTAATCTAATATGAACCGACCGAGTGAAAAGTGTCTTATTGAAATGTGTGGACAAATCTAAAAAATAATTTTTATATACCATGTGACATAAAGAACCTCATCTCAGTTGCTTTTTGGAGCATAAAACCAAACTTAGACAACTCCTCCAAATACTGACAAACTTCTCTCTTGTTAACACCGTTCATCCTGATAGGATGAATATCTGAAGAAAGAAATTCTTTGTAAAAGAAAAAAAAATACTAATTTATTAACTTTTGGGGAACTTAAAAAAATGTTGTGAAATTCAGTAACAACAATGCAGTGTCTTGTGTGGTTGGCCCTAAAGCATTGAAGCTCATCTACCAAACAGATTCAGAAGCTACCCAATGTTGCGAAGAATTGTGAGAGACTGCCTGACTCTCCCAGCATGTGTTGATTGCGATCATCCGTTCTCTGTAGTGACTGTGAGAATACACAAGATGGACTGCTGAAATAAAAATGTCGAAATTAGTTTGTATTATATAGAAAAGATGACCGGCCCAGAGAGTTGTTTAGACTGCATCGCGTTTACCTCATTGACTTTATAACTCACTAAGTTGATGAGTTGAGCCTTTGTTGATATGAAATCTGAAAAAAAAAAAAAAATAGTCATCGAAAATGTTGTGCAAAAATCAGGAATTGATATTATTGTAAAATAAGGAATTATTCAGTCAAGTCTCAATACAACACAGTTTTGAGTCACTGAACCCTTTTTGCTTTTCTCACCCTAATTCTCAATTGTCCACCCCAATATATTTAACACTTAAGTTCATATAAAGACATCATCTCAAATCAAGGGGTGTAACTTCTGATTAGTCACTTCCCTGCGCTTTTAGGTAATGTTTTTTTTTTTTTTTTTTTTTTTGACTATAGTTCCGTTTAAAAAGTAAAAAAAGTTCAATTCATCGAAGAGTTCCACTGTGTTTAGGAGTACTTTCTAGTGCTTCTTGAATTTAAGAGTTGGATCACCACCCCCCGGCCCTTGCGGGGTGTTCGTCCCACATTTTAAAATAATTTTTATTTACAATTAGACCTGAATCTGTTGTTTTTATTCCTTCCTTCATTATTCTGACCCCACTTTCTGAGAAAATAAGATTTTCATATGATACTGCCTTTATCGCAGGATAACCAGACAGAGGAAGCTGTTAGTCATTCTAGATATTTCCTGATTTTGGTAAAAAGGAAATTCAACCTCTTTCAGGAAAAGAAGCTATATATATATATATATATATATATATATATATTCCAAATTTTATTTTGACTCTTATAAAATTGATTTTGCTTTGTCTTTCGTGTCTACACTACTGCAGTAATTTGAACTCTGAGATTTTACTCTCTGCTGGAATAACCTGCTGTAATCTGACGTCTCAGTCTGAACTGCCAAAAATTTAAATTTTCATTCAACGGAGACAGCTTCACTGACAAGTGCTCCATACAGTTTATTGGTCTACCGATACCATCTTACGTAAGCCAATTTTATTTGTCTCGTTCAGATGGATTTGGAATTAGGAAATCTCCTTTGGTGTCTGGTGCTGAGAGAAACGTCTATTCATGTAGGTGGAATTCAAGAAAAAAACAAATGCTGTTTTTTCCTTGTTTGATATCGGAATTCTTCGTATCGTGTCCTACGATTTTCTTTGTTGGAGTAGCAAGCCATAAAATCAGCCTCTTGCAAAATTGGCCTTAAGCAAGTGATATATATTATTCTTGATTAAAATGAATAAATAAATACAGATATATTAAAAACCATCAACGAAGGTTTCTCTTAGTTTTCAAGCTGGTCTGGCTGGGTATATATCTCGTGTTCAGGCCGCACCAATGGAGCTAGAGGGTTGAATATTTCAACTTTCCGTAGTTATGTCTAGAGAATTGAGAGTAAATTCCTCCCAAAGTATGTTCTTAGTTGGGGGTTCGGTTTGCAATGTACGTTTCTGCTAAATTGATCCCTTAGTTTGTATCTGCCTTTTTTTTTTTTTTTAAATTTAGACTTTATTTTTTGCTTTCTTACAAAACATTAAATAAGAATTAGATAATTGAATCCATTGGAAGAGTTAAACCTGTTTTGGTAGCCCTCATAAATCTTCTGTGTTAAATTGACCTCGCAAAAAGAATCGAATGCCAGAATATACTCGAAAGGCAGTTAGCAATTATGTCCGTTTCAATTGCTAAAGTGGATAGATTGTTTCTAAAATTGCTGGAAAATATCACAAGAAATGATCTAGAAATAGCGCTCAATATTGAATTTTCGTGCTGCCAAGACCAGAAAAGTGCTAAATTGGCAACTCTGAGTCAATGGCCAATGGCCAGGCTATGTTACAAGAATGTCGGACATCACGACTCGCATTGCAAATCCCCGGAGATTGCTGTGGCCGGTAGAAAATAAGATGACGCGATATTTCAGACAGGTTTGGGAAATATTGGCGACGTGATGTCCCCGAATGAGAGATCTGGCGAATCTTGGTGAAGGTCTATGGCCTACGACCGACGTTAAAAGCTGATGATGAATATTTAGGACTTACACTGAACTTCGATGCTGTGATTGTGGTCTGTGTTTCAAATGAAGAAATAAGAACGGGATTCTAATGATTCGTCCACGAATTACCGATAGGTAACCGGTGATAAAGTAGGACCGGTTCGCCATGGATAAAGTGGCCCACTGTAAGAAGGGGAAGCTACAGATTATATCTAAAAGAGCGATTTTAATCTATTACCCCATGATTGTGAACGCTGATGACATAATCGATTCTCGTGATAGGTATGGAATTAGGATAAAAAAAAGAAAAGAAAAACGTAGCACTGAACGAGAGACCGCAGATATTTTTTTATTTTTAAAAATTTTTCTGCGATCACGAGAATTGATTAAAAAGAGAGAATAAATGAAGTCTTCAGTTAACAGGGGACAGACCAAGTGATAGAGATGTTGGACGCATCTGGAAACGAGCAAGATATCCTGATATTCAGTTCTAGCCTGTGCCTCTCTGTCTACCTTACCCGGGGTGGAGTCCTCACTGAAAGGAATGTCATTTCTGTGAGTCTTTCTGTTTTCAATAGCAACACGCTATCCCGATCTCTAGACCCATTTCGTGACAAGCGTCGAGCAAGGAGGAACGTCTCATTTCTTTCTCTCTCTCTCTGATTCGCTTTTCCCTCCCTCTTTCTACTCTGTCTCCCCCAATAACCGAATGTCGGAGATGTTATTCCAATTATACTTTTTCATCATCATCAGTCTCTTAATGTTCGTCGTAGGACATCGACCTCCCCCAGGATTCGCCTCACTTCTCCATCATGGGCGTCGCGGGGTACTTGTAAATAGGAGGAAGGAATAAGACTAAACTGACCGTGAATATGTTACCGGGTCTCTTAAGGTAGATGACTCGTAGAAGCGTGGCGAATTCTGGATCTGCATTTTATTGATTAATTATATTAGCATGAATAATGACAATTTTAAACGTTTACTTTCTTGTATAGCTATCCCCCAGTCTCGTGCCTTCTCTCCCTCTCTTTCATTTTCTCTGATATATGACAGCAGTCAATATACAATGAAAAGTGGTCTTTTTGAGAGGAATTACTTGAAACGAAACGATGCCATCTAACAAGTGCTCAACGAACTGATTAACACAATACTAAATGATATCCTTTATTTGTGTGTGTGAGTGTGTTCCAAACCTCCATCAATACATGTTCGATTTAAGGATACGGACGGGGAATGTTTTTATTTAGCTTTTTTCAACCAAGTTAGAAAGAGGTATACCTTTTCGGTGGAGCCTGGTCGTCTGTCCACACGATATCTCCGAAAGTACTGAAAGAATTTCGATGAAATTTCATGATAGGGTGGGCAACAAGGTTACAAAGAAGTGGTAAAATTTTGGGGCGGATCCAGGATTTTTTCCTCATTGATAGATATTTTTCCATTTTTTTTTCTTTTTCAATTGCATTTATGCATTTACCCATGACTGTCTTCACGATATCTCCAAAAGTTCTCAATCAATTTCAATGACATTTTGTGGAGGGGGAGGGGCAACTAATAACGTTTTTGAGTGGATCCATGTCCAATTATACCCCGTACGTTGTATAAGATTATATGTATTAGTCCAATCCACGTTATATCGTCAAAATGTCAGGTTTGTCCTCACGATTTCTCAAAAATGTCCAAATGGATTTCAATTATATTTTTTGTAAGGGTGAACAATAGACCAAGAAAGAACTGATTGAATTTTGCGGCGAATCCATGCGCAATTACCACCCCGTGCCCCCGACGATTGTGCTGACACATATGCGCTCCTGAGTGCTTTCTTGTTTGATCTAATTTTTCTTTTTACTCACACTTATTGCCCGAACAAGAAAAGGCTATTTTCCAAAAGTTTTTCTATTGGGCGCTTTCGGCAATTCCAAAAAAACAGTGATTATAGAGGTTAGTTACTCTGTGAAAAAAATCCCAAGTTTCAATTGTAAGCAATATGATGTTTATGTGTTGTGTTGATGATAAGATGCATTCTGAAAGCCATGTTCTTCTCAAGATATTTACTCCATTTGGGTCTTATACAATCTGATCAGAAATGATTTATCAAGTAAGGTCATCGGAAGCCAAGTTAGAGGATTAGTTAAATCTGTCGTAATTAACTTTCGGTGTGCATATTCACATCGTAGATAGTTTTACATGTATGCTTAGGTGCGCATGAATAGAATTGAGACTTTCGTTCTTGCGTAAAGAAAATAAGAAACGGGTCTGGTTAGTCACTCAATAGAGACCATCATCTTTGTTGGGTAGTGATCGCTAAAAAAAAGTCCAAATTGAAAAAACAAAACAAACAAACGTGTGAATGCTGCCTGACACAAACTAAGGGATCAATTTGGCGTGAACTTGCATTGCAAAATGAACCCTCACCAAGAAACCATTTGCGGGGAGAACATTTTTTTTTTTGTCGACTTAATTTGGAATATATGCTGAATATTTCAGCCCTCTAGCTCCGTTGGTCCAGCACGTGCGACTCGTACATACTTTGATAAAATTTAAGAAAGGAAGTGATCAAGTAAGAAGTTACTACTTTTGCCTTCTCCTAGATCAGCAAAAAGTTCGAATTTTCACCCCCCCCAAAAAAACAAGCGTGAACGCTGCTGGACACTAACTAAGGGACCATTTTAGCATGAAATTTTATCGTAAATTTATCCCTCCATAAACCTCATGGAGGAATTAAAAAAAAAACATTTTTTTATAGACATAAGGAATAAAAGTTTGAATGTTTGGCCTTCTAGCTCCATCGGTGTGGCCTGCACACTTGACACATACAAAAAGCAAGCCACACTTGAAAAAATGTTACTACTTGAAAAATTACTTCAATTTATTACACCTAAATTTAATAGATTGTCTTAAAGTAAATTTATTTGACTAATGTGTAAATTGAGATAAACTAATGAATTTAGGTATAACAAATTAGAGTAAATTTTTTAAAGCTGGAATTAGTCACTTTTTTTTTTTAGTGCAGCCAGCCAGACCCACATAAAAAAAACTGAAGAAACCATAAGTTTCTGTTGACGGTTTCCAAAATGACTACTTCCTTCTGTTTGCTATGAATACAGTTGTTATTGTATGGATATGATTATATGCACACATGTTGGTAAAAGTGTATTTTCCCGTACACACACGATGTATGTTTCTGCAGAAGAATTTGAAGAAAGAAAAAAAAAACAACAAAAAAAACAAACAAACAAAACCAAAAAAAAAACAAACCCCGAACTGTTGCCACCTGTAAAACACCTGCTCAGTTTCCATAAGGTTAGTATTTACCTGATCGCAGACGGTAGATTCATAGAATATCATTATTTTTCTATCACTTTCTTCTTTTGATGTGTCTCACCCGGTATCTGTTTTGGTCCCTGATATGCTGGTGGCACCGATTCTTGGAGATGGCAAGGTAGCTGCGAAAGAGATAGACAGGATGCAAAGAAACCTACAAAAAAAAAAAAAAAAATTGGTCGGATCTCTGGAATCGGCCCCGGAAACGAAAGATTTGTTTACTGCTGTTGTTCGGTTTGCAGAAATTTTGTTTACAACTGGAATCTTTGTACTTGATAAGAAATGGATTTCTTCGCTGTTATTTATTTATTCATTGTATGTTTCATTGTCAGAATCGGAAGAAATGTGTAGATAATTCTTTGGAAAGTCTACAGCTTGGAAACATATATATATATATATATATATATATATATATATAATTATTCTTTTACAAGATCTGTGTCTGAGAGCTTGCTTTTGTTATGTAAGTCTGTATTTACATATGTTTTTGTTCTCTCTTCTGCTATTCTCTTTAGTTCCGTTGTCTGCCAAATGTACTGCTGGGTTATTTGATGAAGTATTTAGCAGGAAATTACAAGTTCGACGATTCAATTCTCAGTGTGGCTTACTTCGTAATGATGTCTTTTTGATTGCCTGCACGTGGATTACATTCTGCAGGCTATCCTTGTATGAAGAGAAAATATGAATTTGTCCCCCCCCCCCAAAAAAAAGCCAAACATGTTTTTGCTACATATTTGGGGTGAATGGATCTTCTAGTTTACTTCATGATGTAAGATTTTGGGTGTAATCTGGTTTAGAATGGTGGCCATCGAGAACATTGAGATCATTCTGAACTCGATGAACGGTATCGAGGCGTATTAAGCCACCCGACCCCCCAAACGCTCAGAAAGTGATGATGGGTTTACTTCAATTTTTAATCGCCATGAACTCTAGGAATTTTTCTTTGCTACGAAGTAAATAACCGGCCTTTTTTTCCACCTGGGAGAGAGAGAGAAAAAAAAAAAAAGAAAAGAAATTCCTTACCCAGAGTGCTCAATTGCCGGGGCTGGGTGAGTTGGAAAACTTGTCACAGTCAAGAAGCAGGATGGGGGTCGTTCGGAAGAACGGGGTTGAAAAATGTGTAGATTTATTAAATGATGGGAGGGGGTAACCTCAAAAATCAAATGAAAAGTTTAGTGTTTACTCGTAGGTGCTTATTGCTTGGGGAATGTGGGTTGGAAAATCTGACACAATGTTATAAGCATTAGGGGTCAGAGTCGGAATGAACAGTGAGGTGGGGACGGAACTATTATCTCCGATGCAGTTTGGTAGGATCTGAACAAAAGAAAGTCGTTTGCAAAAGATTTATAATAAGGAAGGGATAGTCACATGGGATATAAAAGCGTGCAGTATTGACAGCAGAGAGATTTTTTTTTTATTGTGAGAAAAAATGAACTGAAGTCTTCTGGCGGTACAAAATCGCTAAAATTTGCCTGTGCTTTTAAACTCGGTTAAGCAAGTTTCCCCCCTTGCTTTGTGTAATAGTTGTTTTTTGATGCAAAAATTGACAAATCTGTTGCTGTCTCCCTCTGAACTATTTGAAAATAGAATCCATTTGAAAACTTAAATGGCAATGGGCAGGCCTTGTTGCGAGAATGACAGACAACCGATGGGCATCACAACTTACAACTTGGATCTCCAGAGATCGCATGCGAAACTGAGGCCGATAGAATACAAGATGGAGAGATGAACTTGACAAATTCAGAAAGTACTGGCTCAGCGACGCCCACGATAGAGGAGTGTGGCGAATCCTGCGGGAAGGTCTATGTCCAACGATGGACGTTGAAAGACTGATGATTATGACTCTGGCAGGATTGGCAGGCTAGTCCGTCAGAAATAAACATAATTTTTTTGAAAAATCATGGCACCCTACTAAACGGTTACATTTTCTCAAAACTGATACATATTTAGCGAATTTCGACAAAGCGCTGACAAATGAGGGCAGAGGAAGAAGTGAGAAAGAAAAAGACTCCAGAGTATTGGCCAAAGAAATGAATTAGAGAAAAACATTTCAGTAGTCAATAAAGGAAACTCATCGTTCTTTCTCCCCTTCCGAAAAGATTGAGATCAGACGAAATCTAATGATAAAACCATTAGTTTGGCGACTCGATGGTGGAACAGTGGCAAATATATACGGCACGTTCAAGACTCGAAATACACTCGAAATATGAAATTGACGGGACCTGTGCTGAACATTTCTTCTGGAGCCCTTCCATTTCATATTTAGCTATCATTTTGAGAGCCACATTCATCTTCATCATCATCAGTCTTTTAACGTCCGTTGTTGGACATAGACTTTCCCCTGGATTCGCCACAATTCTCTATCATGGGCGTCGCGGAGCCAGTATTTCCTGAATCTGTCCAGTTCATCACTCAATCATGTGTTCTGTCGGCCTCAGTTTCTTATGTGATTTCTAGGGATCCACGTTGTGAGACGTGATGTCCATTAGTTGTCCGCCATTCTTACAACATGGCCTACCCATTGCCATTTGAGTTTTTTAATAGTTTCTATGATGTCTCTGACTCCTGTTTTCTTCCGTATATACTCTGCTGTCTTGTGATCTCTCCATGTGAGGCTGAGTCTGATTCTCTCATGTGCACGTTGCATGTTTCTCAGTTTGTAGGTCTGTCTCTTGGTTAGGTTCCATGTTTCCGCTCCATAAGTGACTGTCAGGAGAAGGCATTGATTGTATACTCTTCAAAAATATGGGTCCGTGCGTTATATCAGGCTTACAGTGTGCCAACAGGATATTCTGGTTAATTTTCCTCTCTCCCTTAAATTTCACTCTTTAGGTTGAACCTTGATTCTGCAATGTATGGGTCCGGAGTTCCTGCTGACTGTCTTGCTGGTTCACAATGAATAGATAAATAAAAAGTGAGAAAAATATTGGTGACAATGAAATTAGATATGATATATGAATATATCTTGTGATCTTTTGTCAGCAATAACTCATTTGTTTAACTAATAAATCACGACAGTAATAGTGGCCTTGGCATAGTTGAAATATGTCAACAGAGGTTTAATGAAAGAAGGGTGGAAGAGTATTGGTAGGAGAGACACGATTAATATGTGCACAATACGATGTGTATGTTCCACACATCTAGGCTTTTGAAACAAACACGACTTTTGTGCAACGTATACGTTCCACACGTATAGGCTCTTGGGAAGAATATGAATTTAGTACTACGAGGATGAAATGTGAAATTCAGACCCTTTTCACTTCATAAAAATGATATTGTGAAGAAATAGGTCTAATAAAATGTAGAATTGTGTTATGAAATGAATAAAAATGGTGAAAATCATTATAGGAATCTTTTTGGAAGGATCGAATTTGGATCCCCTGTAAGCGTTATCATGCAGGTAAATCAATAAGTCAGGAGTCTAATGATGAATAAAGCATTTATTTTGACACTGCAAATATCAAGCTATAAGTGACAGTGGCTATGAACACTTTAAGCATTTTATATCTCTCTTTTTTTATTAACGTTTCTGTCTTTCTCCAGCATTTCTCCCGCCACTTTCCTCTATGCATTTCTCTCTCTGCTCTCCTCTGTGCATTTCTCTCTCTGCTCTCCTCTGTGCATTTCTCTCTCTGCTCTCCTCTGTGCATTTCTCTCTCTGCTCTCCTCTGTGCATTTCTCTCTCTGCTCTCCTCTGTGCATTTCTCTCTCTGCTCTCCTCTGTGCATTTCTCTCTCTGCTCTCCTCTGTGCATTTCTCTCTCTGCTCTCCTCTGTGCATTTCTCTCTCTGCTCTCCTCTGTGCATTTCTCTCTGTGCATTTCTCTCTCTGCTCTCCTCTGTGCATTTCTCTCTCTGCTCTCCTCTGTGCATTTCTCTCTCTGCTCTCCCCTGTGCACTTCTCTCTCTGCTCTCCCCTGTGCACTTCTCTCTCTGCTCTCCCCTGTGCACTTCTCTCTCTGCTCTCCTCTGTGCACTTCTCTCTCTGCTCTCCTCTGTGCACTTCTCTCTCTGCTCTCCTCTGTGCATTTCTCTCTCTGCTCTCCTCTGTGCACTTCTCTCTCTGCTCTCCTCTGTGCACTTCTCTCTCTGCTCTCCTCTGTGCACTTCTCTCTCTGCTCTCCTCTGTGCACTTCTCTCTCTGCTCTCGTCTGTGCACTTCTCTCTCTGCTCTCGTCTGTGCACTTCTCTCTCTGCTCTCGTCTGTGCATTTCTCTCGCCGCTCTCGTCTGTGCACTTCTCTCGCCGCTCTCGTCTGTGCACTTCTCTCTCTGCTCTCGTCTGTGCACTTCTCTCGCCGCTCTCGTCTGTGCACTTCTCTCTCTGCTCTCGTCTGTGCACTTCTCTCTCTGCTCTCGTCTGTGCACTTCTCTCGCCGCTCTCGTCTGTGCACTTCTCTCGCCGCTCTCCTCTGTGCACTTCTCTTCTCTTGCCGCTCTCCTATGTGCACTTCTCTCGCCGCTCTCCTCTGTGCACTTCTCTTGCCGCTCTCCTCTGTGCATTTCTCTCTCCGCTCTCCTCTGTGCACTTCTCTCGCCGCTCTCCTCTGTGCATTTCTCTCTCCGCTCTCCTCTGTGCACTTCTCTTCTCTTGCCGCTCTCCTCTGTGCACTTCTCTTCTCTTGCCGCTCTCCTCTGTGCACTTCTCTTGCCGCTCTCCTCTGTGCACTTCTCTTCTCTCGCCGCTCTCCTCTGTGCACTTCTCTTCTCTCGCCGCTCTCCTCTGTGCACTTCTCTTGCCGCTCTCCTCTGTGCACTTCTCTTGCCGCTCTCCTCTGTGCATTTCTCTCTCCGCTCTCCTCTGTGCACTTCTCTCGCCGCTCTCCTCTGTGCATTTCTCTCTCCGCTCTCCTCTGTGCACTTCTCTCTCTGCTCTCCTCTGTGCATTTCTCTCGCCGCTTTCCTCTCTTTCGCCATTGTTCTTACCTCAAGAACAAACTACTTCAATTCTAACCCCTTTTGAGCTAATAGACAAATCTCTTACATGGCCATTATCCAATCTAAACATTTTTAACCACTCGGATGAAACATTTTTTGAAACCATTTTTTATTTCCTCCATCTATTCCTTGTAATCATGGTACAATTTTTTTCTTCAGCTTTTTCTTCTCTATGTTCCGTACCCCCTCCAA
Source organism: Thysanoteuthis rhombus (assembly GCA_963457665.1). Classification (NCBI taxonomy): domain Eukaryota; kingdom Metazoa; phylum Mollusca; class Cephalopoda; order Oegopsida; family Thysanoteuthidae; genus Thysanoteuthis; species Thysanoteuthis major. The sequence goes on along the minus strand of OY735236.1, from coordinate 4,605,139 downwards.
AGTAATCAAATTTGGTGGGTGGGAAAAAGAGAGACTCTAAACACATGGCTTCAAATGAAAGTATAAGGTTTTTCTGAGACCCCATCCCCTTAAATACCCAGCACATTCCACTCAAAAACATTGGAAAAATGAAAGGGGAAATGGAAAAACATAAAGGAAAGAAAATCTGAAATCAGGATTTTCAAATTCGCTTGCACTTATGAAGATTACTGTATTTTTTTTCTTTGACGTGGAAACAAAATTTTCTGGACACATTGGTTTATCAATTGTATATCTATCTATAAACATATTGTGAGTGTGTCTATGTGTTTATATGTTGTATACATTATATATATATATATATATATATATATATATATATATATATACACACACACAATGTATAGCAATGATAATGGATTTTTCGCGAATAGAGTTTAAACTCCGGCTGAGACAGTTTGTATTAATTTTGCACTTCTTGTCCCTTTGGGAAAGGCATGAATCCCCCTGTTATCCTTCCCATCTATTGGCAGATAACATGGTAGACTTGGCTCTCTAGCCATGACTTCTAAGAGATCCACGACAACTTTTTTTTTTTGCATTTATTTATTTATCTATTTTTTCAGTGTCATCCCTCTGTCTATTGCAGGCATGGGTAACTTTTTCAAATACAGCTGGCCTTGTAGAACATTTTTCATTTCAATTTGGACCATATATTCACCTCAAAACTATCAATTGTATTACAGAAAGCATACTTAATTTCTTTTTAGACAAAGACTCAAATTGCAATCATCATGTTATTGATGCATGAAGTCAAAATAATTGTAATTTCACTATATGAATTATAAAATTGACTTCCTAGGAAAAATTATCATCATCATCCTTTTAGCCTCCGTCATTGGACCTTGATTTTTCCCTGGATTCACCAGACCTCTCTATCATGGGTGTTGCGGAGCCAATCCTTTCTGAACTCATCTAGTTTGTCATGCCATCTTTAATTTTGCTGGCCAGTTTTGCTTATGATATCTGGGGATCCATGTTGTGAGTCGTGATCTGTTGTTTGCTATTCTTGCAACATGCCCAGTCCAGCCCATTGCCATTTGTTTCCTAATGGATTTTATGATATCGTTGATTCCTGTTTCTTCTCTAATATACTGTGCTGTCTTGTGGTTTCTCCATGAGCATGATTCTTTCATGTTCACATTGCATGGTTCTCAGTTTGTGGGTCCATCGTTTGATAAGGTTCCATGTTTCAGCTACATAGGTGACTATCGGGAGGATGCATTGGTTGTAGACCCTTCTTTTTAAGACTAATGGGATTTTATTATTCTTAGAGCTTTTGAGCTTGCTCTCCTAGGATTCCTCACTGGATTTCTTCCTTTTTTTTTTCTTTTGAGGGTTTTATCTAGATTTGTTGTCGTAGGTAGATGTAGTGGTCTACTTTTAATGCGTAGGATGGCAGTGGAACATAAATGTTGCCACGGACTAGATTTGGCCCCTCGTGGTCTATTAACACAGGAGGCCACTGCCTTGTACATGATATTCTCTGCAAAATTCCTTATTTGTTGTTTGTTTTACTGGATTGCTATCTCTCCATCTTTGCTCTCGTTTTGGCAAACTCCTGATCAAAGTCTGGAGTTGACTTTGTTTTCCAACTGTAACAAGAACAATCCTCGCCGAAATGAGAGGTGTAAACCAATATGTAAAATCTACATCCCTCACCATGATTTGAACTCCCAACGAACTGATTAGAGGCTGTTTTATTGACTGAACTAAGTTCACATGTCTTGGATATTATCTGAAATTTATCATAAAGATATGCATGTACTTATTTCATTCTGATAAATAAATTTACGCAAAAATATGTATATATTTTTTATTTTTTTATTTTTTTTATTCATCATTTTTACAAAAGTCGTAGTAATTATCTTCTGTCAGAATAGAATTTTGAGTGGAGTTTGACCCTGCAGCAGACAATCTTGTTATACTTTTTTTTCTAGCAGTTTCCTCTTTCCCTTTCTATGATCATCCTTTTTTCAGCTGTCACCCTTCCCTCAAGAAACTTTTCCATTTGTCAGCTACCCACCCTATTCATTGTTGTCAGGCACCCCAGTATGACCGTGCATTATAGTTTATTGAAGTTGATGGCCAACTGGTCAATTCGGTCTATTAAAGTGATTTCCCATATGTATCTGCCCAGCCGATTGGCTTGAACTATCCACAGACCTCACTCTGCCCAGTATTGCCTACTTTATTTTCGAGTTAAAATATCTCCACTCTCTTTAGAACATCTAGATTCTCTGGATATATATCTAAAATCAAGAGAATATATTACATATTATCAATGATTTTAAATGTGACTGTAATCACCTACTTGTATTTTATCAAATATTAATTTATCAAAAATATTATTTATTTTATTTCTATAGATTAAAAAAAACACATTGCTTATTTTATTTAGAAATGATTTAAATAGCAATTTCTGACCTATCGACACAACCAAAAACATCTGGATTTAGATGAAAAGTATCTGAATCGGCGAGAGTGCCTCATCCCCAGCCTTGGACATATTGGTTGACTGACTGACCACGAGCGGCCTTTGGCCCATAAAAAAAAAAAAATCGGACAGAATCGACCAAACTAGTGGTTCTGCTTGGTTGGTCGACTATTTCTGTTCTTACTGACCGTCCTGATTTGAGTGTTCTTCCTGATTGGGCACTGTTTTTTTTTTTTTTTTTTGTTGTTTTTTTTTCTTTTCTTTTCTTGCGACTCCTGGAATTTTATTCATTTTTTTTTCCCTCTTCTCGAAAGGTACAGAATTCCATTTGTGGGATTGGGTCTACTTCCATTATTTTCGTTCACTGTGAGACACTCTGACAAATAATATTTTTATTTTTTTTATTTTTCCTTTGGACTCCTTGTTGAGCAGGGAGCCGCAACCAGTCTGCTTTTGTTTTAGTAGCAAGTAGGTTTTTACAGCGTTGAATTGCCAGCCCCGCACCGAACCCTCCGTCTTTTCCTGGGCTTGAGACGAGTTATGACGCCTGCCAGGCTGTAGGTTTTTTGTCGGAGTAACCTTCTCTTACATTGACTGCCCTGCTATTATCCTCAGCTGGGAATTTGTATAAAGTGAACTCAAACAGCCTTAGACCTAACTCAAGCTCAATTTGCTGGTTTTATTTGCCATGCCTGTAACCATTTACATCTTTCCATATCCCAAACCAGGCATCGAGTAGGATGAAAATTTCTCCTCTTTTATTGATGTGTGTAGGTTAGAAATATAATAAGTAATTGTCAACCAAAAGATTGAACTTCAGTTTTCAAATTGGTCTGGCTGGCTATGTATTATGTGTACAGGCCGCACCAATAGAAAGCTAAAAACTCTAACATTTTCTCCTTATTATTGATTTGCCCATGTTAAATAGCATTTCAGCTTGGCATTCAGTCTATCAAGTACGTTTATGCCGAATTGGTCCCTTAGTTTATACTTGGGCTTGTTTTTGAAAATTCAGTCGTTTTTTTGTTTTTTTTCAGTGACCATGTCTTTAACAAAAAGTGAGAAGTAACTCATTCATTGATCACCCTTTTTTTTTTTTTCTTCCAATTTTCGAAATGATCAACATTAATACAGTCTACTGCTATAGGATGTTGGTCATGTGCTTGTTTCTTTTGGGTGACTAACCAGATGTGTTCGCTTTTCCTTTGATTTGTTTTGTCCAACTTTTTCAAACCTTGTTTTTGTTCCATATCCTGGAAATAATAGATTTTCAAATTCTATGTTATAGTTGCATGGTATCCATCCTTAGAAATATTTAGTGTATTTGTGTTTGGGTGTTTAATATATAAGCTTTGTAGATTTAGTATTTATTTTTTTTTCCCACTTATAATGGATAAATAATGAAATGTGCCCTCATGCTTGCTATGGCTTTAGCTGTTCTTGCTCGGGCCCCAAATATCACATCACTGCTTACACGGCTAGTTAGCATTGTGTGAATCAGACTTTGAGTTGACAAGCTCCTGAAGTTATATTATTCACTCCTCCTTGCACAATTTTGCTCATAACTGGGGAGAGATTGATTTATGTCTTTCCCTAACGGCATTAGTCCAATTGAACTCAAACCAATCCATTCGTGGTTTGAAAACTTGACCTGATGAATCTATTCTCTGTTTGGTCTCTCTGCACCTCCCTAAATAATGATAGTATCAATGGTGATCATGAACATTATAATGATAGAGGTGATGATAGAGATGATAGAGGTGATGATAGAGATGATAGAGGAGATGATAGAGGAGATGATAGAGGAGATGATAGAGATGAGGTGATGATAGAGATGAGGTGATGATAGAGGAGATGATAGAAATGAGGTGATGATAGTGGAGATGATAGTGGAGATGATAGAGGAGATGATAGAGATGAGGATAGAGATGATAGAGGTGATGATAGAGATGATGAGGAGATGATAGAGATGTGGAGATGATAGAGGAGATGATAGAGATGAGGTGATGATAGAGATGAGGTGATGATAGAGGAGATGATAGAGATGATACACATGATACACATGATGATGAAATATTGGAAGGTCAGATTCAATCCATGTAAAAGCCATGTATGCAAATTTGTATGTTTAATTACACAGTTGATTGGTTGTCTGTTATGTCTGATTTATGAATTGGTCCATGTGAAATAGACTAACCATGTAATAAAGAAATTGAAGGGTTTTAAAATGAGATCATCTGTTGCCATGACTACAGACAGGTCACAGAGCTGCTGATTCAATGAGTGAATGGCAAAACTGATTCTTAAAACTGTTCATTCAAACGGAATAAAGAATTGAAAAAGTTTCTTTCACATAAAAGTGAGAATTTATTAATGCTTTTCTCATATTTGGATACACAAATGATATTTAAAATATTTAAAGCAACATTTTTATCATCTTTTGTTGAAGTTTTTTCTTTTCTTCCTCTTAAAAAAAAAAAACACCTATAGTATTCTGAGATGCACTGAAGTTGAAAATTGTTGATATAAAAGAAAGTATTGTGTAAATTCAGAAAGTTTATTGATAGCGTTAATCCCTGATTCTTGTAATAGCTCTAGGACCCTTCAATGGAAAGATTTAAAAAAATAATAGAACTCATATGAGATATGAATAGGGGAAAGAAAAAAAAAATTCACCTATAGGTGAAAAGGGAGTAATTTCAATTGGGAGTTATCTCCCTTGATAATGACATCTATCTAAAAAAAAAAAAAATAATGATTGAAAGATAAGAGTACCTAGAGACAAAAATATATTAGGATAAATGAGACATTGTGAAATCTCTTCACTGTCTATATAAATTCTATCTTTAGATCAAGAAAAAAAAAATATTTGAAAAATATGGTTTTTTTTTTTTTTTTGTGTGTGATTTCCAAAAAGGTAGTTTAGGAATCAAATATATTTGTATTAAATTTTGGATTCAGGTGTTTTCTGTAAGTATAAAATCGAATTTAATGTTAGTGACTGGTTCTTTGTGATCTCAGAATAGAACAAAAGCCCTCATGAAATTTCATTTGCCTAACTGAATCTGAATGCAAATTGTCTAACTACTCAGTCCACGATTCCGAAATGACAACTTATCTCTTCCTCTGTATATTTGTGAGATATATATATATATATATATATATATATATATATTTCCTATTTGGTTCAGAAGAGTCTAAGAATATTATGAAATTCATGCATTATATTTACACTCCTAGAACCAGCTATAAAAAAACAATTAGAAAACCTGAGAAACTAAATAGAAAAACGGACACAAAATGTCTGTACTTTCAATAAGACTTGTTTAGAAGTGATTCTGCTTGAATACATACATACAAACCTACACACACACACACACACACACACACACATACATATATATAAAATATGTATAAATATATATATATATATATATATATATATATATATATTTTATATATATATATAATAAGAAATGGACATATAATTTGACAGAAAGTTTACCTTTTTTGAAACTATATTTGGAATGACCTGTTACACAAAAAATGAGTCACTTGGCCTAGACAGAATAAACAATTGGGCTGAGCTGCTTAATTTTATATATAATCATATAAAAACACAAATTATCAATGTTCTCTTTGATTTGATTTGACTTTTGGTATATCTATCAACATCTTTGCATCAAATTCGGAATGCAAGTACTTTCTCTTCAAGTATAGATAAATCGAGCCTAAATTTACATTGCAAATTGAACCCTCCCCCCACTAAAATCCAATGTTTAGGGGGGGATTTGAAAATTTGAACATTGGTAAACGTTATCAAGGAGTAAATGTCAAATTCCAGCCCTGTAGCTCTTGGTACGTGTAATACACATTACATAGCCAGTTGAAAATCGGTTCTTTGCTGGAAACTTTTGCACACACCTAATATTTCATCAACTCTCTCTTGAAAGTTAATTGGTCCCATCAAATTGGCTACTTTTCCTGATGTGTTAATTGGGCCTTCCTCTGTTAATTATGTCGGTGAACATTTATAGATTATATAATTCATGTTTTCAAGTTTAAAACAGAGTTGATTTTTTTTTGTTAGCATTTTAAAAATTTGATTAATTTTGCTTTCTTTTGTTTCAGGTAAGCATTTTTCAAGAATCTCCATTTGGAATAACAAGTAGGCAGTAAAGTTATTGGTACCTTAATAACTTGTATGTATGTATACAATCTCTTTCTCTATCTATCTATCTATCTAATATATATATATATATATTTATTTAAAGATGTGGTGTATGTATGTAATGAATGTGTCCATCTATCTGAATTCGTCTGAACTTCTACTGCTCAAGTCATCTTTTCGCTGGAGGGTCTACTCCTCATTTACTTCTTGGTTATGCATAAGTACTCTATATCAGTGATCTCGGAAACTCTAGGACCCTTTCTTTGAAGGAAATACCTTGATTTTTAGTTTTTAGACTATAATCAGTGAACTAAACGATATTTGACCTTTAAAAGTCATATTCATTCTAAATGGATTATATTTGAATTTTAATGTTTTAGTATGGCTATTAGTACGATATCAATGTTTTACAATAGCTATTATAGATGAGATTGTTTCTTCATCACCAGATTTGTAATGTCAGGACACCCCAAGCATTATTTGATAGACTGCTGTTTCGAAACCACCGCTCTGTACTATAGGATTTGGGGTGCAGTCTGTTACAACATGGCAGCCATTAATAAATATTGAGACCAATTTCGACAATATCAGCCCTCCTCCCAAGACTTGGAGAAAGTGATGACTAGTTTGCATCACTTTCTGAGCACTACAAATGACGGAAATGCATCTTTGTATTTACTCGTGTATGATAAGAGAAATTTAGTACAGAAAAAGTCAAAACGGGGTGGGTGGCGGGGTAGCAATATACTGAAGTATGAAGAAAAAAAATTATGATAGGTATATGAACATCAGTGATTTTTTACTGAGGGTCCCATTATATTCAAGATTGCATTGTACTTGAGTAATTATAGTAATTAAGTGTTGGGTACTTTTTAAAAAAAAAAGTTGACTTTTTTTCTTTTCTCCTTGCTATTCATGATTAGATTTAAAAAAAAACCATATATTATTGATCCCTGACTGAAAATAATTTATAGAATCTTGAGATGGATCAAATTGAACTCAGGAATATTAATTCTTGAATTCGTTTTTTGTTTTAATGGGGTATAACCAAAAGGTTGTACCAATTTTCTATATTTAAAAAAACAAAAAACAAATGAAAGGAACCCCTAAAAATCGCCCTTTACGATTTTTATTGAAAATATCATCCAGAATATTTTCTTATTGCTTTTTTTTTATAAGTACCAAAATCAATTGACTCGGACAAAGACTACTCCTTCCTACTATTTTTTTTTTTTTTTTTTTTTTTTTGCTTCTACCACCACAGATGGTGGACGCATTATTGAACTTATGATTCTTGTTTTTCAATGGAGAGCTGTAGCAACAGCTGGCACTGCATCTGTTTTGGCATGACACCATTTTTGTCCTCCTGTGAGGTTGGTCTCGGCCGTTTGTGATTGGTGCTGTTGATGGGCCCAGGGTTTTATTCACTCTCCTTTTTTTTGAAGTTGATATTCAGTTGTCCATCTTGGGAAATCAATGTTGCGCCAATGTGATGATTATGAGTGACAGTCTTTGGAAAAGCTATGTTCTGGCTGGATTCAAACGATCCTAATGAAATTCCCTCAGGCAGTGTGAGTAGTCTAGTGGTCAATGGGATTGGCGAGCCGAGATATAACTCCAGCTGAGACGGTTTGCATTCACTTTATACTAATGCCCCTGGGGGAGACATGTATCAATCTCTTCTCCCTTGCCAATGCGTCATTGGCCAGCATGGCGGGATAAGGCTGAACACCCTACACCTACGTTTTACACTTGCGGAAGATATGTATTCATCTATGGGTCTTGGAAGCTGATAAAAGAAAACAATCAACAGACTATCACACACAGTCGATAAGAGAACAACTGTAGCATTGAAATTTGAAGTTGTATTAAAAGAAAAATCCATTCATGGATAAATACGGTCAGAATAAATTCCAATATGATATCACTGATATTTTCCGCTGGAGAAACATCTGAAATAGAGTAAAAAAAAAAAAAAAAAAAAAAAAAGCCAACAAAAAAAACATCTTTAGGTCAAAGAAGCTTTTTTTTCCAGAACAAAAAAAAAAAAACATTTTTAGGAGGGTCTATAGGAGTAATGATGTCAATTTCAAGTTTGCAGACAAAACAGTCTGACCAGGAGCACTAGAATGTCAAAAAAAAAAAAAAAGGTTGAAAAGGCTTTTTTTTTTTTTTTTTTTTCAAAAATAAAAAAAAACTTTTTAAGAAACTAGTCTAGAGGAAAACTGATGCTAATTTCCAAGTCGGGCCAGGAGCACTGTGGGACACAATCAATGAAAACATGTGTACAAATAAAAAAAGTATAGATATATTTGGTGGCTATGGTTGTTCAATCATACTTTGAATAATTTTTTTCTTTCATTCTCCCTCCTTCTTGGTCCTTTCGTACCCATCTCTCTCGTTTTCGTTTTCACACTTTTCCTCCCTTTGTCTTGAAAAAACTTTTTGAAGAAAGAAAAAAAAATATTTAAACAGAATACCCTTCCTGATCTCAAAATCAAAGTTTAGATTTTCTAATATTTATTGTACTTTTTTTTTCTTTTTTTTTTTTTTTTTTCTCAAATTAAGGCGTACCAGTTCAAAAAGTGCATCTGGTTTCATGAAAAATCATCAGGGGGTTCAAACTTGAAATAATGAGATGTAGTTTTTATCTATTTATGATGTTGTTAATAGCAACAACCAAAACAGACATAATGTTGTTGATCGTAAGAACAATCCGAATAGAATTTATATGTCATCTAACTATAATTCAGTTTTGTTCTCTATGAAAACAATCCGCAGAAAAAATAACCAACCAAACTAACCCTTGAATCCCTCAATTTTATTGCCAAACCACGTTTTATGTAAATTATCCCCCCCTCCACATATTGAGAACCGATGACCCAAACTATTGCAAACTTGACACTGCAATGCTTGGTGCTTGGACCAACCTCCTCCTCATCATCATCATCAGTCTTTCAACATCCGTCGTTGGACATAGACCTTCCACAGGATTTGCTACACTTCTCTATCATGGGTGTCACGGAGCCAGTACTTCCTGAACTTGTCTAGCTCGTCTCTCCATCTAACACTTTGCCAGCCTCGGTTGCGTATGTGGTCTCGGGGGATCCATGTTGTGAGTCGCGATGCCCATCGATTGTTTGCCATTCTTGCAACATGGCCAGCCCACCGCCATTTGAGATTTTTAATGGATTCTATGATGTCCCTAAGTCTTGTCTTTATTTCGGATGTACTGTGCTGTCTTGTGGTCTCTCCATGTGAGGCCCAGCATTATTCTTTCATGTGCACATTGCATGGTTCTCAATTTACGGGTCTGTCTCTTGGTTAGGTTCCATGTTTTAGCTCTGTAAGTGACTATTGGGAGGATGCATTGGTTATACACCCTTCTCTTTAGGATTAATGGGATCTTATTATTTTTGAAGGTTGAGCTAGCTCTGCCAAAGGCTTGCCATCCTAGTGTGATTCTTCGCTTGATTTCCTCTTGGCGTATATCAACTCCGCCCAATAGGTAGTTGTTGAGTTACACACACACACACACACACACACACACACACACCTCTCAAATTATAGTGAGTTTTTAGTTGACTTAATAGATCAGATATCTAACCACTAAATACCGTTCCAGATACCAACCCATCATTACGCTTTTCTGCTAACTGATTAACCACTTTGTCATTTATAACTTACTAGTGAATGACCATTGTTTTGCTGAAGTATAGCTATGGCTGTGTACTGTGTCGGTATGTTTACACAATAATTTTCGAGGTTAACACAAGGTATTAACTAAAATTCTTGTATTCATTCTGGGTAAAGAATAGAATTGACACATTGTTAGCAGCAGTCAACGTATGAACACACAAAGCAGAAAAGTCAATTTTGTGTTTGTGTGGCTGTATTAGACTTTTCCTATCTCTGTTTATGTCACAGACACTGACATCTTGCAAATTATGCAGACTTTGTCCTGTCCAAACTCGGAGTTGAGTGTTTATCTATCCTAACAAGAACAATCATTGACAAATTTAGGGCCATGATTTTTAAAATCATGACAAACCAATGAGTTGTTGTCTCTTACCGACTGAGCCAAGTTGATAAGCCTTTATGTACAAAACTTTGTTAGAAATACGCAAAGGCTTATTTCATTCTGACAAATAAATCCATCTCTTTGAAATTACCAAATCAGTGGCTCTGTTGCAAACTGAGTCAAACTGACAAGCCATACACATCTATGAAATTCATCTTACAGATACTCTTATACTAATAAACGCATTTATACTAAAAAAAAAAAGGTTCCATTTTCATAATTCTTCATTTATTATATATGCAATACAAGAATTTCAGTAATCATCTTCTGTCGGAATAGAACTTGGAGTGGAGTTTGACCCTGCAGCAGTCAGTCTTGTAATATATAAGTTTGATCCTCATAAGTTGAGTTAGTCTTAGGAGAAGATTTCCGAGTGTTTCTGGGTTTTCTTATCTGTATTTCCCACATGTCTGAGAATATGTACCTGGAAGGCTTCCTCAAAGAAAAATGGTACGAATCGGTCTTCTCTTATCTTTGTCAACACGCTCTTGATTTTGTCTTTCCTTCTTTCTTCCTTTATTTCTTTCTTCCTTTCCTTCTTTCTTCCTTTATTTCTTTCTTCCTTTATTTCTTTCTTCCTTTATTTCTTTCTTCCTTTATTTCTCTCTTCCTCTATTTCTCTCTTCCTTTATTTCTTTCTTCCTTTATTTCTTTCTTCCTTTATTTCTTTCTTCCTTTATTTCTCTCTTCCTCTATTTCTCTCTTCCTTTATTTCTTTCTTCCTTTCCTTCTTTCTTCCTTTATTTCTTTCTTCCTTTATTTCTTTCTTCCTTTATTTCTTTCTTCCTTTATTTCTCTCTTCCTCTATTTCTCTCTTCCTTTATTTCTTTCTTCCTTTATTTCTTTCTTCCTTTATTTCTTTCTTCCTTTATTTCTTTCTTCCTTTATTTCTTTCTTCCTTTATTTCTCTCTTCCTCTATTTCTCTCTTCCTTTATTTCTTTCTTCCTTTCCTTCTTTCTTCCTTTATTTCTTTCTTCCTTTATTTCTTTCTTCCTTTATTTCTTTCTTCCTTTATTTCTCTCTTCCTCTATTTCTCTCTTCCTTTATTTCTTTCTTCCTTTATTTCTTTCTTCCTTTATTTCTTTCTTCCTTTATTTCTCTCTTCCTCTATTTCTCTCTTCCTTTATTTCTTTCTTCCTTTCCTTCTTTCTTCCTTTATTTCTTTCTTCCTTTATTTCTTTCTTCTTTTATTTCTTTCTTCCTTTATTTCTTTCTTCCTTTATTTCTTTCTTCCTTTATTTCTCTCTTCCTCTATTTCTCTCTTCCTTTATTTCTTTCTTCCTTTATTTCTCTCTTCCTCTATTTCTCTCTTCCTTTATTTCTTTCTTCCTTTCCTTCTTTCTTCCTTTATTTCTTTCTTCCTTTATTTCTTTCTTCTTTTATTTCTTTCTTCCTTTATTTCTTTCTTCCTTTATTTCTTTCTTCCTTTATTTCTTTCTTCCTTTATTTCTCTCTTCCTCTATTTCTCTCTTCCTTTATTTCTTTCTTCCTTTATTTCTTTCTTCCTTTATTTCTTTCTTCCTTTATTTCTCTCTTCCTCTATTTCTCTCTTCCTTTATTTCTTTCTTCCTTTCCTTCTTTCTTCCTTTATTTCTTTCTTCCTTTATTTCTTTCTTCTTTTATTTCTTTCTTCCTTTATTTCTTTCTTCCTTTATTTCTTTCTTCCTTTATTTCTCTCTTCCTCTATTTCTCTCTTCCTTTATTTCTTTCTTCCTTTATTTCTTTCTTCCTTTATTTCTTTCTTCCTTTATTTCTCTCTTCCTCTATTTCTCTCTTCCTCTATTTCTCTCTTCCTCTATTTCTCTCTTCCTCTATTTCTCTCTTCCTCTATTTCTCTCTTCCTCTATTTCTCTCTTCCTCTATTTCTCTCTTCCTCTATTTCTCTCTTCCTCTATTTCTCTCTTCCTCTATTTCTCTCTTCCTCTATTTCTCTCTTCCTCTATTTCTCTCTTCCTCTATTTCTCTCTTCCTCTATTTCTCTCTTCCTCTATTTCTCTCTTCCTCTATTTCTCTCTTCCTCTATTTCTCTCTTCCTCTATTTCTCTCTTCCTCTATTTCTCTCTTCCTCTATTTCTCTCTTCCTCTATTTCTCTCTTTCGTCGTTTCTGTCTTGTTTCTCTCTTTCCGTCTTGTTTCTCTCTTTCCGTCTTGTTTCTCATTTTCCGTCTTGTTTCTCTCTTTCCGTCTTGTTTCTCATTTTCCGTCTTGTTTCTCTCTTTCCGTCTTGTTTCTCTCTTTCCGTCTTGTTTCTCTCTTTCCGTCTTGTTTCTCTCTTTCCGTCTTGTTTCTCTCTTCAAAAAGGAAAAAAGTTCAGATCATGATGCCTAGGGGAATACCTAATGATTTTATTAGAGGTGTTTGTGTGTGTGTGTGTGTGTGTGTGTGTGTGTGCCTCTAATTTACCAGCAAAGTGGGCGTGTAGGCTTTCTTTGGTTTAATTATTACAAAAAATGGCTAAATCTAATATATTGTTTTTATTGAATCACTGTAGCCCTACAAGTGGCTTGCCTAACAAACCAGCCAAGTGGGCTACAGATTCTTCTCTCTTTGTTCATCTGTATGTATATATGTATGTGTGTTTGCCTGGGCACACCTGGTTACATACCTTGAAGATTTGCATGTGTACAACACTAGGCACCGTCTGAAAACTTGTGGTTTTTGTTTTGACCATTCTGGTCATTTTTTTGGTCCAACAATGACAAAATCTTCTGCTGGTATTTTTTTTAGATAATTTTCGGAAGAACCATTTTTTTTTTTAAAATAATTAGTTCAGGTACACATGTAGGCTAAGAAGATTCATTTATAAGAGGTACAGTTATTTCATGAAATGCTATTTTAGTATATACTTATTCAAAGCCTACTTATCAAATGAAGTAATTATATAAGAAGTCTCCAGAAAAAATTATCAATAAAATTGGAACATTTACTTTTACTCAACTGAACAGATCTAATCGCTTATTGCTGATTTTTATTGGCTAGATTGGGGGGAAAAATCAACCAGATCAAGCCAAAAAATGGCTAATTTGGCAACCCTGGAGGAATTTTTTTCGATGGAGCACATGGTATGTAGGAGTCAGGTGGCACTGAAACTGCTACTCAAACTGGAGCAGAGTGGTTGTGGCCCTATACTCCACTACAGATGATGTGCAGACCTGACATTATGGTATATTAAATGTATATCAAAACTTGATACCTGAATTTTTTCTTTCTTTGCACATACTTTGGAAATTAGTATTTCTATGTTGTGAAACTCTTTGGAGATATTTTTATCTTATCTACTCTACTCGTCAATAAGTAGATAAAGAGAAAGAAAAGGAAAAAAAAGACGATCGATTATCTTCTTAAAATATCCTATGGCACAGGCGGCCAGTGAATACCCCCCCACCACCACCATCTGATTGGATTTCTGAGCGTTAGACTTGAAAGGAATGATAAATATCTCCTCTTTGATAAAGAATTTCTTGAATAGATGATGACAAGTGAAGGAAATCTAAAGAGGGAGAAAGGAAGGAAAGCAGCGAAGGAAGAAGAAAAAGAAATGAAGGAAAAAAACCGTAATGGAAATGGTAGATATGCTTGTGATCTGATGATCAATAACTTTCAAATTGTTTCTTTTTTTTTTTTTGCTTTTTTTTGTCTCTATTTGGGCATGAATAATTTCTCCTGACTTGTGATTTGAATGAAAAATATGTTTCAGACGAAATTTGAAGAGTTTCAATTGAATAAAATTTGTTTGGAAAAAGGTAAATAATGAAAAATCTGCACAGCTCGAACTGAATAAAATTTGTGTGGAAAAAAAAATGAATAAATAAATCAATGAATAATGAAAATGTAGGCACAATTGTTGTTAGGGAACAATCAAATTTTCACCTGTTAACGAGAAAAAATAAATACGACCGAAAATTTTGAATGAATCATGTACGATTTGAATGAGAAATATGTTTTCAAAGATTTAAAACAAAATTGTTTGGATGTGAAGTGAATAAAATACACCCTCTCCCTCACAATAAAAAAACTAAAAATATTTCTGATGTGAAGGTTGGTTAGGGGCAATAAATTTTATGTATGAAATCAAATTTTGAACTTGTCTTAAGGTTAACATAGAAGTTTGAAAAAATATAGTGCCGAAAGATTTGAGCTGTTTACTGATTAGAAGAGAAAATTCAAGTAAAATCTTCCTTACATTAGAATTAGGGGGAAAAAAAAGCCTAACTGGAAAGAGAGATGTTCAAGCCATAAAATGTAGAAGTTATAAAGAATTTGAACCCTTCAATTTTTTTTTTGGTTGGAGAAAAAGTTTAACATAACAAAATTATAATGCTTCTGACTTTCATTTTTCATCCTAACTCCAACTGATTTCAAAGGGTTACAGATATTTTATCCTTTTCTTATTTTATTTAGATTGTTGTAATGAATTCAGTAAAAATTATGATGGGTTATGATTTAGTATTTATCATCATTTCTTCCCTATTCATTCATTCATTCTTTTGTGTTCAGCTTTTTATTTATCTCCATTCTGTTTCAATTTCTGTCTGCCATTTTTTAAAAAAAAGATTGGATTTGTTTCACTGGCCTCCATCATCTGCTTTGAAACTATAAACAGGTCTCCCCACTCCTCAGTCAATTACCCCTCTATGCTTTTATTTAGAGATAGGTAATTATATACTGATTTGTAGGAAGCATTTTCATTATTTATATATTTTTTTTAATTGGATTTTTTTTTCTATAGATGTATTCACACATCTCTATTAAATGCTTTTCAGTCTGCCTGCCTGCCTGCCTGTCAGTCGGTTGTGCCCACTCATGTTAAACTTCCGAAATTGGAAGAAATTTGATGTCATTAAAGGCGTGAGGTCATCAATGTTATTATGTGATAATAGAATGTTCGAGTGGAGCATTTTTGTATTTAAAAGAAGGCCATATGTGGTTTCTATTGAAAATAATACTTCTAGAATATTGCCATATAGCAATATTTTATGAGTATGAGAATCAGTTGACTCAAAGAAAGACTATTTACTCTTCTTTTGGCTACTGCTACCACCACCACGACGAATGGTAGACACATCGTTGAATTTGTTTTTTTTTAAGCAGAATCTAGATTGTTTTTTCTGCTTAGTATTACGACATTTCATGGCTTGTATATTTTATGCCTAGTATATTTTTTTGACATCTGAATGAGACCTTTACCAAGTTGAAAACCATTTATTCCAAATTCGCTAAATGATTAGCAGGTTACATTTCATTGTGGCTATATCTCAGTTCGTTTAATGCCATAAGAGATGTGTCTCATGTTCTTCATAGCCTTTGCATATGGTACAGGGTGAATACCCGTATGAAGGTTTTTACGTTTTTGAGTCAAAGCCCTAGAAGTCCCTTATCAATGTGACATTGGCTTTTCAGCTTGAAAATTCTTAGATCTGGTGAACCAGTCCTGGATTGTATTTTTCATTTTGCTTGTTCAAGTGATGCATTGCCAAGAAACTGCCAGATCTTTATTCATTTGTAATATTTTTGCACAGAAACAAAAGGATAACTCCACTTATGTGTATCTATTCCTGGGTTTTATTTGAGGCTATAGAAATAACTGTAGCAATTGTAAAATGTTTTTCTAATTTTTTTCATTATAATAAAATGACCATGGTGTCCAAATACATCTCTTGGTACCATAGAACTAAAAACAAAACCAATGTGGGGGACATACATTGGTATAATTCTTTATAAGGGTATCGTGAAAAAACTGCATAGAAAATACTCGATTCAGTAAAAACAAAATCTAAAAAGTTTAGGAAATCATAAATGCGCATGTATTCATAGAATAGCGACTACCATGGACTTTCGACTGAAAGTGGTGTGTGTTGATGAAAACGTCTAGAACTTCTAATCCATTCATTCTATCATAATAATCTTTGTGTTATTAATAAGGAGAAAGATTTTTTGTAAATTATCAATTGAAATTTATCAAAGGAGACTGTATGAACCCAGAAATGATCTGGGTTGAAAACTTGTTTATGCTTGAGAACCGGTTTGTCAAACAGTATCTTTGACATTTAAAAAAAAATTTCCGATCCATTGTACAGTGGTTTTATTAAATTTATTTTCATGAACTATTTTTCTTACTGTATGCTTTACTGTAATCATTTATTTGTACATTTACAATCTGGGAATGGTAAAGTTTGTTTACCAAAAGTTTAATGGTATTAGTTTTGTTTTTGGATAACCCCAAGAAGGGCCACAAAAATTATTTGTGAATTGCATTGAATAACTGTATTTTAATGAATTTATTTCTGTTTATAATATTTATATAATTGTGAAAAGGGTCATTAACTTTCAAAAAGTTCCTTGGATGATTGAACACCTTTGTGTGATTGATTCAGGGTGAGCTGCCGTCCAAGGCAACGTAATCTGGGGTGGAAGGTGGGGGCTTGATTCCATTTCTACCAATAAAAATCTGGGGCGTATCTAGGTCAAAACCATGTTTAAGCATGAATCCGAAATTTATGTTTTTGATCAAATGCCATTATGATTGGACCTCCCTAGGTTTCCTATCCCAGGGTCACCAGTCACTTTAACACAAGCACTGCTTCTGTGTATTATTTTGTGACGGGTCATTAACATTCAAAGAGTTTTTCAGATGATTGGATTCCTTATTGCTTGCGTTATTCATATAACAATGAAATTCTTTGGAGAAACATTCCCACGCAAAAAATTATGCAACAATCTACTGCATACATTATAACCGGATTTTACAAGCATTGCTCTTAAGGTTTAAATTTTCTGTTCCATTCAGTTTATTATTTCACTCTACTGAAGGAAGAGACCAGAAAAAGAAGATATATCTTCCCTTACGGATAATATTTATCACACTTGAAGAGTGCCAAAAGAAATCACCTAAATATTAAGGGAATAACATAAACATGTTTAGTTTTCAAAAAAAAACTCTTAGAATTTAATTCTTTCTCCTGAAATAATGTATAAGTAGTAGCAACTTTTTAATGGTAACTCTTACAAAAACATATCTGGCATTAAGGGTTCAAATGTCTAGGGTAGCAGTTCACGTGATTAATAAAAGTGGAAAGCTAATTAAATGTCATCAACATTTTGTATAATCTTTTTTTGTTGTTGAATTTTTTCACGTCTTATGAGTTGTAACCCTTTTTGTTGAGATACATATGAAATATTTAATGATTTTGCTTCAAGATATAAGGACGTTCCTCCAAGAAGAAAAATCAAAATGAAAATCTTGATCAGACCCACTCGTTTCTTTAGAAAACTTTTATTGTAGTTGTTAAGTGCTAGCATAAACCACTTAATGGAATTCTTTTTCTTTGTGAGGGGAAACGTTTCAATTAATGCTGGATTAATTAATTTCATTATTATGGGATATTAATTTCAAAGGGAAAAATTGAAATAGAATATAATAATATTGAGAAAAAATTTTTTTAATTTTTTTCTTTATGCAATGAATGGGATATCAAGTTGACATAAGAACTCCAACAGAAGTGTTGATTCATTTACTCTAAAGTTGTAATTCTTCCATATAAATAATCCTGTACTTCTTAATGGGCGCTACACTAGTGTTACTAATATCGAGGTTACGGAGTTACATGTTTGTATATATAGTCTGAATACAACTACACAACACATTACCAGGTATATTTTATGAATGAAATGAATTCAAGAAAAAAAAATTTCGGTCAATAAAGCGTTGTGATGCCTTGTTGAAAATTATAGAAATTTTTAATCCTTAAAAAAAAAAAGCCTAGTTATTGGAAACCGTTAACCATAAGTGTCAAAATAGGTTTCCTCTGTTTTCAAGTTGGTCTGGCTGACTATGTATGATGCAGACAGGCCATACTGATTGAGCTATAGTGCTTAAAATTGAAACACTTACTCTTTAGAATCCTCCCTAATAGGTTTTTGGTCGGGGCTTTAGTTTGCAATTTAAGTTTATGCTAAATTGGTCCCTAGTTAGTGACTGCATATTTTTGATAACTCACTTTTTGGTGATTACTACTGAACAAAAACAGAAGTAACTTATTCATTGATCACACCTCCCTCTAATGTTTTGATTGATCACTCTGAACATGGCATGCTGCCAAAAAATTTGTTCATGTGGCAGTTCTATTGAACCAGACCTGTTTCTGAATAGAATTAAAAATATATTTCTAAGAAGATTTCTTCCTTTTATAAGCTGAGAGAAAAAAAAAAAGAAACGAGGAAAAATCATTGACAGTATAAATGAAAAAAAGGCTTGGATTCATTTTAGCTTAAAGAGTCGAAAGAGAAAAAAATAGATTAAAGCGATAAATATATTTGGTATAGAATTTCGTTGTCAACGACTAAAAACCTGTAAAGGAATCCGAACGTCTATTGGTGGTGGTGACTGATGAAGAGAATTCAGGTTTTAATATTGAATCCGATTTCTGGATGCTTTAAGAAAAACATAAAATAAATGAATATATTTACCAAGCGCATGATGAAAATGAATCCGAATCAATATTCCAAAGATTTAAAATCAAATTTCCAAAAACTGAATTGAATAATGGAGTAACCGTCTGATATTTTGTAGAGTTTGGATAGAATTCAGATCTGATGCAAAATGAGATTTTCCATAGAATGGAATCATTGGCTATTCTTGAGTCTGAAAGAAAAAAAGAAAGGGAGAAATATTGATGGATTGATTCTTTGCTGACGAATGACGCAGCTTGATGGCTTCATTAATACTTAATTAACACTTAATTAACACTATTGATATTCAAAACTTATTTTCTCTTATTAGGATATGTCAACAAAATCCATCTACGAAAGGAATTCCATCTTTGACTTATAGAAATTTGGAAGTGCGAAAAATAGTGAAGTGCTTGAATATTTTGGCTATTTCTTAATCATTTTGTGACCATTTTAAGCATCTTCATCGGAATTTCTGTCATTTTTGGCTATCTTCCATTTATCTAGCTCTTAGCAACTCAAACTAGTGCAAAAAAAATTTTTGCGTTGGAAATACTGAGTTCGTCTTAGCAATTTTTTTTTCCTAACATCCATGAACGTAGGTTTCTTCAGTTTTCAAGTTCGTCTGGCTAGCTAGCTGACTGACTATATTTGAAGCACATATATAGCTCGCACTAATAGAGCTAGAAGGATGGAAATCTAAGGATTCACTCCTTATATCCAGGAAAAACTTTTTTTTTTTTTTGTGTAAATTCGATTCCTAGATAGGTTTTCAGTGTGGGGGTTCTATTTGCAACGTAAGTTTGTGCTAAATTAACTCTTTAATTTTGTCCAACCGCCTTCATGCTTTTTTTTTTCTGAAAGTTTTTGAGTGTTCGCTGCCTAACAATGCCATGGTTTATACTGCCTCAACCCTTCCTTGAATTTATAAGTCATCTAATCTTGATTCTAGTGTTTTCGGTATGGATCCAAGTGCACCTCCCATTAAGGGCATGATTCTACCTTCTGATGATAACTATTACTCTTATTTTTCATCCTAGGTGTGTACATATGTGTAGCATTGAGGGTAGATCCAAAATCAAACTCTCTGACTGAGAATCCCTCTCGTTAGCCTTGAAGTAAATGTGATTGTTCCAGATCTCACAAAAGATCCCTGGTAATTAAAATAATGATACTGTGTCTTGTGTTTTTACCCTTAAACTCTATATAATCAAGGATAATTAGTAGCAACTTTTGAGTCAATTTGTGATGTTCTCCCACCCCAGACACCCTCCATAAAAGGGGGGGGGGAACAACAACAACAACAACAACAAACTGCTTGTGTCTTTGTATTTCTTAGTGAATGATGAAGTCATTGATTCTGGTTTTCTCCTGAAATTTTATATAATTTGACTCTTTCAAAGGCTGCCTATGAAGACAGTGGAGCTCGATGTAAAGTCACTTGCTATGTAGAAAATTTATATTACCCTCTCATGGAGATGTTCAGCCTTTTTCCTCATCTCTGTGTTCTCCCCTGTTCTCATTTTTTGACATTTTCCCCCCTTCATTTTGAAGTATTTCTGGTCTTTCTACCTCTGTCTCTCCTGTCTCCTCTGTTTGTTTTTTTTTCTTCTTTTTGCTCATATTCTATTTAGCTTTGTTTCCATCTATTGCGACTTGTAGAAATCGGATCAATATTATCGCAAAGATCTCAAATTCAGACTCCGCAGTTCCATCTTAAAATTGGAAATTGCTTTATTCTTCAATTTAGAGCATTTTAACAGTAAAGCACTAACAAAATTCTGGCTATGGTGTATCATTTTCCCTGTGAAGTCGTAGCATACAAACCCAAAAGCAGAAATCAAATCATTATAGTATATGTATTTGTGGCATATGTAAACATTTCATTGGCATACAGGAGTTATCATCTTTTTCGTGTTGAAAAATGAACAGAATGGCAATTTTCAATTCATCAGCTGTCGCCTCAGTTATTAGTCAATAAATTCGGTGAAGCTAAACCCAGTTAGGGAATTAGAAAATATATATGAAAGAACTGGCTCCGCGATGCCCATGATAGAGAATTGTGGCAAATCCTGGGGAAGGTCTATGTCCAACGACGGACTTAAAAAGACTGATGATGATAATGATGATATGAAAGAATGTTTTAATTATTAATATCTGTTTCCATTATAGTGTTATTTTATTATGCAAGCACGTGTAGGTCATCCTGAAACTCCAAATATCTGCAGTAAACGATTTATTATGGAATTTACTTTGCTTAGCCAAGTAAGCATTACATAATGATAATCAATGTTCCATTTAGAAGATGTATGGTCAAGCTTGATGTAAGTATTTTGGGGGCAATATTGAGGGTGAAATTTGAGCGGAGGAGGTTAGAGATAGATTCTAAAAAAGATTTGCGTAAGTGGATGGTAGAGAAAAAATGTTGAGAAATCCTGGTCTAAAGAGGCTTCCTTAAGCATGCTTTCAAGCATTTTGTTCTTTTTTCTCCATAAAATATCTTGTAAGAAACAAGTATAAAGAAAATGATAATTTGCTCTTTATAAACTCCCCTGGACACATGAAGGGAATCCCCCCCCCCCCCTCCCCAGAAGATTATTCCCAATGTGGGCATGTGCTCTCTCTGAAAGGTTCCCCACTCTGGATATTGATGATACATTATTTTTTGCAATGGCAACTCCAGAACTTGGCTTTGGGTTTTTCTCAAAGCCTTGGAATTAATTGGACACAAAAGTAGAGTTGAGTTGAGTTTTTATTTTCAGATACTTGGTAGAGGGTGAATTTCGAACCTTTCCTTTGCCCCTGAAGAGGAATGTGCGTGTTAGAAAAATTGAATGTGATCCTAGTAATGTAATCCCAGTTCAGATTCAAGTGAATGTTGTTTTGTATGATATTGTTTGAGTATCTTGTACGTTTCTATGTCATCTCTCTTGTGTAGTTCTAGATGGTCTGGCTTGTCACTTGATAGAAACTCATCTTGTAACCAATGTCTTTCGGCAGCATGCCGTGTTGTGATCATTGAAAAACCCTCTGAATTTTCAAAAAACAAGTGGGAATGCTGCTGGATAATTAACTAAGTGACCAATTTAGCCTAAACTTACTTTGCAAAGTGGGACCTCCCACTAAATTTAAAATAAAAAAAAAACTGAAAAAAAATTTTCCTAGATTTATTGAGGAGTAAATTTTTAAATTTTTAGCCCTATAGCTCCATTGGTGTAGACTGAACATGTGATTCATACATAGTGAACCTACCAGACCAGCTTAAAACCTGAAGAAACTTGTGTTGGCAGTTTTGGTTGACAGTTTCTAACAGAAACAAAATAACCATGGATAAACATTTAGGGGAGGGTTTACTTATTATAATGGTTGAAATATGAACAGTTTTCATCTCAGGGTTAGGGGGGTAGCGATACTGTTTCAACGAAGGTAGACCAATTGCGATATTTTTTGACTTTGTTGAACTGTCCCAAGGGAGTGGCCAACTCTGTGATTTGCTTGGCCGGTGAAGAAGACACTTGACCGACTATCTTTGAGATAAAGTAGCCAATTAGTGACCATGCTTGCTAGACCATGCTTTGCCACAGCAAAATAAAACCAAGTTCCTACTCTCCTCTGTCCTTTCTTTTCATTCTCTCTCTCCGTTTTTTTATTCTTTGTTTGGGGTTGGGGGTGAGTAGTCTCTTCCCCCAACTTGCAGCAGTTTCCGGTAGATAAAGAAAACACATGGCCAATGGTATGAGTGCCAACCTATTTTTTCAAAACTTAATTTTTTATTATTTCATTCTTTAGAATAATGGTGTAGTTACTAAAGGGAATGAAAATTCGGTCAGTGTCCATTTCCAGGGTTGGTGTTTTGATATTTGGATTTTCACCTGACCCTCTTGACGTAGATTAACCCTTTGTCAAATCTATCTTTGTCCTATCTGGATTTGGTCATGGATCTATGTTTTTTGCTTATTTTTCTTATCCCTGCCAAATTTTGACACGCCCTACCTTATCTGGGTATAGACATTTCTCTATGGGAATTGAGATTAAAAGTGAGGTAGTTGACACCAACTAGCCTCTTCACAAGCTGTTACTACTGCAACCTTATAAAATCCTATCCAGTTGATTTATTTATTTTTATTTTTATTTTTTTTTCCTTCTTACATCGCTATCTTTCCATACATAATATAAAGTGAATCAGTTGTCATTTGTCAGTTGTCAGTTTTTTTTAGCTTAAATCTGGAATTTTGCTGAATTTGTAGAATTGCTTTTATCTATTTATAGTTATAAGATCCGTTTCTGTGCCTTATGGCTGGTTATTTTAGCATGTTTCTTTGTTTCGTATACTTGTCGAATGTGAATCGAAACAAAATGGATATTACTCAACAGGGACAAGGCCTGGAAATCCACGCCTGGAAAGGAATGGAAAACACCAGATTCCCAGGTTACAAGCTTTGCTACCATTGGAGAGAATTTCCGATAGTTCAGCTGAAGAACAGTGCCACTTTTCAACTCAATCGACGAGCCATCCCAGTCAGAAATACAAGCTATCTAGAAACTATCTTTTTATGATAGAGAGAGTGAGAGAGAGAGAGAGAGGGGGGGGACGTTTATTTCTTTTTACTCTTGTGAAAGAGTGGGGGATGCTTATTTCTCTTTACGATAGAGCGGAAGAAGGCTGTAGAAAGGATCGGCTGAAACCTATGAACAACACGAACAGCAAGGCATTCAATTGTCCCTAAGAAGTCTTTGAATGTTAATGACCCTCCTCAAAACTATAGACAGGATCTCGGAAGTTATATTAACTTGAACGAAGATCACTTGTGAATTAAAAAGACTCTTCATTTTACATTTCTCCTCCACATGTTTTCAAAATGTTGTGAGGAGCTTGACCTGTTGACCATACATATTCAGGAAGATGTCCCTCATTCTGTCTACTACTAGCTTCTAATAACACTGGATAATTGGTCAGATTTTACCTGGCTTGTAATCAGAGTTATCCGTCTCCTATGCTGGTTGTCAATCATGGCTAAAGAGTCCAGGCTGCCTTGCTATTTCACGCACAGCTGTCATAAGGAGAGATGGGTTCCTGCCTTTCCGAAATGCATTGGTGCCAAATGAACGCTGGCTGTCTCAGCCGGAATTTGAACTTGGCCTGCTGATTCCATTTTCTGTGCTGTCTACCATGAGGCCAGCCGTGCCTCCAAGCTATACGATCTTTAAAAAATTAGGAAGTTGACAAAGTTCTAAGATCTTTTCAGAGATAAAAATATACCTTAAGAAGAGAAACAAAAAAAAACGGATGACAGTCAAGATGGAAAAATCAAAAAATCACAGATTAAAAGCAAAAAAACAAGGAACAATCGTGTTTGCTTTCTTGGAGCGAGATTTCAGATATGAAAAAACGAAAAAGAATTCTATAAAAATGAAAATAAAGCTCTAAATTCAGAATTAAATTAATAACTAATTAATTTTGTTATGAAATACAAATCAATAATTTGCCACTGAGTTTGTCAGTTTTCAATTTCCTTAGTACCGACAATGAAATATTTTATTCCCTGAGGTGCTAGCTCACTGGTTAGATGATTAGATCGTTAACCCTTAAGTCTGCGGTTTGATATTAGGGACCATCAACCAAAACTGTCAACATAGGTTTCTTGAGTTGAACTGGCTGTTTATGTTTGATCTGTACAGGCTACACCAATGGAGCTAGAAGGAGGATTTAAACATTTACTCCTTATTTTGTCTAAGAAAAACGTTTCTTTTCCTTCAAGTTTTTTTCTTTAATGATCCAACAGAAGACAGAAGTAACTTATACATTGATGATCCTCTTCTTTCAATTTTTTTTATTTGATCACCCCCAACACTGCTTGCTACCAAAAGGTGTTGGTTGCATGATGGTTTCCAATGAGTGACTAATCAGACCTGATCGGTTTACTGATCTGTTTATAGATCATGCCTGAGGGTACCTTTCTCCTGTAACTCTTCGGTGTGGTGGCACCTGACAGTATTGTAAAACCATGGACCTGTACCCAAGAAATCTTGCTTTCAGTATCTCCAGGGCACAGTCCAGGGAAAGGGGCAGTGGTCTATGCAGCTCGTCTTGCCACTCTATTCTCTGAAGAAGGCTGAAGACAACATTGGACTGTAGCTCCTTGTTTCATATTCAGAACTGTTTGCTTCCTAGACTGTTTGCCTCTCAGTTTACCCTGCTATTTTACTCCTACTCCCGATTGCACCCCCATCCAACTCCGCAAATTAATTTCTAGATTTGTCAATTTTCCCTTGAAAGACAACTATTGTAAACTATGAAAACACAGTTAAGGTCACCAAGTTTTATTGTATTTGCTAATTTCAGCGATTTCCTTTTTTTCATCTGTCAGTTCTGTAAAATTTTACTTCCAACTTTATGTTCAGATCTTACTATGTTGTGTTGATGGCCATCATTTTCTACCCCCCTCACACACATCCTTATCAAATTGTAACAGCCCTACCCCTCACACACTCACACCTATTAAATTGTAACAGATCCCCCCCGCTCATTCAGCCTTTTTGCAAAATTAGCAATAATTGTGATATGCTTATATACATGCAAAGGCTGTGAAAAGGAGACACCAACTCTTAACTCTGCATTGCTTCTGCCCTTCATTGTATAGTTTGGAAAGAATTTAGCATAGCACTCTGTGCTACAATCCTAACCTGAGTCATCTTTCTGTAATGTCTTGGGATGTCTTATGTAAGTAGCGCTCAAAGTAAATTAATTTGTGCGTAGATTTTTGAATTCTGTAGATAGCTAACTGAGTTTTCCTAGATTTTTTGAATACTCTTCAGAAAACTTGAATATTGTTTGGGATCCATTTATATAAGCAGCGTTACCGACTCATAACTAAAACTACTTTGAAATTTGCCTTTTCTCTTTGTTTGAAAGCCCAGTCGTCAAATGAAATAACTATATACTAAGACTTCAGAACAAATCATTATTAAAAATTATACATTAACTTTTATTAAACTAACTACATTTGTTGAAGATTTGCTAAAAATAAATTTGGTATCCGACTCCAAAAATATTCAAGGCCCAGTTAAAATTTGCTTTGTTGTTTTTTTTGTTTTTTTTTCCTGTGTAGTTTGATTGGCACTAAATTTTTTCCATTTTCAGCTAACTTATGGCTAAAAATATCAAATATATATATTTTGAGTTTCTTATAAAATAAATTCAAATCATCAAATTATTTTTTATAATAGTGAAAAATCCGGCCATCTGCTATTGCAGATTTCTATTGGCTAAATAGCTGAAAAATGTCAGATTTGGCATCCCTGTATATGAGATGAAAGCATGAAGTGATGACTCTTGTACATGTTGATATGCAAAGAAAGGGGAAAATCTCTGACCTTGTCCTATCGCTTATAATTGTGTGCAGGTTTTGTCTCTAATGAATTGTATTTTTCTTGTTATGGGCAAATGCAGGTTGTCTGAAAGTGAATGATCGATGGGACTGTTCGATGGAGCCTTTGTTTGAAAACCAAAAATAACAACACATTTATTATTCCAAATATAACATTAAACTATTCATTCATTGAATCGCTTTAATAAAATACTTTACGTGAAAGTCTTCGATAAATCATGACAAACTCATTATCACCAATAGGCGGAACCGTCACTGCAAATATTTGATGAATAAATCAATCTGCAGCTTCTCATTCATCATCTTTTTTGAATATTCAAACCTTTTTTCTTTTTATTGAATTGGGTTTTCATTCAGTTGGATCTCTAGTGGTTATATTTGATTTACCTATGCTACCTAAGTTGGAAAAGGTATTCTGTCTGTCTGTCTGTCTGTCTGTGTATCTCTCTGCCCGCCAGTCTGTTTGTGTGTCTGTCTCTCAGTCTCCTTGTCTTGCTATCTCTCAGTCTCTCTGCCTACTTGTGTGTCTGTCTGTCTGTCAGTCTCTCTGCCTACTTGTGTGTCTGTCTGTCTGTCAGTCTCTCTGCCTACTTGTGTGTCTGTCTGTCTGTCAGTCTCTCTGCCTACTGGTTCATTGATTTGCCTGTCTGTTAAATTGTTGGTTTGTCTACACAATATCTCAATGTTTACAATGAAATTTTGGGGGATGGACTAAAGAAGTGGTTAAATTCTTGGATGAATCAAGAAATCTTTTCACTGTTACCTCTCCCTATCTACAAAATATCTTTAAGGTTAAACTGTGTGATAAGGGAAGAATTGTTTAGATATTGGAATGGATCCAGGAATTTTTCTTTTTCAATGGAGAAATTTTTTCTTTTTCCATACATCTATTTATTTACAGATGTTCACTCAATATCTCCAAAAGTTCTCAAATCCCAACAAGATTTTGTGGAAGGGTGGGCTAAGGAAAGATTGTATAACTTTTAGAATGGCTCCAGAAATCTTAATTACCTCTCCTGCATAACTAGTTACTATATATGAACTAGTTTTTTATTCCGTTTATAGTGACCATGGCGCTGGCAGAGACAGTGCGCTCTCTGAGTGCTTTGTTGTTTTTACTGATTTTTTTATGTACATAACTAACAATGATTTCCTTCTCTTTTTAATCATTTTACTTTGAAATTATGATCTTATGGTTAATCTAATTAATCAGCCTTAATTATGTTAATTCAAGTTGTCAGTGTTTATGCTGCTATGAATCAACATGATTGTGTGAAGTGAATTCTACAGCTGTTGATTGCAATGGACAGCTTTACTCATTCAAAGTTGGTACTCTCTCTTTTTTGTTTAGATGCAACATCTGGTTTTCTTGAATAGGGGCGGGGAACCTGCAGCTTCAAGATCATCTCATGTCGCTTCCTACAGTTTTGGAGAAATTTTTAATTTCTAATTTTTTCATTTTATTTATTTATTTATTTTTTTTAAATCATTGATTCATAACATCGTTGTCTAGGCTTTGTGTACACTGGACTAAAAGTTTGTACCAAACAAAATAATCACTATTAGTTATCAGTGTTACATGTATGGCTTTATTAGAAGGCACTTCATCTCAATGTAGCCTTTTCATGTTCAAAGGCCTTGTTGAAATGAATTGTCTTTTAATAAGGCCATACATCCTTCCTTCCGTTTAACTAAATTGAAGCCCCGGTGGCTGAATGGTTAAAAGCCGCCAGGCGTATACTGGACCCCTCTCTGGATAGAGGGTGTGTATTTGATTCCCACCACGGACTTGCTCCTCATTACCCGATTACGCTGTTCAATCATTGCCGTAGAATAACGGTCTGAATCAAAAAGTTATGAAAAAACTAGTTGAAATTATTTATGATATTGCCATAAGCATGAAAGGTTCTTTTAAAAATTCCAAAAGCTTTATGATGTTGTTGTCTGTAACTTTGAGCAGAGTCATTGACGTAGCACCTATTATTCAGACGATCAAATCTTTCCTTCTCCCTCCTAATGTTGTCAACACATTTTGGACGATCCATTCTTCAGCCCTCATCAAGTGTATAATTCAAGAAAAGAGGCGAAACCTTTTTTTCTCAAGGCAAAGAAAAATTGCCATCATTATGTCAACTGGATCAATCCATTTCAGCTAAACTTTTAGCGTTTTCATTAGGTGTGCCCAACTCTGGTTGTGAGATACACCTATTATGCTGCGGCACACAGTTTGAGAACCGCTGTTCTAGAGCCTAACAAAACATTCAAAGATGATATTTATGGCAATTTTATAAAATGTTTTGCACTCACTGGTCATGCTCTGGTCCCAAAAGCAAAAGTATCTTCCGAAAGGTCAGCACTTTACTGCCTTAATATCACAAAATTATTTGATATAAGGATCATCGTTTTGGAGATGGCTTTGTCAGAGAATGTCTCGCTGAAGGACATTTTCAATAATGTTTAAGATGGAGTAATTGTCTGTCTTTGAAAATCAAGTTGTAGCTTTGTAGCCATTGCTTGGAAGTAGGTTTGATAATTAGGTGGCATGATATTTACTTGGCCAAGCCACCAGGTGTTGGATATGTACTAAAAAGAGGACTGAAACATAGTCATGCCAGTTGTTTTCCTAACTTGGAGTTTTCCTTTCATCTTTGGATATCCAGATAAAACTGTGCA
>OY735236.1:4387454-4575701 GCA_963457665.1 Thysanoteuthis rhombus | reverse complement strand
GACATGTTTCCGGAGGTATTCCCATTGTCAGTAGTGTGTGTGTGTGTGACAGCTCACATTACTGAAGAAGAGAATACCCCCCTCCCGAAACATGTCTAGACCATTAATAAAAACATAGACAGATAAATAAACCTAATTTCAAAGCTCTTCACTCCTGAGTCTGTCTCACTCTCTACAGTTCATATATATATATATATATATATATATATATATATATATATGTTTGTGTGTGTGATCATGAACTTTTCACTCTTTATATCTCACTCCCTTGGGTTCAGTTTCTAATTTGCTAAAGTGACAGTTTGAAAATAAATTCCTTTTGTCTCGGGAATTGTCAAGGGGAAAATATCTCTTCATCCCAAACACATTTTCTCCAGTCCCCAGGATGACTGGACACTGTGACTGTCTGGGAATGCCAAGTGCTGTAGGCAGCCAGGAATCCATCTCCTCCTCCTCCCTGCCATGATGTCACTCCCACTCCACGTCTGGATCCGAGGATTCGCCATCTGCTGTAGAAGGAAATTGATACGCCTTAGGATCAATAATCAACCCCCGTAGATGTTGATGTGTCATCTCTCCCTTTATGCTTGTTTCCCAAATATCGAACGGCGATGCTTAGCAGATGTGCAAATTTGATTAATGATGTGTTCATTGAACCCTTAAATAGGTGTCTGCCCTGAACGATCTAGTGCTTACTTAGGGATAAAAATTTGTGACCACTCTGTCAAAGATCTGACGTCCTCCTAGAGAATTTTTGCTCTAATGCACAAATAGATAATTTGTTCTTACTCGACTTCTGTCAAACACAGGCTTGACCTTTCTTGGAGTTCTAAATATTGATAGATAAAAATTGTTCTGAAAGGGTAATAGCTACGAGTTTCTGCTCAGATGCATTTCGACAAGGTGCTCTCTTTCTCGAGATACAAGTGTCTGTTTGAATACCTAGTTTGTTAGTAATCAGTAAATAGTCTGGCATTATGACCGAGCCTGCTTGTCAACCGTAACTTTGTTTGTAGCTCCTTGCCGATATCTAATTATATTCATCTTCATATCAGTCGCCTTTGGAGGTGTGGGTGGCCTAATGGTTAACCCATGAACTTCGGAAGGTGGAAAAAAACAATAGTTATCCATAGCAGAATTTTCTATTGCAAGCCATTCATTGCATGTGGATGTTGAATCTCACTCTTTGACTATCATGATGGAAGTTCCCAAAATTGATGTAAAACGCTACGATTCTTTTTCTGTTTGGGGTGTTTTTTTCTATTTTTGGCCTTTTGTGGCTATTTCTTTGAAAATTTAGTGCTTTTGCATATGAGAATCAGTCCCTGTAACAGACAGCACTACTAATTCATAAGGTGAAATCTGCGAATTTTTGACTGCAAATAATACCATTGATGAAAAGGCATGAATCCAATGCTTTCTTTATTGGTGAACATGATCATAATCTTGTAACTGAAAAACCTGATTATTTTTAATTATTGTCAAACTCCTGTCAAAGTTTGGAGTTGACTTTGTATTTCTACTCTAATAAGAACCCCAATCACAAATTTAGGGTTGTAAACTCTTTACCGTCTATCAGTGCTGTCGTGTTGAACAGAACTGATATGCAAAAATAACTGTGATATGAAATGACTGCAAACTGATTAGTAGGTGGCTCTTTTCCCAACTTAGTTGAATTGACAAGTCTTTTATATCTCCAAAATTATTTACTATATGATACAAAAGTTGCTGTAATCATTTTCAGTTAGAATAGGAGTATGATTTCTTTAATCTTTCAATATTCCTGTAGACTCCTTTTAAAGGAAGCAAAAGTGTAGCACTGTGGGGACGGTGTTCCCTGGCCCTTTCTTCTTCTTTTTTTTTTTTTTTTTCTTTTTTTTTCCTCCCTTTAAGGTGGAATGGTTTTCTATCTATATCAGGGATTAGCAACTTCAAGTAATGGCCCACTTCTTATTTAGTTTTGCCTGTGGCCCACATGTGTATGATACATCTTATCTATAAAAATTTGCCTTTGAGACCTATAAATTTCAAATAAATTCTTTGGAAGTGAAAAGCAACATAAAAATCTGCCTGGAGTGTTTATATTTATTTCTACACACCCAGTTTAATTTCAGTTGATTATTAGTTTTCAGAAAAACAAGTATGTGTGTGAAGATTGGCGTCTCTTGTTGACCTCCGTAAATTTTGGAATGTAAGTTGGTGTTGCAGTAATCATCTGCCTCTTCAAATTAATGTCCCAGAAGATGACTTTCTTGAAGATTTCATGTTTTTCATACATAAAAAGGATTGTTCATGCCTTTTTAGTAAACAAATTGTACAACGCAATACTCATGTAAACAAATATTGCGACACAAAAGACGATAAAAGCCATCAACTGCCCAGCAGCCCACTCATTTTAAACATTTGAAAAAAAAGATCTGTGGCCGACAGAGAACACCTCAATGGCCCATCTGTTGCCAACCTCTGATCTATGTACCACTGAACTTTTCTATGAGAACAATTCCCTGAAGAGAAAAATTAGCCAGTATTTGTCAAAGTTCTCATTCCATATAGCCTCAATAGGTCTCTGAAACTAGTCGAAAATTCAGAAATTTCATTGTGGTGGGTGTTGTTTGAAGTTACTCCCTACCCCACACTTTGAGAGTCCTGTGTGAGTTCCCTCCCACATTTTTTTTAGCACTACACCATAGCAAGTTGTTTTCACAGGGTGGAGAGATGAACTGCCCTACTGGGTTAAAGGGCTCTAATAGCCCTGTTCTTCACTCATAGCAGGAGGGAGAAGTGAATTCATACCTTACATAAGGGCATTAGTGTGAAGTGGAAGAAATCAGCCTTGATCAAAATTTTACTGCTTTGGGTAGGGTTGGGGAGACCGGTCTGTCTAGTCACTTTTTAAAAACTGTCATGTGGCCAACATCTTTTGGCTGCATTCTGTGTTGGGGGTGATCAATTGAAAAAATTGGAAAAAGGGATGATCAATGAATAAGTCACTTCTCTCGCCTTGTGTTTGGCAATAATCAGTGGAAAGGACCAAATTGGGGGAGGAAAAAAAAAAAATTTAAGGTTTACTTTGAGGAAAAAAAATGAAAAGTGAATTTGAAAAAGTAATTGCCTCGGTAGATATTTATTGAATTAAGCCAACTTAGATTCAAGACTTAATTTATCGAGCTGTTATTCAACTACCTCCCAAAGGGGGCAGAATGTGTCAGAGGATCGTTTTTAATGTGCCCTCCACCAAACACATAATTTAAGGAGTATCTAGTGGGGACTGAACTATCTTGTAATTTGAAGTTGAGAGGCCTTCATTCTATCTTTTCAATAGAATGTTATTAGCTAATAAAATGGTTAGAAAATTGACTCGAATTGCCCCTTTTAACTTGGTCTTGTTTTTTCATTGGATCATAGGGTGATAAGTGGTGGTGGTCGGTAGGTGGAGATCTGACAAACTCGTTTGAAAAAGACTGACATTTTTATTGATTGGCCTTCTGGAATGATATGGCCGTTTCTCTATATTCCCCAAGATACAATATTCAGTCATTAAAATGGTTTTAAAAAACCTGAATGAATATTGTGAAACGTAAATCTTATTCATATAAGGAGGCAAAAATGACATTGACGATCCAATAAAAGAAGTCTCCCCCCACCTCAACATGTGCACATATACAAATATGCATGCACACACACAAGCATTCAAATGCACACTCTAGCTCATATACATATGTGCTTGTGCACATACGTTCGAACAGAAAGTAGCGAGCCCTTGACCTTTGCTTCATCAACATTATATCTAGAAGGGAAATAAACTCAATAAAGAAACCCGCATTGATTTGATTGAATTTTTTGTATGATAAAAGAAATTCTCCTTTGTCTATTGTTCTAACGTCTCTTTTCCAATTGGATATTTTGCGGATTTTGATTTTGTTTGATTCTTTCCTGAAGGAGATGCTGCTCAGTTTTCTAACTGAATGACATGTCCCGTTATCGAAAGTATTCTCTAGTAAGAGTTTGTAACAGGATGCTACCTGCTGAAATCTGGAGTGGTTGATAAGGCTAAAGTAGTTGATGAAAATAGGAAATCTAGTATTAATTGAACCTGACAAGACAAAGAAAATCAAAAGGCTATTTATTTTGGTAGACCAGCCAAGATGAGCTGAAAGACCTGCAATATCAGTGACTGTTTGAGACAGAAGAGACAGCAGGAGTAGAGAAGAGGCAGATCCATGCTGACCTAGTGAACATCTGGCATATGATCATTCCAATCACTGTTTTGTGTATTATGAACAATAGGGTCCCTCTCATCAGTTGGACATAAGGATATGAAGTGCAAGATGTTTGTTTTCTACACAGCGTGTTCTGCTTTGTGCATTTCTCTCTCATATACAGTGCTATCTTGTGATCTCTCCATGTAAGGTTGAGTGAGCATGATTCTCTCATGCACACGTTGCATGTTTCTCAGTTTGTAGGTCTGTCTCTTGTATAGGTTCCATGTTTCAGCTCCATAAGTGACTATTGGGAGAATGCATTGTTTGTATACTTTCTTTTTAGGATTATTGGGATCATCTGGTTTTTGAAAGTTGAGCTTGCTCTGCTGAAGGCTTGCCATCCCAAAGTGATTCTTCGCTTGATTTCCACCTCTTTTGTGGGTCTCATGGAGATTCGTTGTCCTAGGTAGATGTAGTGGTCTACTTTGCCGAGCTTTGCATCTTCTATTTTAAAAGTTATGTTCTTATTCTCAACATGATTATTGCACATGATTTTCATTTTACTGAAGTTCATATGTAGGCCGACTTGTTTGCTTTCTTCGTTTAGATCATATAGCATTAGTTGGAGGTCATGTTGGTTCTCTGCGAAAAGAAGTTACAAGTTACTAATCAATCAAGCAGTAAATACAGGTCAAACGGCTTGTGCTGATTAGATTTATTCACTTACCAGCCCTTGCTTTTGTTTACATTCAATACATAGCACTGCACAAAGGGAGAGAAAAAGAGGTTTAAAAATTGTATGACACAATCCCATTAGTTTTTTTTACAATTACTATGCTAGTAATGAAAAATAAAAAATAAATAGCTTTTTTTTCTTATGCGTCAATTAGACTAGGATGTGTCTCATTGCCTTGAAATTTTTATCATCGCCCCACAAATGGCCGACTAACCGGCTGAGTCGGCTACTGATTCTTCTCTCTTTGAGTGCCTGTTTGTACCTCCGGGACTCCTGGTCACATTTTGGGGGCTACAACCTTGAAAATTTGCTGTTCACCTCTAGATACCATCTAAAAACATTTTTCGATATGATTTTGAATTATTAGAATATATATACAATTTTTTCTTTTTTTTTCCCCCAGATGATTTCAGATGAAAGGTCAATCTTTCTAGATAATTTAGATTTAAGCAATTTTTTCTTCTAGATAATTTTAGATGAAAGATCAATTTTTTCTTCTAGATAATTTTAGATGAAAGATCAATTTTTTCTTCTAGATAATTTTAGATGAAAGATCAATTTTTTCTTCTAGATAATTTTAGATGAAAGATCAATTTTTTCTTCTAGATAATTTTAGATGAAAGATCAATTTTTTCTTCTAGATAATTTTAGATGAAAGATCAATTTTTTCTTCTAGATAATTTTAGATGAAAGATCAATTTTTTTCTTCTAGATAATTTTTGTAGATAATTCTATATAAGTGTGGGTATGGATATTTTAATTGTATTTATTTTCTACATTCTTCATAGCATTTGATCTACAATTAGGAAAATTTATTTTTTATTTTCCTCTTTCGAGGAAGCTAGTTTGATAGAATCTGTCACTCTGACCTTTTTCCTAGGCAGAACCCATTAAAATCTCATGTTTCTTCCATGATATTTTGAATTCGATGGATGTAGATATGCGAGAGAAATAATGGTATAGAATGTTTGTGTGTGTGTGTGTGTGACTGTATGGTTTTTAGGAAGAGTAAATATTGGGTCGACCTAAATGTTCGTTCAATTTATCATGCGAAAATATCAGACAAATTTTATGCTTTTGACATTGATTTGTATTGAAAAATGTACTTACTGTTTTGTTTACCATAAGGGGGGGGGAACTAATGAACGGTTCGTTGTAATACATTGTTTGTGTCCCTTATTCTGATGTATAGTATACTGAGTGTGTAATGATAAGGCACTTGATGCTGCTGGCCAGACCCTTTTAGAGAGATGAAAGAGGGACTAATGGTTTTGGTGGGAAATGTAACTGAAGACTGGTTCCTATTCTGTTCGCTTCTGCCATTGCCTTTGTTGACAAGAACTCGTGTGAAATTCTTTTTCATTGATAAAAACAAAGCAGCAAATATTTTCATGTTCTGTTTTCATTTAGAGCTCTCTAGTACTCTGGGAATTTCACTTCATTATCAAGAATGTGAGGATTGTTTTGTAAACATGTCAATCAAATTTCTCAGTAGTTTTGTGGGTTAAAACTTCTTTGGTCTTTCTTCCCCTCTAAAGATTTTTTTTTCTTTCTTTGTCTTCTCTACTGCTACTGAAGTTGCATGAATTCTCAATTGAAGGAGTCATGGCTCCCTGTGTTAAAAACTGTTGTTGCCAAATATACTGAGTTTTTGCTGACTGCGCCTTCTGTGGCAAGGAGTGGGGCGTTGCTGGAGCGCGGTTGAAATGTGTCTCTCTTCAGACAAGTATTCATACCCATCTAATTATGAATCGGGTGGTATCTGGTTGTCAACATAATGTAATCGATCAGCCGATTTCTTTGGGGAAGGTCTATGTATTATGACAGATGCTAAAAGGCTGATGATGATCAAGTCCAATGCCGAATATTCTTAACTCTTTGAAATTCCTACGTATTATTATATGATTTATGAATTCCTATGTAACTATCAGGAATCCAAATAAGCCATTTCAATTTTGGTTATATAGCAATTCATTTTTCAATTCTCTTTCACTGACACTTTAATAAAACAAAGCTTTTTTTTTTCTTTTCTTGAAATCCCAGCTTCTGACCCATCCAGATCCATCATCTGACTTTCTATTATATACACTCTATAATTTTTATACACTCTCAACAAACTTTCTGATTTGATTATTTTGAGATTGATTTATCAACCATCTTTCAATTCTGACTTCAGTATTTGACCAATTTAGTATATATATATATATATATATATATATATATATATATATATATATATATAATATTCTTCTTTGCCAACTAATTTTTCCGTTCCTAAAATCGATAATAATTTTTCTCTTTTCAATTATCATTGGTTCTTATTCTTACTATTCAATTTATTCACTTATTGGCCCATTTTTTCCAACCAAAGGGGTCACTGTGTTACATTTTGTTCCACTATTTTCTGGCATCTTTGAGGCAACTTCATAATTCTCTCCTCCGTAAACTTTTCATTTTTCTGTACAAAGAACCTGCTCTAATCGCTTTTTGCAGTCTTGCAAGGAATTGAAATGTTTTTGCTCGAAAGAATTCTGTGACAAATTGAATAAATGTTAATCTTTTAGGTGTAGTATCTGAATATTGCGATAAAGATACAGGAAATAAATACTACTTAGATCGTTTTTCGACTTGTGTAATGTCCTATATACAAATCTTTCATAGCTGATTATGATAGAGAAATGATTGGACATTTTTATCATGAACTAATTTTTCTGGAGAAATTTTGATTTTTAATAGCATCAAAAACAGTTGCGTTTCTGGAAGCTACAGACCACTCTGATTCCAAATATATATACTTAGATGTACCTAGAACCGATTTGGCAATTCGAAGAGTGGGAGGTCAAGGTTCAACCCCAAAATGACCTCCTATATAACATTTGAACTGTTGGTCAGATTGAGCAAAAAATGATGGAAGTGTGTTTCTTGCCCTAAATATACAGATATGCCAAATTTCACCAAAATTGAAGTGGTGTTCGTGATTTGTTCTAAAATCACTGGTACTGAGGTTGAGAGAAAACTTCCCAGCCAAGCTGAAATCATTTTACCTGGAGTTTTACTCGCTCTTTTGGAACTAATTAGTCAACTGCTGCCTTAGATTAGTCTAATTGGAAAATTGATGAGGGTTTTTCTATAATCATTTCAGATTTGTGTGTGTGTGTGTGTGAGTTTTGTTTTTTCAGGAAAAAAAGAAAAAATCGATATATTTATATATATTGTTAGATAGATAGACATTTTAGAAATATGTTGGCAACAGAGGCAGGTAGACCCAGGTAGATGGAGTCTTGTAAATGGAAAGGAAAGATTGGTTAAGTGCCAAATAAATGCGAACAAGTGTTAATAGTAGTGTAGACGAAGTGAGCTAAGCTTAGCTTAGCACAAGACTGAATAAAAGGAAATTGAGGTTCGAAGATTGTGCTCAGTGTTGCTAATTTTAATGCATTTTGCATCAAACCTAGCGTGATTCTGATGAGGACGGTATACTAATTGTTAAATTAGCAATTGAGAACAATATTTTTGCCATTTTAAGCATCTTTGGTGTGTATTCTAGCCATTTTTAACGTTTTGAGGCTATTTAAAAAATTCAATATTTATTTTTAACCGTCAAACTAGTGCAAAATATTTTTTGAGTTGGCAACACTGATTGTGTGGAGCCAAAAAGGTGTGCGTCTGTGCTTGTCTTAAAAAATCACCCTTTTAAATCCCAGCCCTTACCAAGGCTTGAACACTGACCTCTGGTGCTGTAGGCAAAATGTACAACTCTCTTGGCCCAGTTGAATTACTATTTTTATTCTGTACATTTGTGATTTTTTTTGTTTTTTTTTTCATTTTTTCTTCACAGCAATGTCTGTGTATACAAGCATCTTGGGTGGTCTCATCGTAGTAGGTTGTAAGAAAATACGAAAGTTCTTTTAGAAAAGGGGGGGGTGGATTCAAGGGTGACTAGGTATGACTCCCACTATGTGAGCCAATAAATTTGATGAATATGTGAAGTGAATGAACGATTGATTGAATTTGTACCTGAGGGAATCAGTGTGAACAGGTGAATGAAAGGGATGTGGGTGGGGGAATACGATCTATAGGTAACTGGGTGTACGATAAATCCCCAACCCCTATGCCTTCTCCAGTCAGAACAAGATATTATTTTCTTTTATCGGCTGAAATACAAGACAGAATCATTGTGGAAACAAACATAAGATTAAGAGAAGAAGAAGTGTCTCCCTTTTATAAAGGTTGTTCATGGTGTGATGATGGTGGTAGGGGTCTTGTCATGTTTACCTGGGGTTAGAATGTTGTCGCAGGTATGTTTGTCTTGTGAAATCTCGAAACACATCTATGTGCATTCATATGCACAAAAATATTAGGCATGTGAACTTGTCTAGGTATTGATTCATTTATAAATATGCACATCCGGCTCAAGCATACATAAAAAAGATATGAGCAATAGATTTCTGTATCTTGCATAAATGAATCAGCCTAGCTTGTGCTATGTTAAGTAAAGCATCACGTCTCTCAAGAGACGACCTTCAATGGAAGCCGTTGGTACTGTCCATGTTTCTGTTGCATATGTCAGCTAAGTGATCCTTGCAAGTCTCAAGTCTGGTTTCGACCAGGACTTGATACTCTCAAGTTTTTACAAACACTTATTTTGCAGGATGTAAGTCCACCAAAGGGATACCTCCAGTCTAATCACATAGCTTAGGATGCACTTGATTAGCTGCCGAGTTCACAGGGAAATTCGTCCTGATTGAAAGTTTTCTACACTCTTCACTCACACTGGGAATCAAACCAACCTTCTGTGTGTGAGGCAGACTTGTTAACCATTAAGATAAAGAAGGCTTTGTTTTATTCAAGTGTCGGTGAAAGAGTTGAAAAATGAATTGCTATATAGCCAAAATTGAAATGGCTTATTCGGAATCTTGATAGTTATCTGCGTGTGTATCGGAACTAATTATTTGGAAAAAAAAAAATCTTTTATCTAAAATTATTTAAGCACTAGCACAAGATTTGGTCATTGTTGTTGTTGACCATAAAGATCCCCATAGCAACTTTTGAGAAAAACATATGAAAAAAATCAATTTTAGATGAAGTTGATTAATATACTCCTGCAAAATCTCAAGGTTAACCCCCACAAATGTGATTAGTGACATACATAAACATTTGAGGGAGAAGAATCTGTAGCCTACTTGGCTGATTGGTCATTGGAGCCATTTGTGGGGCTTCTCTATATCTTCTCTTCAGTTTTCTCAAATTAAATTCTCATATTTCTTGTCTGATTCATTTTAGAGTCAGAACTTGATGATCAGTTTAGTATTTAGCATTAACGTATTTTGCTAATTTTTCAAGATTTGAAAACATGGAGGAATAAATTTGATTTTAAAACTGTTCATTACTCAAACAATTCCCTTTCCTTTGAAACCATATTGAATAGTATGACACTTTCTGTCAAGGCTTTTACGACCCACACCCAGCCTTATTTTATGAGGGAATATTTAAAAAAAAAACAAAAAACCCTACATTCCCTGAATTCCTCTCATTTCTAATTTGAGTTCTGGCTTCTAGGCCTGGGCAACAAAGGTTACATTTACTTTCCGAACCATTTTAAGGGGAAAAAAGGGGTTCTTTATGGTAGACAGTGAACTGATCGTTCCCAATTATTTGATAAAAAGATGGCTACTGTAAGTCGTTCGGGATTAGGGGACTTGATGAAATAAGTCGTGTCAAATGAATGACATTTACAGTAGTTGATTTTTATAAACGTTTTACACTTTCTTTCACCTTGCCTTGTCTTTTTTTTACCTTGTGGCTCTAATCTTCCAAGATATTATGACCAAACCCAAAATAACTCCCTCATCTGAAAACCTTGTCCATTAATCTCCTGCTCTGGGATTCATTGTAAGCCGACCTCCTAAGTTCTCTTAATTCTTTGAAAGGTCATTGCTAATTTTTCAAAGATTTAACAGCATAGAAGTACAAATGATTTTTAAAACTATTAAATTCAAGTGTTTTTCTTCGCTATGGAACTGGATTGGTTGGTATAGAACTCTTCAATACTCAACTGATCATTTCCAATTACCTATGAAAGAATGTTTAATGAGTGGCTTCGGGATGAGGTGACTTGATCAATCAAGTCGGGTCAAACGTGTGACATTTGCTATAATCATTGTTCAATTTTTATCGTTGGGAAACATTAATGTTCTACTCTTTCTTCCACCTTTCCTGGTTTTCTTGTTCTTTTTTTCCCCCTTAATCTTTTGGAATTTGCTTCTATCATGACCAAGACTGAATAACTACTTCATCTGAAAACTTTGTCTTCTATTCTTCTGCCGTTCGGATTCATTGTAAGCTGACATCATAAGTTCTCTTCACTCTGTGAAAGGTCAGGACTTATTCCCGCCATCCTACAAGTACTCAGACCTTTCTCGTGGTCTTTTAATCCTCTGCTTTGTGTTGGCTTCTTTTATTGGCTTTTTCCACGCTTTGTCTCGCCCAACGTCTTGAAAGGCAGAATATAAGAATGCGACCCTTCACCTAATCTGCAGATTCTTAAGAAGTAACAAAGCAACAGTTTTCTCGAATGCATGCGTATTATTACAGAAGGACAATTACTTAAGAATCTGCATTTATGGTACATCGACTCTGATACAATGGTCATGTGATGCTGAACAATCCTTACTGATTCTCATAGACTTTAATCATATCCATTGTACTGATTTTGATTCTATATATGGTTTCATAGCTAATTTTATGTAGTAGGTATGAATTCAAAAAAAAAAATTTGTTTCATTTTGTTTCTCTTATCGGCATATATCCAATTTTCTGAGATTAATTATGGATGTTTTGAATAATCAATTTGTGGTACCAAATAATTTTTTTTGTAAATTTTCATGATTTTTGATCAAGTATCCAAGGTTTCGATCCTGATTATGAATCTATTTTTATGGTATTGGATGGGCCAAAAAGATGGAAAAAAATATTCCTGGATTTGTCCCGAAATTCAACCAGTTCTTCCTAACTCCTTTGCCCCACTTCCAGAAAATTTCATAGAAATTCATTGAGTACTTTTGGAGATATTGTGTGGACAGACAGATGGACATAACCAAATACATATACTTATGTGAATATATAAATACATGTAGAAGGTACTTTGGATAATCAGGTGTATTAGAAATGGTTTGGGAAGTTTTGTGCTGGAGATTTCTCACTGGACAATGCTCTACGGTCGGGTAAGCCAGTTGAAGTTGATAGGGATCAGATGAAGACATTACTTGAGAATAATCGGTGGAATGATGTCCACTGTGTATCACCAAGAGTAATTCCAGAAGGAAATGGTATCCGATACTACTTG
The DNA here is from genome assembly GCA_963457665.1 of Thysanoteuthis rhombus. Classification (NCBI taxonomy): domain Eukaryota; kingdom Metazoa; phylum Mollusca; class Cephalopoda; order Oegopsida; family Thysanoteuthidae; genus Thysanoteuthis; species Thysanoteuthis major. Next base: position 4,563,418 of record OY735236.1, on the reverse strand, counting down.
ACCAGCAACCATGTATCATTCGGACAGGACTTATGTTTACATTTGCATGGATCAACTTTCTTCTCTCCAAATTTATCAGTCTGAAAGGAAATAAAGTTCTGCAGTATTTGGCTCACTTAGATGTATGTATGCCAAGAAGCTGGGTATTTTTTCATTGTCTTTGTTTCATTTTCTCACGATAATGATTGTTTTGTGGCCCCTGATGAGGGATGGGCTCCGTCAGATTATCTTGTTCTTGAGACATCTATGAGGAAATCATCTGTGGTGCTTTATAGATATATATATATATATAAAAATTTAATCTACTCTCTAAAATACTATCTGCATAGACCTTTAGTCAATCTAAACTGTCAATATAGGTTTCTCAAGTTTCCAAGCTGGTCTGGCTTGCTAGTATGTATGTAGCTGAACAGGTGAAAATTTCAATTTTTCTCCTTATAACTAGAAAAAATGTTTTGTTGTTTGAAAATCAACGGATAGGGTTTTTTTTAGTGTGTGTGGGTCAATTTGCGGTGTAAGTTTGTGCTAAATTGATCTCTAGTTTTTCCCCAGCATTATTTATGCTTGCCCCCCCCCAGTGATCACTGCCAAACAGAATCCAAAAGTAACTTATTCACTGATCTCCCCTTTTTTCCCCAATTCTCAAATCGATCACTCCCAATGCAGCATACTGCCAAAAGACGTTGGTCACGTAGCCAGACCAATTTCTTCAATGTCTTTTTTTCCCACCCCCCTCCAAACCACTCTCTCTCCCCACAAAGTTCCCGTCTGAGTCAAAAACATCCCCACTTTCTATTCCTTTCATTTTTGGCAACCTCATTCCGAACCAGCAAATGGCGCAAGACGTTGATGAATTCCTTTCCGGCGGTCTTTTCAAACTACAGAATATTTATTGACTCAAATAAGAAAACCAAATCAGACAGGCTGTTTGTTTTGTTTCCATACAAACATAATCCATGTGTTGTAGCCTGTAAAATCTCTCCTCGTAGAATATATAACATTTGATCCAACACCACTCATCCTTCATTTATAGATTGCAATAGACCGAGGATTAATGATAATCCTGTCTGGGTGCCTTCATCTGTGGAAATACAATGTAAAAGAGTTTGTTGCTCATCTACTTTGCTCTCAGTGTTGATTACTCTTCTTCTAAATATCCGTGCAAAAACGGGCCTTTTTTTTTTTTTCCCCTTGTCCTGTTTTTATAAATTCGATAAGGTCTATGCAATAAAGCAACTTTTATGAACTTTGATTTTTGTTTGTTCATCATCTTGAGAGATTGGCAGGAAGAATTTATAACAACTAGCATAGTAACCATAAGCACACAGACACAATAGCATTGCTTTATCAGCAGCAGCCCTTTTTGAATCTGCAAGTTTACAATTGCCACTTTCACTTTCTGTTTTACTTAGCATGACCAACAAAAAAGGAAAGTGAGTTGGTTTTTTATATAAAGAAATGCATTTCTTTAACAGGGTTATTTGTGTGGATGAAGCATACAAATATATATTTCTATATGAATGTATTGATTGCAAACAGAAAAAAATGCATACCTTTTAAACAAAAATTTATTTTTCTGTTGATTTTTTACAACTCTCCATATTTTCTGATTTTTCATCATTGGAGAACAATGAAGCAACAGAACTGGGTATTGTGTCTGTATGTAACTTTTCGTGAACTTTTATGAACTTTGATTTTTCTTTGTTAATCATCTTAAGAGATTGGCGGAAAGAGCATAGAACAGCTAGCATAGTAACCATAAACACGCAGACACCATAACATTGCTTCATCAGCAGCAGCTCTTTTTGTGTCTGAATGTTTACAGTAGCTCCTTCCTCTCACACTGTTTACTTTTGCCTCACCAACAAAAAAAGAAAGTGACAGTCTTTCATCTAATAGGATACATTTCTTTGTTTTGCTTGTAAAGCATCCTAAAGAAAATCTTGTATTGGTCATTGGTCATTCAAACCAAACATGACATTTTATCCAGAATTTTTAGCTTTTGTTTTGCATTGCTTGGTTTCTCAACCTTGGTGATATTGCCCACTGGTGGGCGATTCCAACTTTTGGGTAGGCAGTGAGCAACTGAGCAGAAAATGCTGAGTATTTTAGAAGTTTGGTGGGCGGTATAGGATTTTGAGTATCAGAGTCTGTAATTGACCATAAAAAAAAAAAAAAAAATCAACCGCCACGCTTTCTATTAATATACCAAGCAGCCCAGTGATATCTCACATGATGTAAACCCAATGTGTCTGCTCTGGCTGTGTCTCACCAGACACAGAGATCGCATAGATGATATATAAAACTGGTATGTGTGCGCCGAACATTTGATGTTACCACTTGACATTAATTTTATTGAAAGAAATGGCAAAAGCCGTTCATTTTTATTGTTTTCTTTCAGAGTTGAAAACTTTTGAATATGTACTATACAAGTGGGCGGTGACGTCAAAAAGGTTGAGTGCCCCTGTTTTATTGAATTAAAGTGATTTACTCAAGGATTTCAGTCAAGATGACTGACATTACGGCAGGGCATTGGGAGATTGGGTGTTATCCTTTCTAAGAGTGATGGTGTGAAAGTTCTGCAATTAGATTAGAATTTGAACTTGGTTGATTTTTTTTTTTGAGTCCCTGCCAATTTTGTGTCTTTGAGAAATCTCTTTAGCCTCTTCATTTGTGTACGTCTAGTTTTTCCTTTTTTGTTACCATATATGCTGTTATACAAGACGGACATTTAATTAAAAAAAAACAGTGAAAAACTATGTAAATGTTACACTGCGTTCAATGAGCTGGTATTATGACTAGGGTACATTTACTGAAGCTCAATTTGGACAGTTATAATGCTTGGATGAGTTGTAATGAGCTATAGTTCTCAAAATACTATTGTAAATGGTGGCATGTGGTGCTTTGTATCTTGGGTGTGCTGTGTGCTATGGATGCACAAAAAGTAAAAATATTTTTGTATCTCTAAGAAGCCATTGACAGTTGGGACCTTTTTAGCATAATATAGGGAATGTGGTCCTGATTGTCGAAATTAGAGAATTAATAGAAAACCTAATTTGGATTAGATACTTTTATCGGCAGATAATAGTATCCGATCCAGATTGTTTTTCTTTCATTGATTCTCGTATTCCTTTTATTTATAACATTGAATGAGCAAGGGTGTGAAACTTCACTATTCAGAGTTGGAGACCTCCTTCCCTACATTGTACTAAAAAAGCTTTTATTATCTGTTGCTTTTATAGAATTTAGAACATTTTTGCAGATCCGTAGCTCACAGCTCACTCAAGATACAAAATACCATATGCCAGTGATTATGAACTGTTCATCTTATATTGTAGCATATGACATATGCTCTAATGAACTCCATTCATGATTCTAAAATGAGCTCTCAGTAGCGTTTGAGGTCGCCAGCTTTTGGAAATAGAAATATTGGAGACGAGGTTGTGAAGTGCTCTGGTGTTTAAGGGGATCCGATTATGCCTTGAAACCGGCTTTAAATTTTGCCCTTCCTAGAATTTTTTTAGCTTTTAAAAGTAATTGAAGAACACACTTAGATGATTAGGAATAATCCAAACATATCTGGAAAAATTGCTATCATTAAACAAAAAGCTTTGTTTTTTTGGTTGAGGTACACAGTGACATGAGAAAGTGTGACTTCAAAAAATGTCTCAATGAGCCGTAGTATAGCTAATTGTTGTAGTTGGGTTGGTGTCAAAGGTTCAATTTCGCAAGGGGTCTGTGCCCTGACCCCTCCATATTTGAGGACTACTATACACTTCTAAATCAATATAGGACAGGTTATCAGAAAATATAGGCCATTCATCTATGAGATGGGACTTGGGTCAATGCATTGAAATATAGGATCGCTGGCAACACTAGTCCGTACGGAGTCTCATATGTTACCACTCTATTGATTAATATTTTTCAGAATGTATGGTTTGACATATTAGACACATTAGTTTCTTTCAGTTCTCAAGTTGGTCTGGCTGGCTATGTATGTATGCATGTATGACATGTACATGCTACTCCAATGGAGAAAGAGGGCTGAAAATCTCAACGTTTACTTCTTATAATATCTATTTAAAAAAAATTTTGTTTTTGTTTTGAAATTCTCCCTCTAGATATTTTTTTTTAAAGGTATTTCAGTTTGCAATAAAGGTGTATACTTCATTGATTCTTCAATTTGCATTTTGCTTTCCCCCCCCCCAAATTCAGACATTTTTAGTGATCACTGCCCAACAGAAGATGAGAGAAGCAATTTGTTCATTGATCATCCCTTTTGTAATTTTTCTAATTGATTTCTCCCAAAAGCTCTGCATTAGAGTGAATGAAAGTTTTCATTTGTTCATTTTAATAACACCTACCCATGTTAATATGGTTACATAAACAGCTTATAATAGAAATATAAATTAACCTTGAAGGGAGAACGTGTTTTACGGGTGATTAAAGAATTATTGATGGAGAGTGCAGTCAACCGCTCCTTTGAAAGCCACTCCCTTCTCGTACGAAATGGGAAACAAAGTGTATTTTTTCCAAATGGTTTTGTTGTATTCAGCCGATAAGTGTTTTCCTGTGATGTTCACTTTTTATCCTACCTCATATTCTGCCAGTTTTGTCTGCTTTTATATTTGCATGACATCTTGGACAACTTCAGTCATCTTCTCTCCCCCATCCTTGTTACCTTTCCCCCAACAGTTTGTTATTGGACAAAGTCATAGCAAAACAATTTGAACACTGCATAGCTACAGACTATTTGTTAAAGCTTCTGCAGTTCACAAATCATGATTCGAATGAAGGTATGTTTATTATAGTGTGAATTGCTTGCGAGTGGAAAGTATCCAGTTACCAAAATTTATTCTGTCTGGTAGTTGGAAGATGGAGATTTTAGAAGAATCCTGTTTTCCATGTTAATGATAACTGATTTTCAAATCGTCTCTGTTAAATATAAAGCATTTGTTGCAATGAAATCAAGGCTGTGAAATCTGAATTATAGTGTTTGAGTCTGAAGCAATTCTTTGGTTACTGGAGATGGTCCATTTACTAGAGTTGTGGTTTGAGGTACCATAATTTGACTAGTCTGTGTCGTAGTCAACTCAGTTTTACTGACACTAGTAACCCAATAAATGCCTCCAACACCAACTTCAACCCACCAGCCGCAGGGGAAAAAAAATTAATTGGAGATAGTTAATAATGTTAATGTATGTTATAATTTATGTATACCTGTCAGAAGGGATTAATTGCAAATCTACCGTGTCATTAGTAATTAAGGCAATTATTCAATTATGTGAAGGTTTTAGAGATGCCAGACTTGCAAAGATTAAATTGCTGTATTACTGATTGATAACTTCTATCTCCTTTCACAGTGTACAGGTATAACTTGATTAGTGTGGTTAATTTGTTCCCGAATTTTCCGTACTGTTCGAAAACTCTCTGTCCGAGGAGATAATCTAATGTTTTTTGTTTTTTTTCTGCTTCATACGTGGTAGTTGAAACCCCACTAATCAAGGATTCTTTTATCTGCTTTTAGTTATACCTCTTGATCTAATAAAGTTGCACTGAGAATTCTATTTAACCCCAAACTCTTGAGTTGAGCTGAAGAAAAATTACAAAGAGGGGATGTAAAATAGTATAGAAGGTTGAAATCGTGTGTGTGTGTGTGTGTGTATATATATATATGTATATATATATATATATATATATATATTTTATGAATTGCATTGTATAGAAACTTATTTGAAAGGATCTCCTGTCATTACACGGTTAATATATCACTTGACCTAGACAACGAAAATTGAATAAATAATTTTTTAAAAAATGGGGCTGCTGTTGGAATTGAACCTGCCAACAATATGGTAGCTGTTTCAATGTATTGATGCTCTGACCATTGAGTTAAACAGTCACCGGTAATGCAAAGGCTGAATGACTGCTTACAACCCGAATTCTCATCTTGTTTATTCCCAGTCTATTTGTCTCCCTCAACATGACAGTTACATATTTGAGAAATCAACATATTTGGTCCAGCAGAATGAATTATAAATTGCGTTCTATTATATAGAAATATATTTGAAATGATCTCCCGCCATTACACAGTTGATATATCACTCAATTTAGACAATGTAAATAGAATAAACAATTAAGGAAAGGAGGCTGCTACAGGAATTGAACCTGCCAGTGATAGGGTTGCTGCTTCAACGTACCGACGCTCTTACAGATTGAGCTAAATATCCATTGGTGGCTTATTTTATACATATTGTCTGAATTGAGTGATTTATTAACCGTGTAATGATGGGAAATCATTTTAAATGAGTTTTTATATAATGTAAGGTAATTTATAATTCATTCTGGCTGACAAAATATGTCCATTCCTTTATTTATATATATGTATAATTAGAAGTGTCTAACATTATCAGTCGGAGCCACTCGCGGCTCACTGTTTGGGAACCACTTCCCTAAGGAGCTGGAATGATAGCGGGGATAAGGCCCAGGAGAAAGTGGGTGAGGTTGGAGAATAAGTGTGATATTTTGGCTTTGTGCCTAGTCTTTTCCGATTACATCTTGTCGTTTGTTTAAAGCCTGCCAATTACAGTGGATTATGGTCGGCTCCAACACCAACTTCCGACACGTTGTTAAAGCAAATAATTATTAATTCAAGCAATTTTTAGCAGCATTATCTCTTTCCATCCCGTGCCTACCCCCACCACCCTTCCACTGTTTTTTCCCCTCTCCCCCACCCCCACCCCTAGTTGAAAAACAGAAAAAAAAAAACAAAAAAAAACAACTGTCATCTTCATCTTTTCTTTTTCGTAAATTGTTCAGCTCCTGTAATTTTCTTTGAGTGACTTGTCAACCATTTTTTTTTTTTTAATTTATTTTTTTTTCTAAATTTCATTTTCTCTCCCATTTATTAAAGCCATTATGATTTTTTTCTTTTTTTTTTTTTTTTTTTCTTTCTTACTTTCCCTTTCTGAGAAAAAAAAAATTATTTATTTATTGAATACTGACAGTTTGATGGATGGCTGTTCCCTTAACCCATGTTACATGTTAAGGACGCTTCCAATGACATGTGGACTGTTACACTTGTTCATCATATGACGTTCAACTTTTTTCACTTTGCCGCCTGTCAGTACCAATACTGTCTCTTAACCCAAACTGTAAGTGATAACAGCAGCTGTTGTTGAAAAATAGACTTCCTGAAGTAGAGCTTTTTTTTGAATTACTGTTGCGCCACAAGTGGTCCGCTAAGAAGGGTTACAGGTTCTCCTCTTTTTGCTCGTGTGTGTATGTGTGTCTCATTGGCACTCCTGGTCACATTTTGGCTGCTGTAACCTTGAAAATTTGCATGAGTACACCGATGAGCATCAGCTGAAAACTTTTTTTTTGTTTTCTCAATGGAAGAGCTCTTTTCCAGTCTCTATGGTCGTTTAGGACCAACAATGCCCAAGTCTCGTGCTGGTGTGTGTGTTGTTTTTATTTTTTTAAGATAATCACAGATAAGATCTATTTTTTGTTTTTTTTATTTCTTTTAGGTAATTAGTTCTGGTCCACAGGCAGGCCACAGAGATTCATTAATGTGACGTATAGATATTCTTTATTTCCAATCTGCTATTTACTCCTGTCTGTGGACTAACAGTCTGGGTAGTCTAAGATGAAAGAATTACTAATAGGAATTAGTAATGAATGACAATACATAGATAGAAAATTCAAGATAATATTGAGTTAAATACTTGTCAAAAAATTAATAATCATGTGTGATTCTATTTTCTATTCTAGCTCTTAGGTTGCAAAGGCTCATTATTATCAACTTACCTAAGTCATAGAATTCTGTGAGAATCTCTTGATTTCTATCCAACAGTTGAAATGAGCTTATATGAATATAATGTCTTGATTTAGTGTCTTCTATTGTAGTCTAATCCTTTGTGTTCAAAGTAGCCTTGTGTCAGACCTTGCTTGAGAAAAAATTAATGATTACTTTACAGGCTCTCCCTTATTTTACTCCCCATCATCATCATGGTCTCCGTTATTATTATTTTTTTTTTTTTTTTTTTCCAGTATATTACAAATGCTCCACCCAAACTGCCATCCTTGGTTTCTTTGGTTTTTGAATGATTCTGCCTGAAACAGGTTGTACCAATGGAACTAATTTGGAAATTTGAACATTTCCTCCTTTGTGTCTTTTTAAAAAAATTCTAGAATCCCCCATCCCTGAAATAAGGTTTCAATTTACTATATAAGTTTCTGTTAAATTGGTTCCTTAGTTTGTGTCCGTCAGCATCCATGGTTGTTTTTTGTTTTTTTTCTAAATTTTTTTTTGTCAGACTTCTTGTAGTGATCACCTCCCAACAAAAGGGCAAACTCATTCATTGCTCACCCTTATTACCAATTTTTTAAAAATTGTTCACCACCAGCAAGGTATGCTGCATAAAGGTGTTGGTTTACGTGACAGGATTACGTGCTAACCAGACATTTTTCTTTCTTTTTTCTTTCCCCCCAACCAATTTATTCTAGTCATTATAATTTGAAATCTAAAAAAAACAAACTTGTTTTCTCTTGAAGATAACTGGATGGCTGTTCTTTTGAAGCTCGTCACTTGTTAAGAATATCTCCAATGACGCATGAATAATTTCAGTTGTTTGTCCCTTAGTGTTCATCGTGACATTTTACAGCCTGGTTAGAGCAATCTTTTCTCTTAGCCAGTGATTCCCAAACTGGGGGTATTTGGATCCGGAGGAAGGAATTTTAGATCTATTGGGTGGAATTTTAGCCAGGGATGGAACAAATTTTCTCCGATAATTAACCATGTTAAAACTACAATCCTGAAAAGAAATTGTGGGAGGAATTGAGAAAATTTTGGATTGAAAGGGTTGGGGGGTAATATGACCCGGCCTACATTTCTTGCTGATAACCGTAGATGATCTGAGAGTCTCACTGAAAACAAGATTCAAGTAATACTATTGCTACGAGGGTTGGATCATCAGTGGCTATAAGGGCTGGATCAACGTTGTAATGGGACCCATGCCACTCAAAATTTAAAATTGATACCTGAACTGTAAGTTCATATTGAAGTATAAATGTTGTATAAATAATTTGAATTGGATATTTATATTGAAACACAAGCTTAATATGTTCAGATATTTGAAAAAGACTTATCGTTACTTATTTTGAGGAAACCATTCAGTGTTGGTTTCAACCTTGTTGCCGAATTTACATTTTCAATTGACATCAGAACTAAAACATTTGTTTCTGTGCCATTGTTGAATGGAATCTGTTTTCATTCATTCGTCAAATGCATCAAGTAATTATTTTAAATATGATTGATCTTTTTTCTCTGAAGTGTAATGATGAAGTTCTTTATTTGTAGCCCCACCCCTCTAGGTCTTGGACCCTCTTCTGTGGCATAATTTGTATATTGGTTAAACTGGCCCTGATTAGTATTAGTGGTAGTATTATCTTGATTTTTTTTTTTTATTAGATGAAGCATTGTCTACCATTACTAATTTATTATTATTGCTAGTATTTCTTTTATCTTAATTTTAGTTGCTTTTCATTGCAACTACTCAGACTATCAGTTTATGGCCATCAGTGAACATTAGTGAGTGGACTGACAGGCAAGATCAAAGTCTCAGGAAGATTCAAAGTATTAAAGCAGCTGTTCTGTAAAAAATAGCTCCCTGGACCAATATAGGATTATAGGTTACGAGGCTAAGGGACAAGAATAAACAGTGAACAAAGCAAAGGGTCTGCTTTGAACTGAAATCCCCTTTGTAATAAACATTCAACTCTTTGAGCATGTCATTCTCATCACTTCTGTAATCACAACAACTGAAAAAAAAAAAGAAATGTATTTCATAACTATCTACTTATGATTCTATTCGAAACCCTCAACCAGAACTATCAACATAGGTTTCTTTAGTTTTCAAGTTGGTCCAGCTGGCCAACTGGCTATATATGTATCTTGTGTACTGACCATACCAATAAAGCCAGGGAGCTGAAAATTCAAAAATTCACACCTATTTATATCTAAAAAAAAAAAAAAAAAAAAAAAAAAAAAGTTTTGTTTTTGAAAATTCCCTCCCCCGTAATTGGTTTTGTGTGGGTGGGAGTCAATTTTTTCCGTAAGTTTATGCTAAATTGGTCCCTTAGTTTTATGCTTGTCAGCATTCACGCATTTTTTTTTGTTGTTGAAAATTCAAGTTTTCTTCAATGATCACTGCTCAACAAAAGTTGAAGTAGCTTATTCATTGATCACCTTTTTTCCAAATTTTAATTGATAACCCTTTATATGACATGGTACTGAAAAGTATGTTGGTCACATGATGGCTACTATTGAGTGACTAACCAGACCTGTGTTTTCATTCTTTTTTTTGAATTTCATTTTATCTGTCTTTTAAAGTACATGGTTTGACGTATGCATTTCCCTAATTCGTGAGATGTGGTTTGATGGGCCTTACCCTGTCATGCTGGCCCCTGCCAAATATGAATCCAATTATTTTGTAATCATGAACATTTGCAGCTTAAGTTTCTCCTCTCGTAGATCTGATGTACTCCTTCTGGTTAACATGTGTTTTTAATCATATTTTTTCTCTTTCTTTCTTTTGTAGGTAAGTGATGTTTTCTTGATGGAAAAAGACAGATTGGGGAGCCAGGTTGGTATAAACGATACCAATTAAGAAAATCTTTTTCATTTTTTATTTCTCCTTAAAATGTCTCCCAAATATTCTACTGAGCATAGTGTACGTTTGTGTCCTGGTTTTCCAGGCTCTCCAGATGCTCTACCCAGGCTTCAGTGTCATTCCATTGTATATGGAGGCTGAGGGAAGCGAGAAGCCTGTACGGCATTTTACATTTTTACAGAAGCCCAGTTTAGGGATCACGTTTTTCATGTTTAATTATCATAAGAGAATTGAACAGAATCCTCATTCACTTTTCCAATCTTATCAGATTGTGTTGAAACGAGAGAGGTTATTGTTAGCAGAAAAAAGAGGTACAGGGATATTAACTTTCATGCCTACGCTAACAACATCAGCCAAAAATGATCCCGGTAGTTGGTCATTGAATGTTGAAATCATTTTATTTGCTCAATATTTCAAAGTTTTAGCTCTTAGGTCGTTGTACATAAATTAAAATGGGCTTTCTTTCTTCTCTAATGGAAAAATATGGAACTTGACTGATCAATAAAAATATAAAGACATTGTAGATGACGTCTACGTCTGCAAAATCTTCAAACCATTTTTACATCTATGGGAAAATGATATTGAATTATCGTGTTCAGTTTTTCTCCATTTTTTTTTTTTTCATTTCTTTTCATTTTTTTTTTTTCCCTCTCCCTTTAAAAAAAAAAAAAAAAAAAATAAAAAAAATGAAAATTTGAAGTGAATCTTGAAAGAATTTAAAATTCATCCCATCCAATCATCTCTCTTTCTCTCTTTCATATTCTATTGGTATCAATTGTTGGGCAGCAAAGAATTTTTTTCTATACATGATTCAAAAATACTTTATAATCTCTTTATTTCGCCAAAATTGTGTCTGTCTTGTCTATCACTTACCCAGTCTCCCCTGCCTCACTAATTTCGTTTAAGTTTGTACGTAGCTCGATTATGAAGTTATTGAGAGCTCGTATAAAACGTGCAAGGACTTGTACCAGATGATTTTTGCATTCATTGTACATATTTGTTTTGTAATTAAAACCGAAACAATAAGGAAGTACATGATTGTTATTTTATATTTTTAATCACATTAATTGAAAAAATTACCTTTTAAGCTCATAAATCTACATTCTATTTTAAATCAGAACATTATAAAAATGTGCCATTTAATTATTTTGCATCTTAACAAATACCAATAAAACATAAGATTCGACTTTTATCGCACTATACAACTGAAGAGCCGCAAATTGTTGAAAAAGTGCCACTCTTGAAGAATGTGCCCTGGAGGAGTGACTGTACTCTTCGTTTACTAGAGTGTGTGTGTGTGTGAAAGTAAAAGAGAGAGAGAGAGAGCACCTGTAAGAAACCGTCAGGCAAGTAACGTCTTTTGGCAGCGTACCATGTTTGGGGTAATCAATTGAAAAAATTGAGCAAGTGTGTGAGTCACTTCATTGGCCTTTTGTTGGACAATGATCACTTGAAAGTCTGAATTTTCAAAAAACGAGCAGGTACAAAATTGCGGATTAATTTAGCATAAACCTACGTTGCAAACTGAACCCCTCACTAAAAAAAAACACTTGGGGAGGGGATTTAAAAAACTAAAAAAAAATTTTTCTAGACATAATAATGAGTGAATGTTTAAATTTTCAGCCCTTTAGCTCCATTGTGACTTGTACATGTAATATATATATAGCCAGCCAGATGGACCAATTTAAAAACTGAAAGAAATCTATGTTGACAGTTTTAGTGACAGTTTTTGAAAAAATTATTATTAAAAAAATTTTCAATCAAAAATTAATAATGACTCTCATTTGATATTTTTTACACCCAAGTGGACAAGTAACTTGACTAGACATCGTCCGCAAGACACTTCTATCTAGTTAATCTATGCTTACACAAATATCTCTTCAATCGACTGTGTGTAAGTACCTAAAAGTAATTTTCAAAGCTTTACACAAAGAGACTACAGATCTTTCTTTCTCCCCTGAGATGTTTCATCTAATAAAAAAGATTAATCAGTTATGAATCTTTTAAAGTCTACCACATTCAGTGAACTAAAATCGATTCAAAGAGTTTTGAACACCTTGTTGCTGGTTTTTCACACTAGGTTTTGGATGATACCTTCTTTGGCCTTCCTTAGACGTAATAAATAATATCCACAAGCATGGATTTTATCCTTAAATCTGTGTCTTGAGACTGAATTCTGTCTTTGACGAATAAAAACTTGGCAGCACGTAAATCGCTGAATCGGTGAGGAAGTGCTCAAATATTTTGGCCATTTTTTTTTTTTCTTCTTCTTAACCATTTTTCCACCATTTCCAGTATCTTTCGTATGTGTGTGTGTGTTTTTTTTTTCTCCCTTACATTTTTTCCCATTTTTTGGCTATATTTCTTTATCTAATGCTTTCAAGCACTTTTTTACTGTCAAACTAGCACAATATTTCAAATGGGTGGCATTGAGCTTCAGTCTTGGCAATTTTTTCTGCTAACACCCATGTAAAAGGCAATAGTACCTCCTTCTCTGGTCTTCGTACCAAGCTAGAATCAAGTTATAATGCGTGCAGCAGGGCTTGGTTGATAATCTTAAACATGGAATTGTTCTCGGTTCTTTTCTTTATTAAATAAAGAATTCCATCTCTTGTCATTTTGATCAGAAACTTAACTGTCCAGAAAACTCTTTGAATTTAATTACTCTACTCTGAATTATAGACAGTAAAATTCAATCATTATATTTGATATAGAACATATTTTTTGTATTGCTTGAGAAATTCGTCATTAGATCAGGTTTTTGTAGAAAGGTCAATTTAATTGTATAAGAACGCTCGTTAAAAAAAAGAAGAAAAAAATGAATATTTAAAAAAAAATATGATAAAGATCTGCCTTGGCATTTCTGTCTCTTTCGACAGTGTTAAAATAATTTGTGTCATTTTAAGATTCTTGACTTTTTATCCACTGACATTAGAATTGACTCAAGTCTAGTAATTTCCAACTTGAAGTCTTCGAGACTCTCTTTACACTCTATAGACATACATCAGATACATTCTTGTTACTTTTCATGCTGCAAATTAGAGGTAATGATATTCTTGGTCTAACAGATGTGAAGGTTCTAAAAAGTCCTACAAAGACTCCAAAAAGTATAATCATGCAACATATTGATCATATATCAACACAATATTGAAGTTAAAAGCTGTTAATTTGTTACCTTTAAGACATCGAGACAATCTCTGGATACGCTTCAAAAAGAAATAGCGGAACTTGGATGCACAATTTCTGTTCTACCCTAGCAAATTCATAGTGTGCAATATTCTTTCCTGAAATTAATGGCTTTTAATTTCATTATTGCGTTGATATTTGATCAATACATTTTGGAGCCTTTGTATGATTTTTTGCCGTCTTTTTATGCTGTGTTCAACTACCTCATTTTACATCCGAGACCTAGGATTATCATTACCTCCAATTTATGGCCTTGAAAGTAACCTGAATGTACTAAATATATAAACAGATGTTGGAGAAATTATCCTCTGATATTTTATAGTATTTTTATGGCTTGTAAATTTTGGTTTGAATTTCTTGTAAGTACCTATAAAGTGATGTCTTTTCATTCGTACAGATTGTACTTGGCATAAATTATGATATGACTTTTACTTTTTATAGTTTTTCGTTGAACTTTTGATACCGTGTATGGAGTAATATATCTACGAATTTAGCTGCAGATCTAGCACTTTTCATGACATTCGAGATATTGGTTTATCAAAACATTTTACGAGGTCTATAATTTTTTTTTTTTTTTTTTTTTTCTGTCGACTGACTTTGAAATTTGAGTGAATGAGGTGCTGTCTTGTAGAAATTACTGTATTTGCAGGCATACGAGTTGAATGATCTATCGGGGTATTTGGGAGAACTTTTCTTCTCTGCAATTTATCCAAGTTCCGTAACTGTCCATTCCGAGCTTCCTTGTCTTGATAGCAGTATATTGGATGCCGTACAGTATTTTTATAGATTTTTTTTTTTTTTTCAAATTTCCTTCGTCTGGGATTTAGATATGTTTCTAAGAAGCTGGTAAAATCTGGTGTGTGTATGTCTATGTAGAATGAGAGGTGGATTTGCTACACAAACTAGTTCATGTTTCTGCCCTCTCTGGGCCTCATCAGGTGAATGATTGTCTGTGTTTTTTGGATTCTAGTTTTGGGGAATTTGGTGAGAATCTTATGGATGTTGCTGTGAGTGGAAGGAGTTATCGTTTTATTTTTTTTAGTAGTGTGAATATTTTTGTTGGTGGTTGTAAGTTATTTCCAGCTCTACTCTAAAACAACTTGACTTTCGAAGTATGAAGTTGAATGTATCGAGCACTTTATGAAATAAATCCATCACATATCAGACGTTGCTTTATATTATGCTTTGTTGCTAACCAGATCTGTACCATATATATATATATATATATGAGAGAGAGAGAGCTTTATAACTTGAAACGCGTTAAAAAACAAACCTTTTCATAATTTTTTTTGTGTCACTTCAGTCACTTACTTCTTAATATCTGTTGATGTAATTCTTGTTTTTTTTCCTACAGAGTTTTTTTTTTTAAAAATGTTTTGCACATACTTTGATATTATGGTACTCTATATAAATTTGTCTCTTGTTGGGATCATCTGTTGTTTACCATGTAACCGTTCTGGGGAATTGAAAACAAAACAGATAGATTAACATGGTATCTCGGCAGTGTTGATCAAACACCACCTCCCTTTCAGCTATGATTTTGATGTACAGCTTATGTCATACATGTAGTTTGTTATCTTAGATAGGGTATTATCATGATGTATTTTTATATGGATGTTTTTCTATACCACACATCATTTAATTCCTTGAAAGCAAGCCTACTTGCATATGTATGTTATATAATTGTAGCAGGTGACTTTCGGGATAAAACTTAGAGTTGTATAAGGGGAAAGAAAACACGTCTCTCCCTAATAAATTTGGATGAATAATTATTCCATCGATTTTATTTTTTAGTAACTTTTCTTATATTAGAAACCTTCAACCAAAGCTGTCAACGTAGGTTTCTTTTGTTTTTGAATGATTCTGGCTAGTTATGTATGTATATATCATGGTTATAAGACATACCAATGGAGGTAGGGAGTTGAAAATTTCAACATTTACTCCTTATGCCTAGAAAAGAAGTTTTTATTTATATATTTTACCCTCTCCCAATAATTTTTTTTTTTGAAGGGATCAGTTAACAATGTATTTTCATGCTAAATTGGTCTGTCATTGTTCATGCTTCTCTTCTGAGAATTTGGACCTGTTCAGCGATGCATCAGAAGGTGACAGACATTAATCCTCCACTTACCATCTCTCTTCCAATTTTTTAACTGATCACCCCCAGCACAGTATTCTGCCAAACGATGTTGCTAATTTGACAGTTTCTATTTAGTGACTAATCAGACCTGTTTTTGTTTGAAAAATGCATAGGAATATTAAAGATCCCTGAAACTTTGTACTTTTTTTTTTTTTTTTTCAAATTTAAAAAATTTTTTTTATTAGAAGAGAGAATCAATGTAGCCCAGAGGTTGTTACAAACAAGTTTACAGACACAAAAAAAAAAAAAAAAAAGTCTTTATAAACTTGAATTTTTTCAAAATTTTGATTCCGGCATTATTCACTACCAAGTCGTCATTATGAGATCTCATTCACCCATGACTAACTTTCCTTATGTTTTTCATTATTGTCATCTAATTTTCCTTCGTATGTGATTTTATACATAATTCAGTTTGTACCATGAGCAAAAATGCATAAATCTACTCATTTCTCAAATGTTTATTTTATTCATGTTCTTTGAACATCCACAAAATATGTAAAGATAAAAATTAACATAGAAAAATTATTAGAGTTTTTCTAGTTTACATGAATTTATCAAACAACCATCTTGGAATTTAGATTTGGTTTTAAAGGAAAAATATCTTTCTCGTATATGTTTATCACAAAAATTACTTAAGAATTCAAAAAATATAAATTCCATCGAAGAATAAAATATGGTCGGAATAAATTCTATTTATTACTGGCGTTTTCCACTGGGAAACATCTAAAATAGAAAACATTTACATTCTCCAGAATTAATATCATGATCATTATTAATATTATTTATTATTATTAATAGCTTGAACAACCCATTAAATGATAATGACACATCTCAAAAATACAGACGATATCTGCAACGCACTATATTCGCTTGGGGAAACACTGAAGAGAAAAGACTGTTACATTTGTTGCAAAACAACAACAAAAAAAAAAAATCTCTGAGCCTTATCAATAACATCTAGATTCTGTAGAATCTAGATGTTATTAATAAGGCCCAAAGAATATCAAAAAATTCTCTCTTCCAAAAAAAAAAAAATTGTATTTTTAGAAGAGGTCTATTGGAGCACTGATACCAATTTTCAAGTCTCTAGACAAAACAGTATGGCCAGGGGCATTGTAAACAAACACACAAACTAACAAATATACGCACGTATGAAAAAGGCTAGAACTGTTCGCCATCTTTGGTGGTTACAGTTGTTCGATATCTGGGTAAATTATGTCTTTCACCGTTCATTCACTCTTGGATGAATTGTTCACCAGTTTAAGAAACACTAACGTAAGCATTTATTGCATCCTCCCAATAGTGACTTATGTAGATGAAACATTGAACCTAATCAAGAGACAGACCTACAAACTGAGAATCATGCAACGCGCACAAGAGAGAATTGTGCTCAACCTCACATGAAGAGATCAAAAGACAGCTCAGTATGTCTGGGAGAAAACAGGAGTCTGAGAATCAGAGAATTTACTAGAAAATGGCGATGGGCTGGTCATGCTGCAAGAATGTCTGACAAGAGATGGACATCACGACTCACAACATGGATCCCTTGAGATCACATGCACAACGGAGGCTGGCAGAATACAAGATGGAGAGATGAACTAGATAAATTCAGAAAGTCCTGGCTCTGCAATGCACACGATGGAGAGATCTGGTGAATCCTGAGGAAGGTCTATGTCCAATGATGGACGATGAAAGACTGATGATGAATGGAAGCATTCTATTGAAAATCTTCTTCAATCTGACTTTAGTACAATACAATTTTTTTCTATTTATTCTCTTTTTCTTGGGGTATTTTTCTCTTTTTGTGAGATCGTATTTTGTTTTCATTGTTTCAACTTATCTTAAACTGTCAACCTTAGAGTTAATTAGATGTCGATTTTGTAGTTTGTTTTATAATAAATGTAATTGTCTTTTCTCTTCTGGTGTTTCCCAAATGAATAAAGTGTATTGCAGATATGTTGTGTATTTTTGAGATGTCATTATCATTTAATGGGTTATTCAAACTATTCAATTCATTCTTTTGAATTACTGTAGCACTACAAATAGAACTCCTGACTAACCAGCTACAAATCTATCTCTTTGTATGTCAGTGGGCTTGTGTGTGTCTCCAGGGATTCTTGGCTGCATTTGGGGAACTACAACGATGACAATTTGCAAGAGTACACCAATTTTTAGATAATTTTTCTTAAAAAATCCATTTTCTTAAGATAATGACTTCTGGTAGATATTCCAGGTACGGTGATGAATCTATGCATGGTATAGATATTAATTTTTGATTTTTGTTATTACCACAATGTTTCAGCCAATAGTCTGAATAATTATTGTAACCAAGCTGTAGGACAAGTCACTTGTGTAAAATGTATTGCTTAATATCATGGAAATTATCAAAGATAGAAGCATGTAGTTTTCATGATTTAATAACTTGTTTGGAAGATTCGTTTCAATTTAGGAAAAAAAAAAAAAAAATAATGACTCAACTTAACCTGTCCTGGTCTGACCTATTCATTATGCTTCTTGGTGCTTGATAACTCAAAAACTAACAGAGATAGAAACATTGAGTTTTTGCCAATCGATAATCCATCATTTTGAGATTTACTATATGTACAGCAAGTGTGAGTCTTCCAGCATCCCCAAGCTAGATTGGCAGGGGTATTTGCTGGCTAGATTTCTTTGAAACCTTATGAGACCTTAAAGTATGTATTTCACAGTATTTTGGGATGTACACTAACACTACAGATCTACCAAATTATGGTACGGCACCTTTGTCCAGTTAGAATTAGAGGACGGCACTTGAGGTTTTTCATGACAGCCTGACTAACTTTGGTAGCAGCAAAACTAACAAAGTTATCTCCAGATTTCGTCAGACATTGTTTATTCATTTCAACTACTTTTGTGCTGAACACTGACTTCTAAGAGATGCGTAAGATAACTTTGAGTAGAAAGCAAAGCCAAAAAAAAAAAAAACCGAAGAAAATGTCATGTCACTTTCATGCATATATCATTAGGAATCTGACATATCCCGTGGCTTGCGTTGCCATTCTCGTTCCAGGGAGTGCAGCTGCATCGATGGAGAGAAGAAACAAGGAGCCATTCCACGAAAAAACACGGTCAACAAAAGTCAACAAACACCTATATTCCAATGGGAAATGCCCGCACATTTTGATGAAAAAACACGATGCCAAAACCATAAACTGGAAATAATCAGGCAGAAACAGCCGTGTAGAAAAACAAACATTTCCCATTTTATTTGTTATGTCTCATTTTAATAAAGGGACTCTTTTTGTTCACAAAACATGACAGAGTGCTCGGATCAAGTAGAAAATTCAAAATATATGGATGACCGCTCAAATCCCAGTTGATCTCTTGGTCACTTGTTCTGCTGCTTTCCACCCAAGATCCATCTCACCTCTTGACCCATCTGCTCCTACTGATATCTCACTAGGTTCTTCTGCTCATGTCAAGTGGAATATATAGGTTTTTAAGTTATTTGTCCTTACAGGGCCAATTAAAATTGAATTTACCACTTTTGACTCCATCAGATTATAGCCAACGGCCACTTCAGGACGTTTGGATTATCTGAGGCCACCTACGCTGACATTTTATGTTTGTCCCATCTCCAGCCATCGTGATCATTGCCTTATTGGAATAGTGGATAGGAGAAAAGATTTGATTTCGATACAATGCAAGTCACAGGTTCTATAATCTCAATAAATGGCGACTGATGTCACCTGCATATCCCTAAATCCTGTTCTATCACACATGTATTTTTAGTTTCATTTTTCTTTCCACTCACTGAAGGCTGACTCTGGCTCTGTTATCAGCCTGGAGATATAGGATCAGCTCGGCTTATATTTTAATACCACTCCATTTACTTAATTAAAAACTTCTGTTTTCTCCTGATTTATGGAAGCTATATTTGTCCCTGGGCAAACAGCAATATAAATCTATGCTACTGTGGTTCTTCATTTTGTAGGCATATCCTCGGAAAACAAAATCCTTTTGCAGCAGAATTCTCTTAAAACTTTTACTAAAAAGTTATTTGCTCAGCATTTTGGAATGAGCATTCGATAGTTGAATTTTCCTGGTATACATCACCGGCAAAATTCTACCCTGCCAAATGGCCGCAGGTCA
Source organism: Thysanoteuthis rhombus (assembly GCA_963457665.1). Taxonomy (NCBI): domain Eukaryota; kingdom Metazoa; phylum Mollusca; class Cephalopoda; order Oegopsida; family Thysanoteuthidae; genus Thysanoteuthis; species Thysanoteuthis major. The sequence continues at coordinate 4,543,291 of OY735236.1, read as the reverse complement.
CTTGGCTAACAGACAATTGGCTGTGGGGCATTCCATCGACAGACGTTTAGCTGAATGGACTTGAACAAATTTGTTATATATATATATATATATATATGTGTAATGTAGAAAGCTTTACAGCTTTAAACACTAAACATTAAAAACTTTTTCAATAGATTCATGTGTGTGTGTATATATATATATATATATATATATATATATGTGAATGAATATCTTGAATAGTGCGGTTTTGATTTAGCACTGTTATGCTGAACAAATTTATGTAACTCGGTATAAGCTGAAAAGAAAGACATTAAATCATAAGACCTTAAATAGTGTGATTTTGATTTAGTACAATCAAGGTATTGCTGTACAAATTAATGTAACTTGAATTATCCCAAAGAGACAACTCTTCAGAGTTTCCAGTGGAAAAAAACTACCATGGAATTACCTTGATTAGTGCAAGTTTTGATGTTGTGCAGTAAAGGAATCACTGTACGAATTGATATAACTCAGTATTAGGTGGAATAAAATAACCCACATTGATTTATAATAAGGCCCTGGTACAGTTTTAATTTGAATTGGTTTCAAAAGAGTACAATTAATGTATTGCTTTACAAATATTGCGACAAGGTTTGGGCTGAGAAAAAAATCATAAGACCTTGATCAGTGCAGTTTTGAACATTACGGAAAATTTTGGTAAGATTCAACCTTACTATCCAAGGTATACCTCATTTACAAAATATAAAATTGAGGAACTTTGTAGCGGATGTATTTTCTTGCATGCCACCAGCCTCAACATCATTCCAGTCCAAATATGCCCCTTCATGGCTTATATGATGGCTATTTCAAGGATAAAAAGATGACTTTGCTTCATATTTTGGGCTCCCAACTCCCCAGATCTCGATCCTATTGAACTTTTATGGTATATGCTGAATCAACAAGTTTTCTCTGCATGACATCCTCAACTGTTAACATCCGGGCACCAAATCCCAGTGGAAACCTTTTAGAGGTTTAGCAGAGTCCATGCTTGGCAAGTGAGAGCTGTTCTGTAGACACATGGAAGACCAACACCTTATTAGGCATACAGCCATAATGTTTTGGCTCCTCAGTCTTTGTGTGCAATATATATATATATATATGTGTGTGTATGTGTGTGTGTGTGTGTGTAGGTATAATAGAATTAAGAATAGCTAGTGTATGTAAATGATAAACCAAGCAACAACAATAAAAAAAAAAAAGATAGAGAGCAAACTAATCTCAAGTGATAAGACCGATGAATTATCCACCCTCTTCCTTCACCCCCACCCACTCGTAAAGCGGATGTCTTCATTTATTTTTGTTGGAGTGAAGCAGGGAGATTCGCTGTCAGGCATTCCAAGTTCTGTGCCAATTTAAATGCATAAGGTATTCATGGGCAGAAAGAGGAAAAACCGTGGATGCATACAGGAGAATGAAGAATGAAGGTGTCGAGCGAGATAATGAGAAAGAGACTGGAGATCGAGAGTTACAAGATGCAGACCGGTATAGAGATGCAAAGGGAAAATACAAAGATTCCTTTCCGATTAGAACCAGCAGAAGAAAAAAAAAAAAAAAAAAAAATGAAAAAAAGATTCATATATGTGTATGATACTTATATCTCTGAGAGGAGGCAATGGGTCGTGAAATCAGCCTTTCCCACCCCGATAGACGATATATATATATTGTACAACCGCGCAAAAGAAAAAAAAAATTTACGTTCTTATTTCACCCCATTTGACAATTTTCTCTGAACAGCACCAAACGAGACAAGTTTTTGTAATGAGACAGAATGATTTTTTTCAATTCCGACTTCAGCAAATTCTGGGTTTGGATCAAGACGCCGAAGACTTCGATTTACCTTTTGCGTATGAGAAAATGGTCTGCATACTAATGTGATCAAGTGAAACTTTTGGCACCTTCCGCTTTTACACGGTGGGTCAGTTGAAATACATGATAGACCCGTTGTAACACAACTCGATATTACGTGGAATCACTCATGTGGCTTGAGCACCAACCCCAACTTTCAAAACTTAGATTTGGCCCTCAAAATAATAGCTAAATAGAAAGACCCTCACTGAATCAGGTCTCACCAACTGTAAAAAGAAAATGATTAAAACAAAAGCAGTTCAGAAGCCAATGAATGAAGCCCCTTTCCCATTTCATCTCTGACCAAGAAGATCACTAACGTATTGTCAAACTCCTACTCAAGACACCCACTACTGATGTATTTGAGTTTTGTCAAAATGTAACCTTCTAGTGAGGTATCACTTTTTAAATATTTATTTCTGTCCTCCTGTCGGACTTGCTTCTCCCTACCCCTGCACCCATGGTTTTCTTTTCATTTCTCCACAAATTATAAGGGTCTCTCTTGGAGGACTTGGAGGAGGTGATGGCCAGCCTTAGATTGGGGTTTGTAACAACAGAAAATTCATTACACTGCAGACTTGCTTATAACACGGTTGAAAATTTTGGGTCCTGACTTCTGTAATATAATGAGTCTGCAGATTACATGGAACTGAATTCTTCTTTCCTAATCATTTTTGAGATGTAGTGGTTACCAACACAGAAAACAGAATTTGTCTTTGACTCTTGGCCAAGGTTGCTCATATCAATTTGTACTAATACCATTGAGAAAGGCATGAATCCACTGTTCCATCCAGCTATGGGTAAATAGCTGGGTTTTTGGAGCCTTTCAGCTCTGTAGGGCAATCCATCTCAGAAGTACTTTAAAAAAAGACTCTTTTGCCAGGGCTACCAACTCTATCTTGTGGAACCTATTCACTACTGAAACAGCAAAAAGTGGCCATCTGCTCCACAAGTAGTCTACAGGAATGAACAGTCATTTTAAACTGGCTGTGTATGTTACCTGTGATATCATGGTTAGGATTAATCAAGCAAATACAGTGAAACTCCCACTTATTTTAATGTGACATAGAAAGTCCTTATGGCAGGAGAAAAACAATCAGATGTAACGATAATTACAGTTGCCTTTTTTGTGCTAACTGCATTTTTTACCTTCTTCATATCGGTGAGGTTCTGACTCATTTCTTTTTTTTTTAATTTTGAAATTTTTTTTTGATTAAAAAAATTTTGATTGTTGCCCACTGACTTCACGATCACTATATCACTCCCTTGCTCAGCTTTACTCATTTTCTATATTGAATAAACTGAATATTTCTGGCTGTTGGCGGGGGGGGGATATTTGATGTCTAATTTCATAGGGTTTGATCTTGTAGAAATAGTATTATTTTTTGCTAAGAATACATACTGTGGGGTCATGTGTTTTTTTGTTTTTTTTCTTTTCAAAAAATGATGTCAGATTTTGTAAAGAAGTTCTAAGATGTGTATAATTCAATAATTTCAATTCAAATTATAGAATTTTGACTTTATTTTCTTTTGAAACAACAACAATATTGAGACCAAATAAGTGATGTCATACGCAACACTGACACAGTAACATATCTCGGAATTTTTCTTGAGATGAGGTATTATTATTATTTCTATTGATATTCGGACCATCCTCATCTTGGTTGTTTTTCATACAACGTTTTGGCCGTTGCACTCCACGGCCTTCGTCAGGTATCCACATGGACACATAGCGCAGTGGTTACAGCATCAGACAAATTACTGTAAAGTGATCTGAAGGTTCTAGGTTCGATCCTAGTGTGAGACAATATAACAATACTACTAACGCTAAGAGGGGAGTACGGTCGATATACCCCCGTCGGATAAATAAAGGGTTTGGTTCGTTACTTCCCCAAATCTACTAGATGATACCTGACGAAGGCCATAGAGTGCAACGGCCGAAACGTTGTATGAAATGACACAGTAACATTTGCGAAAACCGATGATGAATTCAGTCCCACTACTTTTGTAAATCCGATTTACCAGAACTATTAATAAAGGAGTAGGAATAGGACTCGTAGTCTTGGAATGATATTGTATGGAGAAATGAATTCTGTTTTTTCCGACTTTTAGATTTAAATGAAACAAAGGAGTTTGATTCTAGCACAGCCAAGCTTGTCTGCTGGGTTTGTTAAGGCTCTGTCTCGCATACAAACATATTCACTAATTCATACATGTCATTTTCATTTTCCTCAAAATATTTACCTGGAGTTGATTTAAAAATTTTTTTTAAAAATTTCAATCTCTCACTAATCACGGGATTGAACTCTTGTATCAAAATTTTCTTCCTTTCTCTCAGCCTCCAAGTGTCTGTATAGATGAATATATATGTTTCTGATTTGTCAAATAGGAGGAAAAACTACTAAAAATAAGCCATACCCATCAAAGATGATTTGGTTAACACTACTCGTCATAGTGGATCAGAGCATTTATACCGTTTCTCCAAGGGAAGTAGTCGATCTGATTCTCGGTTCTTGACCTGAACAGCTTTCCGTCCCAAGGGTATTTGCTTACGTGTCAGTTTTATCTGCCTGATGAGTTCACTTCTATTTCTAGTACCCAAAATCTCAGGAGAAAATGTTTGGTATGACCCAAGTTCTGAACAATATTCCATTGTTTTTCTTTATAAGGTATCAGATTTGCTTTCTTGCTATTGACTTTTTCCCTAAGAGACGACTCTTTGGTTTTTCCTGTGAAGAACAACTTTATGGTTAAGGTATTGCTGTACAAATTAATGTAATAGAGAATAAGCTGAAAATCCAAGTATTGAATCAAGTAAGACCTTGAATTGTGCAGTTTTGATGAGTTTGGTTCCAATGAGGTATGGTTGAGGTATCAATGTACAAATTGATATAACTAAGTTTAAGCAGAGAAACCAAATGAATCAAGTAATAATAATATCTTGAAAAGTGTATTTCAGTGTAGTTTGGTCATAATATTTCTAAAGAAAATAATGTAACTGAGTATGAGCTCAAAATACAACACATTATATTACAATAAGATCTGAAATAGTGTGTGTCAAAGTAGTTTGGTCAAGATATTTCTAAAGAAAATAATGTAACTGAGTATGAGCTCAAAATACAACACATATTATAATAAGATCTGAAATAGTGTGTTTCAATGTAGTTTGGTCAAGATATTTCTAAAGAAAATAATGTAACTGAGTATGAGCTCAAAATACAACACATTATATTATAATAAGATCTGAAATAGTGTGTTTCAATGTAGTTTGGTCAAGATATTTCTAAAGAAAATAATGTAACTGAGTATGAGCTCAAAATACAACACATATTATAATAAGATCTGAAATAGTGTGTTTCAATGTAGTTTGGTCAAGATATTTCTAAAGAAAATAATGTAACTGAGTATGAGCTCAAAATACAACACATTATATTATAATAAGATCTGAAATAGTGTGTTTCAATATAGTTTGGTCATGATATTTCTAAAGAAAATAATGTAACTGAGTATGAGCTCAAAATACAACACATTATATTATAATAAGATCTGAAATAGTGTGTTTCAATATAGTTTGGTCATGATATTTCTATTGAAAATAATGTAACTGAGTATGAGCTCAAAATACAACACATATTATAATAAGATCTGAAATAGTGTGTTTCAATGTAGTTTGGTCATGATATTTCTATTGAAAATAATGTAACTGAGTATGAGCTCAAAATACAACACATATTATAATAAGATCTGAAATAGTGTGTTTCAATGTAGTTTGGTCAAGATATTTCTAAAGAAAATAATGTAACTGAGTATGAGCTCAAAATACAACACATTATATTACAATAAGATCTGAAATAGTGTGTGTCAAAGTAGTTTGGTCAAGATATTTCTAAAGAAAATAATGTAACTGAGTATGAGCTCAAAATACAACACATTATATTACAATAAGATCTGAAATAGTGTGTGTCAAAGTAGTTTGGTCAAGATATTTCTATAGAAAATAATGTAACTGAGTATGAGCTCAAAATACAACACATATTATAATAAGATCTGAAATAGTGTGTTTCAATGTAGTTTGGTCAAGATATTTCTAAAGAAAATAATGTAACTGAGTATGAGCTCAAAATACAACACATAATATAATAAGATCTGAAATCGTGTGTTTCAATGTAGTTTGGTCAAGATATTTCTAAAGAAAATAATGTAACTGAGTATGAGCTCAAAATACTACACATTATATTACAATAAGATCTGAAATAGTGTGTGTCAAAGTAGTTTGGTCAAGATATTTCTATAGAAAATAATGTAACTGAGTATGAGCTCAAAATACAACACATTATATTATAATAAGATCTGAAATAGTGTGTGTCAAAGTAGTTTGGTCAAGATATTTCTAAAGAAAATAATGTAACTGAGTATGAGCTCAAAATACAACACATTATATTATAATAAGATCTGAAATAGTGTGTGTCAAAGTAGTTTGGTCAAGATATTTTTAAAGAAAATAATGTAACTGAGTATGAGCTCAAAATACAACACATATAAGATCTCGAACGGTGCTAGAAATGTTTGAAAGAATTAACCGCACTAAACCAAGTATTTCTGTACTTTGATCATTCAAACATTGACCATCATTGACTTTGTAAATTGAAGAATGGTTATGCTTGCAGCTGAAATTCTATTGTTGATAGAGAAGAGTGTGAATTGATGATAATGATAATAATAATTGGACTTCATCTAGACCTATTGCGAACTTGTTAAAAAAAAAAATGTCCAAATGATGTATACACACGCAAAACAACACCGAATGTTGGTTTGTGTGTGTGATAGTGAGTGGGGTCCATGTGTGAATTGAATTCGTTCAATGGGGCTTTTGTTTATTAAGTGTTGAAACGAGGCGGACAAATTAGGATCTAAATATAGTTGGCTTCGCTGCCTGGGGGCAACGTACGATGGAACCAGTTGCAATCTACTTCTTTCCCTTCATCTGGAAAATATCATACTTCATATGCAACAACCAGCTCTTTATTTCTTGGTATTATCGAGTGATTACAAGGCTCACCTGAACAGGGTTTGTTCTAAGTCCTCTCTTGCTACTTTTTCATAGTACTTGACTAGAGTCAGTTCTGATACTTTGTGTTCTATAGTTGATTGATATATACAAAGGAAGCTAATTATTATAATTATGGACAATGTTATCATATGGTTATTGTTATCCAAACCAGTCGGTTCCGAACACTTTACTGAAAATGGAATTTTGAAAATCAAAATATGAATTTCATACTAATTTTTCTAACATGAAGTTGTATATAGCAATGTATTAAATAGAATAACAACAAACTACAATTGTTCCACTTTTTATATTTTTTGCTTTATATTATCAGTCAGTTATTGTTATCTTAAACACCCTGTCATAAAGTGATTGCAATGTCTGTAGAATTCTATGTGTGGAATTCAAGTCTTTATTTGAACATTTCCATTATTCAACAATCGTTATGCATAGAATAGCCTATTCTGACAGTAATTACCCCAACTTCAGGCCATTGACAATCCCTCTTCTCTCCATTTTCAATGAGTTACATAGGTTGAGTGCCAAAATTTGATGAAACAAATTTGAGGTCAAACCTGACAATATAAAGAAAACGTAACTGCCCCATCAGCACTCAATAAAAAAACTCCATCTGTTCAGAAGACTAGAGTTCAAGGTATTAACTAGCAATCTTCGTAACTCGAGAAGTAACTTGCCAAGATTCCCATTTCTCCTGCCAATGAGTAACAGTCACCCGTGACCAAATAATGAACTGACACCTCATTTGCACGACCAAGAACTGGATATCTCACTGTTTCTCCAAACAAACCATCAATCCCCACCTTTTAATTAAGTTGCTGGAAATTGCAATTATAGATATAATCACGCTGGTCAGCTCATGTAATCAACACCAGCAAATTTCCTTTCAGGAAAGTAGTTTCCCTTCACAAAGATAACGAGTTCCCATGCTGTAATTAACTCATTATTGGTATGGTTCCTAACGGAATTCTTCTAGTCAAGATATCGAACTCTCGATCGAGGAAATCTGAACTCCCGACTCCATTTTATATGTCCTATGTTTGTCTTCCTTAGAGCTTCCTGACAAACAGTGATTCCTTGAGATGTCTTCATGCGTTTTGTGTGGTTATACACTAGAGATTTTTGCGGGAATATTAAATCACCAGTCATAAAGGGTTAGTGGTGTATGCAGGAAAGGATGGAAGAAAGAAAACGCTATTTACTTTACTTCTGCATTATCCGAGCCAGGCAAACACCTATGTTTGTTCGTCTAAATGCGATCGTTAACATTAAATGTAGAGTGAAAACGAATGCTGTGTGAACTCCTTACCATGCAATCTATGTAGAGTCTTCACTAATCACCTGGGAGATCTTATGCACGTATTCAGCATTAGTTCTGAAATTGATTTATGTATAAAGAGAACGTTTGATATTTGGAATACAGCGTGTTTTCATGCATATATATATATATATATATATATATATATATATATATATATATATGATACAGATCAGCTTAGCAGTAAAGCATAATATAAAGCAACCTGATATGTGATGGATTTATTTCATAGAGTGCTCAATACATTCAACTTTATTCTATGAAAGTCAAGTTGTTTTAGAGTGGAGCTGGAAATAGATAAATAATTGAATGTGGATTCGCTTACACAAACTTAGACAATCATTCACCTGATGAGGCCCGGAGAGGGCAGAAACATAAACTAGTTTGTGTAGAGAATCCACATTCTATTACACACACACATATATATATATATATATATATATATATATATATATATATATGGCACCTGTCTTCAAAAGCAAATATGCTACGCTCTTTTAACTATTGAATTGAGCACTCTAGTAGGTGGCAAATTATATGTAAAAAGATATTGCTAAATTTGATCCTATCAACCGCACAGTTCTACGTAGGGAAGGGGGAGAACACTAGACTCCGGATCTGGAGTGAAGGTCTCAATCCTGCTTGTCGGTGCTTGGTGGATATCTAGTCTATAGCCACACTGAAGAGCTGTAATGCGACAAAACTACTGTCTGTGGATGACATTTTATATATATATATATATATATATATATATATATATATATATATATATATATATATGAATATATATATATATATATATATATATATATATATTTACTGCCATAGAGGTGAATGTGGGAATTCAAGTATGGAAACCATGCTCTGGGGCCATTGATTTTTTTTTTTCTTTTTTTTTTTTTTTTGAAAATGATTTTGCCCATCAATATATATTTTGTTAACTCTTATTCAGTCTTTTTGTTCCTTATCTGGGCTTCCATCAAACTTGTCAAGATAAACTTCTTTGTATCAAGAAGGCCAGAGTGGAATCCATAACGATTTCATCGGACTGCCATATCGTATTCCCTTAGCCCTAGCTATAGAGGACAGTGACTTGGTTCTGCTTGTAGAAATGGAATTCAATCAACTACACACACACACATAAATTTACTTATATAATGACAAATGTGATCTTATCTGTTTCTCCTAAAGGTAAATTTTGCTGATAGAAATATCTCCTATTCATTTTATTTGGAACGAGGCTTTTCAGTATTTTTTTTTTTACGTAAAAAATCATCCTGTAGAAATTCTAATGAATCCAATAATTTTCCAACAGATTAACTAGTGTGTGTGTGTAAGAATGAGCAGATTTTTTTCTCTGTTAAAATACCTTGCCTATTACCCACTAAACCTACCAACATAAGATATAGGTTGTTATTTATTCTATCTAAAAAATAGTTTTATTACATAGTCACATTTTTGAATACTTCAAGCTGTCACTTAATACTGACAGTTTCTAAGTTATTTCATCTTTTTTTCATAAGCTGTCAAAATACCTAGGGTGGTAGAGAAGGCATACTCTATACGCAGCTATGAGGTGAGGCCACTTTAAAAGCAACGAGAGGGGGGAAAAAAACAAAAACGCAAAACATCTCTCCCCAATGTCTATAAAAAGAGCAGGAATTGTTTTCTCTTTTCGCTGCTATAAACCATACCGAGGAAGCATTTGCAGGACATGCCAGAAACCAATGACACCTTCCCCGACACCAAGTGACACGAGTACTTTCCGCTGTTGACCTCTTCCCCCTCTCAGAAGACTGACTTGCAAGCAAATGCACTTTTCCAAAAACCAAATCAGTAACACCTTCAGGCAAAGGCCTGCCAGAGACGCTGTACAAGAGATACTTCGAAAACACGTTAACCCCACTCTGAATGCTGAGCTTCTCGCAACACCCGTCCACTGCCTGCCTTGAGCAGATTTCTCACTGGATGAAGACAAAGTGCTAAACCAAACCAAAAGATAGAGGCAGTGAGGCCAAGGTTTAGGGTCAGATAAACAAGGATGCAGCTGAGGAGAGAATTGGTGTGAGCGAGAGAGACGATGGGGGGGCAGTGAAGCCTGGAGAGTGTCATGGTTTGCAGGGTGATATGCATATGGGAAGGGCAAAGCGGCCAGGAAAGCATCGGAAGAAAATTTTTTGTGCAGCCGAAGATAAATCATACTCCGTTTGGATTCGCTCCACGGTTCCAGCCAATGGAGACTGACCTGTGAATGACGAACAGCTTTGGCAACAAAGACGTATCCGTTGTCAATAGTTCTTGAGTCTAGAAATGGCGAACGTATACATTTTCAGTTTCTTACGAGACTGTTGGAGTGGAGAGCTAGCTATATCTGTTTTTACCTACATCTATTCTTATCTATTTATATCTCCACATCGTATAGATAGGCAACTTTGTAGTGATTACAGATGTAAGATAATGCCCCATTATTTTAAGCAGAACTAGGAAACGCTGTCAGGTTATTTATCTGCGTCTGGGCTTCATACAAATTATGATACAGTGTCACTTTTAATATGAGCACACTGTTAGCATTTGTGGACATCAGATGTCTTGATTCTTTTGAAGTGGAAATAGAATTTTATGTGATGTCAAACTTGATAAATAAAACTCTATAATTATTCAATCAAATCACCGTAGCCCCTCAAATGGCCAATCTGACCAACCAGCCAATAGAGCTACAGATTCTTCTCTCTTTGTTCGTCTGTGTGTCTTCAGTCACTCAAGGTCACATTATTAGAGCTACAACTTTGAACATCGGCATACGTACACCATTAGGTACCATCTAAAACCTTTTTCTTTTTTTTTTTTTCTTTTTAAAAAAAAAAAGTGTTCTTTGGGGTCTCAATTGGTCCAACATTGCCCAAATCTTATGCTGGTATTTACTTAGATAATTTTTCCATTAATTTTCACTTTTGATTTAATACCCTGGAAATATTGAAGATAAGCAAGAAAATGTAAAGCAAAAAAATGTTTTCAATATTTTATATATACAATGCAATTCCCAAATTACTTTGATATTTCCACAATTTTTTTTATAAAACTAGGGGGGGGGTGGAATTCCAGTGTGATCATGCTGTAAAATTACAAGTAGCCGGAGGATGTTAATAAAAACAACAGAAAAGTCCTGTTTGTGTTCATATCTATAGATAGACTAGTTTTGCCATAAAAGAAAAAAATGGAAATATTTTCCAATTGTGTATTACTTATAAAATATCGAAATCACTATGCACAGTATTTCCTTGTTAAATATTTCCCGAACATTAAACTAAATATAGAATTGAATATACGTTTTTGCAATGCTTTACCTATACTTATATATATATATATATATATATATATATATATATGTGTGTTATACTGGGATATCTGGCACCTGATTTACAAAAAAAGTGTTGTTTTGCAAATCCAGCGCTGGATATCCAAACAAATTGATATTCCTGTACATCACTGATACATATTGATCATGTCAGTTTCTCAGTTAAAGATGTTTTTGCTCTCAGAAAATTCAGAAATAGAATTCAATCCACCCAACAATGATGTGGTTATGACTTTTTATTTTTCAACTTCAACATAACATGAAATTTTCTTTTTATTACGTCATCAAAACACATTTAATGTGTCATCATGTGCTGACGTGAAAAATGTGACAGAAAACAAATAGATACACTTTGCATCACTTGGAGTTGCTTTCCCCTAATTTTCTGAATCGTTAGAACCAAATTTAGAAATCATCTTGTCTTCCTGATCTTTGAAAAAAAAAGGGTAGAATTTTCAAAATGTCAGCAATAAGTTAAGCTGAGGATGCGAACATTATTGTTATTATCAAGATATTCTGTTACCAAAATTAGAGAAATGGCATTCTTTCGTAAACACACCTCAAATGCTGGAAATTACAAGAAGACATTAACAGATTACTGTAAAGTTCATGCAGTTAGTGACATTAGAGCAATTTCCTAAACATTCAGTCAGATAAGGCAAATCCATTTTATATAGAATTATTTGGACAATCGTCCTCATCTTTGGTCTTTTAATATTCATTATGATTTTTTTTGTTGGGATAATAGTTCCACGTTTTCATGAACTTCCCAAGTCTTTAGAAAGAGACATTGAAACAAGATGGTTTAATGTAATACAAGAAGCCGTCCTGACATAGACCAGGGATCAGCAGCTTCTTTGCATGTGGGACCAATTTTTAATTTTTTTTACTCTTGCCCACGGCCCACCATATCTTACTGATAAAAATATGTCTTTGAGATGTATGAATTTCAAATATCTACTTAGCAAGTAAAAAGTTTTATGAAAATCTGCATAAAGTGTTTATATTATTTATACTCACTCAGTTAACTGATAATACATCAATGTAAAGATTGGTGTCTCTTGTTGACCTCTGTGAATTTTGAATGTAAGTTATTGTAGCAGTAATTTTCTGCCTCTTCATATTTGTCCAAAAGTAGTTTCCCTTGAAGATTTGATGTTTTTCATAAATGAAAAGGACTGTCCGCAAGGTATGCAAAGTACTGAACATTGAAATATGATTAGGTATTTTTTTCACTGTGAGAAATCATTCCTTTGGCACAGACATCTGAAATTCATTCACTGATGAGCTGCAATCTCCTACAGTATCTCTCGAATTTGCCAAAGCAATCTTTACATGAAAGACTATTTAAAAGCCATCAACTGCTCAATGGTCCCCAAATACATGAGATGAAATTTTTTTTAGAAAAGGTCAGAGGGCCTGAGAGAACCCATCAATGATCTGTTTGTGGGGAGTGGTTCATCTGTTGTCTACCCCTGGCAACAGACTGTTGAATGAGAAAAATCTACACCTGTGGATAGAGTGATGGGCCTGACTATGATTCAGAGCTTTACTCAATTTGGGAGACATCTCAAGAAGGCTGAAGAGTACAACGGCTGAAATATAGTAAATATGAAAACAACCAAGATGAGGGCAATAGTTAGAATGAATCTATATATAACTAAATCCTGGGTATTCTAGATGCAATTAATAAACCAACTAAAATAAGGCCGATAAAGTGGTAAAAGAAAGCTTGGTTTCCAAAATCTAAAAACTATTTTTTAGAACTCTCTGGTAGAGTATGGATGCCAATTTTCAAATCTGTAGACAGAATGATATGGCCATGAGCGCTGGAACACATGAAAACATAAACGCACGCAAATATAAAAGAGGATGGAATCTTTCGCCATCTTTGATGGCTAAGGTTGTTCGATACTTCCTGATCTAAAAAATTCAGATGGAAAAGCCAATCCAATCATACGCTAGAGCAGCATTTAATCAATTTGGGTTTAAAGTGTTGGATTGCTGAACCAGCAACAACTAATTCCATTATTGGTTACCATAGTTGAACAAGCCAAAATATATAAAATGACTTCAGAAGACTTCAATATCAAAAGCTGAATCATTTGGAAGCCAAGTAAAACAATTTGCCGGGTCCTAAATAATTAAATGTTTGTTGGGTTTACACAGAATTATGGTCCAACATCTGCAAGATGAGTCTTCATCAGTTATTCATGCGTTATAGCCCTAATCATTGACAAACATCTAGGACGAGAATTTTATTCGATCATTGAATACATTTTAAATCAATCGCTTATTTTGTTGGCAGATAAAAAGCCTGAAATTAGAGGAACGACTCCAATTTTCATGGTATCTTCTCCTAGCATCAGCCATTCCAACACAGATGGCCAGAAACCAAAAAGATCCGAAGTTGCCCTACAAATGGTCCGCCTGTCTGAATAGGCTACAGATTCTTTTCTCTTTGAGCGGCTCTGTGCCTGGGTGCTCCTGGTTGATTTGGCTGCAATGTTTAAAATTTGCTTGACCACACCACTCGGGGGGGGGGGGTTTCTTCAAAAGAGTGCTTTTTTTAATCTCTGTGGTCTTTCCAGATCTTGTGATGGAATTTTTTTAGATAATTTCCGATAAAAGATGTTCTTTTAGATGATTAGTATTAGTTCACACATTGGTTTTTCATCCAGTGATTTCTTCATAATTAAAGATTGTTTGCATTTGTGCTCTCATGGTATAATATAATATAATATAATATTACGTATTATCATTTACTTAAAAAAAACAAACTTTTCAATATAGTTTCATTTAAAATTATTACTTGACAAATCCAGAAGGGAAACTCGCAAGTATTATAAACTTGATTTAAATACCTCTGTTTTCTGTGTGTCCACTCGATAACACTTGAGGGTGAAACTTTTTGTTAGTTTCTCTGTCCATAACTATAGATTCACCCGTATGCTAGATAATATCATTCAGTGCTAACATCCCTTTTCACTACCGATTGAATAGGCCGTAGCGTGAAAGCACAGATTGAAATTGTATAGATTCAGATCACTTTCGGATATCAGTTCTAGAGTAAATTACTGCTTTCCATTTCTGGAGTCTACTAACAAAGATTTCCAATTATGAGCTTACACAACTATACCACAATCTATAGTTTTGGGAAGGGTCATTAACATTCAAAGAGTTTTCCGGACGATTGAACTCCTTCTAGTTGTCTGGAAAGAGAAAGGCGAACACTATCCTCTCTGAAGAAAAGTCCGTTTCATAGACAGGAACTGATGGAAACTGAGAAAAATGAAGGAGGCAGCCCGTATCGATGTGTGGACTTTGTGTATTAGTCAGACAAGTGCACTTTTCAACCTGATATAGCTTCTGTTATTTAACAGGGTCAAGGTATGGAAATTGAGGCCTAATACGTAAAGACAAAGATATCGCCTGAATCCAATATTGTCGTGTTGCTACGATTGGGAAAAAATTCAGTTTACCAACATCAAATTCTGAAAGTGCACCTGAAGAAGGCCGTAGAATGGATCAACGGAAATGTTGTTACTAACAGAAACAACAAGGAATTCAATTGTCCGAAATACTCTTTGAATGAACAATCTATACAATGAACTGTGGGACTTTTTCTCATTGTTTTATATGTTTATGTGTATGTGCGTATATATATATATATATATATATATATATATATATATATATATATATATATATATATATATATATATATATAGTCTAAGTATATTAATGGAATTGACCATTGGGGTGTTACTACCCTCTAGAAAATGGTTGGTTTCGTTTCATCCATCTATGTTGGATACTTTTTTTGTGATGGTTTAAAGGGAAAAAAAACAAACAAATTGATGGAAGCTCGATGGTATACCATTTGGAAAAATTAACTTTAAAGTTAATAGGAAGTATATATTATTCAGTTGAATATGATAGTAGAAAATCAACCGTAATAAGTTTTTCTGTGTTAATTGCATTCTTAAAGATGATGTCTTAAATTTGTTTGCATGTTATCCGAGATTAAAATTAGCACAATGGATTTAATATTCACATAGGTGAACATTCAAAGGTAGTAACACGAACAGCAGGTCACATTTGTTGTTATTCTTACTTATATTTATATATATATATATATATATATATATATATATATATATATATATATATATATATATATATATATATAAAGCTTTACAGCTTTGAACATTAAAAAACTTTATCAAAACAATTTTTGTGTTTCTCAAGTCACTTATTTTCCAGTAACTGTCAATGCAATTTATATAATTTTCCTTAGTGTTTTTTGTCCTCCTGTTTTACTTTCACTTGTTATATATATATATATATATATATATATATATATATATATATATATATATAATTCTTTTTCACAGGTAATAACTTTCTTTTTGGCTAGTAATCTTGGGTTAAAGAGTTTTTTATTTGAAGATTTTTTTTTTTTAACAATCAAATTTAAGACAAATATGTATATGCAAGTAATAAGATGGTGGCAGTACGAAGTTAACTTTTGTTATTTGCAATGCCTTCGTGTAAATGGTTCATAAAAAAACTTGGTGTTTGAAAGAAAAGTCTTCTAGAGTTCTTGCCCATACCTTTCCCGAACATAAACTGCAAGAAAACCAATCACTATGACTAGAAAAATATTTACAAAAGTGTGTATGCATTTGTTTTTATATATATATATATATATATATATATATATATATATATATATATATGTGTGTAGCAATAAACAGAGGAACTGATATTTTTCAATCTTGATTAATGTACAGAAGAAAAGTCACTTTCAATTGAAAAACTAATATTATATATAAGTAAATATGCATACATATGTGTACATATACAAGCAAACATTCTTATATGAAGACGGCCTTTCATTCAAATACATACGCATTATCAAAATCGATATGTAAAAAGAATAGTGATGATATCTGAACTTCACATAAATGAATCTCCATAGTCTGCACATGGACCAGAACTAATCCTCTTAAAAGAAAAAAGATCTTTCATCTAGAATTATCCAAAAACATAGATCTTTTATCTAAAAATATCCAAAGAATACCAGTGTAAGATTACGGCATTGTAAGTCTAAATTGACCATAGAGCCATGAAAAAGCACTTTTTGAAAAAAAAAGCAGAAATTTTTGGATGGTGTGTAGTGATTTACTTGTTTGAATTTTCAGGGTTGTAGCCCCCAAGGTGTGATTAGGTGCTCCCGGAGACATATACATCGATACCAGATGAGCTAAGAGAGAATAATCTGCAACCTACTTGGCTGGTTAGAGTGATCCAATAACACCGGCCTAATTGTCAACGTGGTTCATAGTAGTGTGCTTTGCAGTATAAAGTGACTGTATCAGCAGCAGCATCATTATCATTAGTCTTTTATCGCCAGTTGTTGGACACAGACCTTCCTCAGGATTTGTCTGACCTCTCTATCATTTAGCAGAGCCAATACTTTCTGAACTTGTCTAGTTCGTCTCTCCATCTTGTATTCTGCTGGCCTTGGTTTCACACGTAACCAATGTTGCAATCCGTGATGTCCTCGAGTTGTGTGCCATTCTTGCAACATGACCGGCCCATCGCCATTTAAGTTTTCTAGTAGATTCTATAATATCTCAGACTCCCGTTTTCTTCCTGATATACTGTGCTGTCTTGTGATCTCTCCATGTGAGGTTGAGCATGATTCTCTCATGTGCGCGTTGCATGCTTCTCAGTTTGCAGGTCAGTCTTTCGGTCAAGTTGCATGTTTCAGCTCCATAAGTGACTATCAGGAGGTTGCATTTGTTGTAGGCCCCCAAATATCAATCTATTTCCAAAAGAAGTCAGATCCAGCTCCAAAATAGCTGAATCGGCAACCGTGGTTATTACACCTTATAACACCTGTATATAACATGGGATGCCTGCAATTCAGATAGAATTTTGAAGTCTATTATTTTTTCGTAGCATATTGCCAACAAACCTACACAAATGTTTGCAAGACATTTCCAAAATTTGATATGACATTTGGTACTGGGGAGAAAGTATTGACCGATCGGAATTGTGACACGTGTCAGTTTAAATCATAGGCCAAGCATTTGGATCTGGAACCGGAGAAATAAGCAAACTACGAAGGAAGGTTTAGAAGAAAAAAAAGAAAAAATAATTTTTTTTTCCTTTTACATAAAAAGTCTGAAGAAATCTTTTCAAAATGTAGATTTGTTGCCAAATGGAATAAATTTTGCAAATTTTTTACTCGGCTAAGTACATCAGAGTAAACATTACAGATTTTCTTGTTTCATCTTTTCTTTCTGAAAATTCCAACTTTCTTTCCCTCTTCTATGAATTGACTGTGATTTTATTGCTACCATCAGTAGCTTGAGATTTCTCCTTTCATTTGATTAATGATTTATAAATTAAATTTACACCCTTTAACTCTTTCTATACAGACTGGTCAGATCTGACCAGCCAAATGCATTTGTCTACTGAAAGTAATGGTGTGCCGTGAAATTAGCAATATGATTGGATTTCATGCTTTTACAATAATTGCGTCAGTAAAATCCTACTAGAATGTGTTCAATAGAGTGCAGTGAACTGGTGTACATAATTATCAAATTGAAGTTTTTAAAACCTGTGTAATTCCGAAAAAAATTCAGTCTGGAAGGAAAGTCAAATAAAGTGGTACCTCTTATAGCGAAAGACTCTAATAACGAACTTCAACTTGGTGAGTGGTCTAAATTGCCAGAGAAAAAAAAAAAAATTGAAGTATTATCTGTTGGCAAAAAATGAAATTATATATTTCCTTAAAATTATCTAGAATAATCTAGATTTCATTTGTGATTATCTAGATTTATATCTAGTATTTAGGGGCTTATTTTTCGACAGATGTGATGGTTACCAGTTTGTTGGTGTGCCATTTTTAACATCGAGTGTGTGAAATGTTATAAGTTAGTATATAAAAGTTGATTTTATTGTGCGCTGTTTCTAACGTCAAGTAGGTGAGTTTTTTTGGGGGGGGGGGTGAATATTTTTTTTTTTCTTTTGTTGAAAGTATACAACAACAATTTTACCCCAGAGGTGGGGGGTCGGGGGGGGCTTAATCCATAGTTCATTTTAAGGCTCGGAGGAGTTATCTCTATTTTACGCACAGAAACTAGGAATCAAATTATTTGTGAATTTATGTGGAACCTGATCTTGCTTTCATCTTCCTGAAAATAATTTTTCCATTTGTGTTTTTAGTCTTTTTTACCTTTTTTTTTCACTTTGGATTTCCTCTGTCTGATCATTTATATCAATTCTTGACTATTATTTACCTTCGGCTTAATTTTTTTTTTCTTTTCTTTTTTTTTCTCTCGATAATTTTATTACGTTTTAAAAGCAACTAATAAATTCCGAAGGTAGAAAAGAAGTCGTAAAAATTTTAGATAATGATTTATAATATTTCATCAAATAAAAATAAACTGGTCTAGTTGGTCACTTAACAGTTTCTATTGAGTGACTGACATCTTTTGGCTGCATGCCATGTTGGGGGTGATCAATTAAAAAGATTTGAAAAAACGAGTTACTTCTCACATCTTGGCGGGTAGTAATCACTTGGTGTCTGAATTCATAAAAAGCGAGCATGAATGTTGCTGGACACAAACTTGCAGTCAATTTAGCATAAACTTACATTACAAATTGAACCCCCCCTCTCTCACACACACACACACACACACTAAAAACTTATTTAGATGGATAATTTGAAAAAAAACAAACTTTTTTTTTGTATACATGAGTAAATGTCGAAATTTTCAGCCTTCTAGCACCATTTGACAGGCCAACTTGAAAACTGAAGAAACCAATGTCGACAGTTTTGGTTGACGGTTTCTCATAATAAAATGATTGCTATTTCAGAGTTTTCAACTTTCTTTCTTCCTCCTTTTTTTTTTTTAGTTAATTTTTTTTCACAAATTTCTTCTCTTATTTTTTCATTTCTTTAAATATGTAAATGAAAAAGACAGTTTATTCTTCTTTTACTTACTTGATTGTATTTCATTCATAATTTAACAAAAGGGGAAAAAAATGTTTGAATTTTTTTTATTACTTCTTTTTTCCTTATGTGCAAATTCATGATAGATTAATTTTTTCTTATTAAATTTCATGAATCAGTTTAGGACTAATTTGGGGAAAAAGTTAAAATGTGGTGATTTTTCTGAATCAGATTAATAAGAAATAAATCTGCGAATGAAAACTCATGGTCGGAAATCAATGTTTTGCAAAAAAACTAATTCAAGAGATCTCAAGGCTGAATTTCTCCAAGATACAATTTGATTTTCTCTTTCATACGCACGTATGCAAAATATATAGTTTATATGTGAAAATCAATCTAAACGTATAAATACAGACGTTCGTCTAATATTATTAATGACTGTATTTTGACCTCACTATTATTCCAAACTAGATTATGAGAGAGAGCACTTGAAATTCTTGTGATCGTCTAATTCACGTGGCAAGCACTGTTGTTATTTATGATTTCTTGAATTTAGGAGATTTATATCTTATTTTAACCTTTGTAACTTCTTAAAGAAATGTACAAGGTCTGTCTGGAAAATATCCAGCTATTTTGAATATCTCCAGAACAGGTTGTGCAGCCTTAATATGATTTAGCAACCAGAGTGGACCTTACTGCATATTGCATAAACAGAAACTCTCTTGTGCATTTACTCAGTCGACAGTGATATACCACTGGGTGAGCTTGTGTACTGTGTGACCATTTCATTTATCATGACCGAATCTGCCTTTTCTTCAGGTCTGACGCAGGGTTTTCTGGTGAAATATATCACGCAGGTTTGTCAGCCCCTGTACAACCAAAACTTGGCTCCTTATGGATGATGTGTTAAAAGGGAGGTATCTCATGGAATTTAGTGGTGTGAATATTGCTAAATTAGTGTGGAAGTGCCTTAATATTTTGGAAATTTTTGACCACTTTTAGCATTTTCTGGTGTTTTTGCCTCTTATGGCCTTTTATATTTAGCACTCTGTAACTCTTGAACTAGCGTGGAAATATCTTTTGAATTTGCAACATTGAGTTTCAGTCTTAGTAATTATTTTTGCTCACACCTGTGGGACTGAAGGGGAGTAAAGCTAATATTTTTGTTAATCAAATATTTGGATACTTTTCAGGCAGTTAATAGTGATGTAAAGCAAGAACACTGTTGTACATTGATTCAAAGTGCAATTATTGAAAAAGTTGAACCTTGGTTGTCTCCAAACATAAGATCTACGATGTTTTGTTTTAGTTTAGCAGTGTGGATGATGGATCAATGAGAGATTTGACACAAAAAGCAAAGGGATAAAATGTTGAAATTCCATGAATTATGATTAGAGCAAGGCTTGGCTGAGCTAGAAATGAACTCAGGCCAGATGCGATTATATAGGCCCCTGTTTCAAATTGCCAATTCAGTATTTTTGTAATCATTGCTATGGTGTATGTAGGAGTGAGAGTGTGTGTGTATATATATATATATATATATATATATATACACACATACATAGTGCACTTGATGTACTTACAGGTTACAGAACAGAATGATCGCCTTGCTCGGCCTCTGGATTAGTCTCTCTCAAAATCGTAGGCCCGTGCCAACTGGCCCAACCTCTGCCTAAGCCTGATCATGATAAATGTAGTGATGGGGAACAATCTTGTAATAGTTAATCAGAGGCATGTTAGTAGATTAGTATTAACATGATCCAGTTAATCAGTTAATGCTTTTAAACAACAAGGTTAGAAAATTGATGATGTAATTCATGTATATGCGTACATGTGCTTTCATAAATGTGCGTGTGCGTGTGTGTAATGAGGTGTCTGGAATTTCTGATTTTAAGAAAATTGATGAATAACTTGGCTCAGTCATTGACATTTTGAATTTACAGAATTAGTTGCCTGTTTTTATCTATCTACTGTGAAATGTTTTTCTCTTGAACAAATAATTTTTTTGTTCAGATTTATTGTTTAAATCCAGTCACTGACAACTGTATGATACCATGTCATTAACCCTTTTGAGACTCCTGGAATATATATATATATATATATATATATATATATATATATATATATATATATATATCTTGTGAAAAAACTGGTGTTACTTTTTTGCACAAATTTAGTGTCCTAATTAAATTCAGCATGGGCCATTATTGTTGAGGTGTCATCATGTGACAAGTGAATGAATTCTTTGTGGGAAGGGGATTTTAGTTGTTGGATACATTCAAGACTCTCTGTTCATGCCCCCAAAGAACTTATGGATTATTTAATTGATCACCCCAAACGTCCAGGTCACAGCAAAATCAGCAAAAAGGAGGAGATTCTAAGTGTTGCCTTTGTATACACAGGTCAGGATTAAAGCCTTAGGAAGGGTGAAATTTCCTTAATATTTGGATTATAAATGTCATATTAGTTTTTTCTACCTAGTGTGGTTAGAGCGTCTTTAATATTTGCGAACTTGTTGGCTGTAAAGTATATTTTTTCAATGTCTTCACTCCTTTATTGGGTTTTTGTGGTAAAAAAAAAAAAAAAAATTGCTGAAAATAGAAAAACTTTATTGCATGATTGAAATAGCTTTATTTTCATACAAATCACTTCCGTACTACTGAATGTCTAAAAAAATGTATATAGATGTATACAAAGAAAAAACTCACAATCATAAGACCTGTTATCTCATGAGTGTCACTGGAGTGGTAACTTGGTAAGACCTTGTAGATAACTGACGATTCGCTAAAATGAATTATATTGTCTGTGGCACTGGACTGACCACTTGCTATAATGAGTTATCTCCTCTGTGGTATCGAACAGGTTAAATCAACTTGTCAAAGAAAAAATTGGATACACTTTTTTATTTATTTATTGAAGTAATTTTTCTTTCCCTTTTTTTTAATCGAAAGTCATTCTGCCTATCTGCCTCGGTTTGTGCAGATGTGTATTTACTGTAAGTTTGTTTGTCGAGTGTCTACTTCTTCTTTTAATGATTTTGCTATGAGATTTCTATCTTATTGACTTTTCGTGGGTAGGTAGACTGTTATTTCATTTTTGTTTCTCTTACCTTTTTTTCCCGTTATATGAACACTGTGACCAAAATCTATGTGTCTTTCTGTATATTGACTGGAAGGCCTGAGATGTTCTTCGATTCTTTGGAAGGACAGTTGCATCATAGTCCGTCAACTAACGAAGTGAAGCGTAGAAAAATATAAAGATTTGTAGATTTTATGACGTTGTCATCTTTGAAGTTTATAATTAGTGTGATTAGGCGTGCGCTGTAAGCACTTTATTGATCTCCTGTCTATTTTTTTAATTCATCGTTCATCGTTATTCTGCTCATTTTTGGCAGTGCTTCTCCTACAGTTTTTGAGGTATCAATGACTATCCAATACTGGTTGGGGCATCTTGATGCCTTGTATTGTGTTAACGTACAGATTTGCACAAAAGTTGATTTAGAAAAAAATTTTTTCTTATTCACTATGTAACCATAATGCTAAAGCTGACCTTTACTTTCTGCCATTTGTACAGTTTCGAGGTATTCAGTTACTTCCCCTGTGAAGGTCAAAGAAAATTTTCTGATTGAAACTTATGCTTTCATTAGGGTATTTTGTGGTGGGGGGGCTTCACCGTGGTGCAATCCCACTTGCAGTTCTTTCAGGTTCTAGATTCATCTTGGAATCGAACTTTGTTTTTTTTTTTCTTTGTCTCCCGTCATTGTTATCCAAATTGTGATTAGTATCAGTCTGTGAATTGCCCATAGAGCCAAGTGCATTCTAGTGACATTCACCATGGCTATTACTGGTACTTAAATGGCTATGAGGAGTCAAAACACAAAAAAACTACATATATATGCTAAGCTTTGGCACAAGGCCATGGAACAGGAGAACCCAGTGAAGAATCAAGCGCGGTACTCTAATAATGATCTGCAAGTCGAACTTACCACCCATTATAGCACAAAGGGGTCCCCATGGTTAGCAAGCTTAGCTGAATTTTAGCACTAAGCCATAAGCATGAGGCACCCTGTGAGAATCAAAGTCATTAGTAGGTAGTAATGATCTATGAGACCAGCTTGCTAACCATTACTGCACAATGAGATGCATAAAAATTATCTACTTAGATTAGTTTAGTTTTTGGTACCAGGCCATGAAATGGGGCCACCCGTTGAGAAATCAAACTCACTACTCAATAATGATGATCTGCAAGTCTTTCTAATCATTACAGCACAACGAGGTGCCCTTATTTACTAAGATTGGCTTAGGTTTGGCACAATGCCTTCAGCATGAGGCACTCAGTGTGGAACAAAATCATTATCAGATAGTAATGATCTATGAGACCAGCTTGATAACCATTACGGCACAATGAAATGCATAAAAATTATCTACTTAGATTAGTTTAGTTTTGGTACCAGGCCATGAAATGGGGCCACCCGTTGAGAAATCAAGCCCACTACTCAATAATGATGATCTGCAAGTCTCTCTAATCATTACAGCTCAGCAAGGTGCCCTTATTTACTAAGATTGGCTGAGGTTTGGCACAATGCCATCAGCATGAGGCACTCAGTGTGGAACAATCTCGTTATGAGATAATAATGATCTATGAGACCAGCTTGCTAACCATTACGGCACAATGAGATGCATAAAAATTATCTACTTAGATTAGTTTAGTTTTTGGTACCAGGCCATGAAATGGGGCCACCCGTTGAGAAATCAAACTCACTACTCAATAATGATGATCTGCAAGTCTTTCTAATCATTACAGCACAACGAGGTGCCCTTATTTACTAAGATTGGCTTAGGTTTGGCACAATGCCTTCAGCATGAGGCACTCAGTGTGGAACAAAATCATTATCAGATCGTAATGATCTATGAGACCAGCTTGATAACCATGTGCATGTTATAAAAATCACTGTCTTCATTCTTGTATTCTCTTCCTCTTCGATCCTCCTCCCCCATGACCACCCTCAGAAGACATGTTTGGTCTTTTCTTTCGTTATAACCATTACTTTGAAAAATGTCCAAGTTCATTTCGTGATTCATTATCATCAATCATTATTAATGAGGATTTGGTTTAATGTCGGCTGACCACAAAAAAAAAAAAAAAAAATATTTCCTTAATGTGCGAATGAAACTTTTTAAAAACTCTTTAGTAAGATTATGAATGAGATATTATTAAGTTCATTAGCTTTTTCTTTCAACCCTTCCCTTTGGAAGATGCTCTTTGTGATCACAATTGTTTTGTTTTTTCCTCTTGATTCCTTTCCAAGGCCTCTGTTTATGGACGTGTATGAATTGCTCTCTCCTTGTATGTGTTAACGTATTCAGATGGATTCTGTATGGGAAGCATAGAATATTACGGCCCTTATATCGGGATACTCGTGTATTCTGAGCTTGTCTCTGCACGCATTACTTCCTATACTTCTACGATAGTGTGCCCCATCAGAATGCAATGATTAACAAGCAGGTCTTTTTTAGATCATTATTACTGAGTTGGAAGTTGCTCATTTTTATGGCCTTGCACCAATACTAAGCTACCTATAATGAATAACCAGAGGCTCCTGTGATAGTACTTGTGTGTTAGAAGAGCTGCATTCTATGTCGCTGCTTGATATATCATTGACTGACTATTGAATTTAGTTTTCATCATAGACTCTAGTTTGACTAAGTTGTGGAAACGAAAATCACTCAAGATATGCAGAAACTTTGAAAAAAAAATTGTATTCATCCTGCCCCCCCTCGTTCTGGCCCTCTTTCTCTCTCTCTCTCGTTCTGCTTTTTTTGTTTATAGGCTGAGAGTAGGACAACATTCATTCGTCCCTTTTCCAAGGGCATTTATACAAAGTGGACTTGAACATTCTCGGCCTGAGTTTGAACCTGGGTTACCAATCCCATCGTCCATGTAAACTGTATAGCCACGTGTCCTTAATGAGACTAAGGGAGATTAATCTTTGTATTTGCCAGTTATTTTTTTAAAGATGATGAACTTTTTTTGGAAATTCTTTTTTTGTAGACCTTTTCCAGCTGACGTTCAGATTCTGGTTACTTCATTGTTGATGTATTTAACGGCATGTGCTCTTGTTGACATTTGTGTTTAATAAAAAATGGGAAGCAGCTGGTTCGAGGAGAGAAGCCAATATACAAATACAAGCAGACTAGCATTCAAAGGGAAATTATGAATCAACGCCACCAATATATTACGTTGTAAATTTAGCAGTGATGTTACTGGTGTGGTTTGAAAAAGAAAGAAAAAGGGGTAGATTAGTCACTCTATAGAAACTGTCTCATGATGACCAATGTCTTTGAGCAGAATGTGTCGTTGGGGGCAATCAATTGAAAAAAATTGAAAAGGGTGGGATCAGTGAATTAGTTGCCTTTTGTTGGGCTGTAATCAGTTTGAATTTTTATTATCATGAACACTGCTGAACACAAACTATGGGATCAATTTCAATTACACATTGATCCCGGCAAACAATAAAAATCAATTTAGGGGGAAATTTTGAAGAAAAAAACAAAAGTTTTTCTTGCTCATTGAGAGGGAGGGTGTCTGGAAAATTTCAACTTTTTATTGTGTTGTCAGGGCGGGGCAAAGTCTGGATGCATAGATGAATATAAATTTCTGTGCACATGAATGACTTGAACCCTGCATAAGTGTTTAAACCTGTCAGTTGTGGGTAGTGGTGATTATTGATATCTTATGACATGTCTTGTTGGTCACTCAAAAGAAACCGACATGTGATCGTCTTTTTGCAACATGTATGAATGCTGCCAGATGCTAACTAAGGGACTAATTTTAAATAAATTTATATTATAAATTGAACTCTCTCTTGAAACTCATGGGGATGATGACCCCCCCCCCCAAGGTTTTTTTTCTCAACATAAGGAAGAAATATTTTTTAGCTCTCGAGCTCCACTGGTGTGGCTGTATGTGTGATGCCTATATATATATATAATATATATATATATATAACCAGCAAGCACCTCTTGAAAAGTAAAGAAACCCATGTTGAACAATGTTGAGGGTTTTGGTTGGTGGTTTCCAATCTCCTAAATCGAAAATTATTTTCTGTGAAAATTTGATTTTTTCTTCAGGAATGAAAATAAATTGTTCTCTATCAAAGCCCTGTTCTTTTTTGCTATAAAGATTTGCTTTTTTTAAATTTATTTTTTGTGAATTATTCAAAGTATTTTTCTACATTGTCGGACAGGATATAGAATTTCTCAAAATTCTCTTTTCCCTTAAACTTTTATACTCTATAGTTGAACTCTGGCAAAATAAACAAAAAAACAAAAAAAAAAAACAGCAAAAGTGTTTGACTAAAAAAGCAAACAAAAAAAAAAGCAAAAGAGGTGACTGATTACTGAACGATAGTGTGTTTGAATTTAGTGATTGTGTTGTCCTGTCAATTTCAGTCCTACATAAACAGACACAAGTTACTCGCTTTCGAAATTACTAAATGCGCAAAATCTAGGCAATGCAAATAGACTTTCTAAGTTACTTAGTGTGCAAAATCTTGACCCTCCTGAAAAGAAATGCGGATTACTAAAGGTTTAAATATCTTGTTAAATGACTTATTCTTCAAGTGGAATTTCTTGTGTTCTTAACATTAGCTGTTTATAGTATTGAAGAAGAGAAAAATTCAGTTATAAGTAGATGTGCTTTTTTGCTTCTAAAGAATTACAAGAAATTAAGGAAAAAAAAAATGTCCGAAACAACTAAAAACAAAAACAGTTCTTTAATAAAGACTTACTTGACTACTTCATAAGCAGTTTTTTCTTTAATTCTTTTTTGTGTAGTTCACTGTTGGCAGGGTAGGATTGGGGGGGGGGAATGTCTTGTATTACAGTTGGTACTACATGAAGACAAACATAGCTACAACTTGTAAACTAATTAAAGCCTTAACGGCTGTCTTAATTACACAATTATAGGTTGTCGAATGTTAATGATTCAGTGGATGGTGCCTGTTTCTTCCCAATTGCTGGATCACATGTTTAAACGAGATGGCACTCGGAGAGCGTGTGCCTCTGCCAATGCCGTTGACCTGGAGAGTAATTGCGTATAGAATGCCCCCCCCCAATTTAGTTACTTCTTCCATAGACTATTGCTCACTCGTCCTCTGAATTCCATTTAAATTTGTTGAGAACTTTGGGAGGTGTGGATGGTCACCAGTGTGTACATCTAAATGTATGAAAAAAAAAAAAAAATATCTTTTAATCAAAAACAGTATTCCTGGATCTGACTCGAGATTTTATCAACTCTGTTGCCCAACCTTCCACTGAAATTGAAATTCATTGAGCAGTTTTGGAGATATTGTATGGAAAGACGGATACGGCTGAATATATATCATCATCATTGTTTTAGCATCTGTTGTAGATCTTCTTCCAAGATTTGTCAAACCTTCCTATCATGGGCCTTGTGGAGCCAGTACTTTCTGAACTTGTATAGTTTGTCATGCCATCATTTTCTGTGGCCACAGTTTCACATATGATTTGTGGAGATGCATGCGAGTTGTAATGTCCATCAGTTGTCAGCTATTCTTGCAACATGACCAGCCCATTGCCACTTGTGTTTTCTAATGGATTCTATAATATTTCTAACTACTGTTTTTTCCCTGATATATGGTGCTGTCTCGTCATCTCTCCATATTATTTTGAGCATGATTCTCTCTTGTGCATGTTTTATGTCGGTTTGATAGTCAGTGTTTTGGTTAGGATCCATGTTTCAGCTCCATAGGTGACTATCGCGAGAATACATTGGTAGCAGACACTTCTTTTTAGAACTTATGGGATTTTCTTGTTCTTGAAGTTTGGGCTTGCTCTACTTAGAGCTTGCCAGCCTAGAGTGATTCTTCACTTGATTTCTTCTTCTTTTGAGGATTTCATGGAGATTTGTTGTCTGAAGTAGATATGTTTCACTTTCTTCAGCAGTGTGTATTTGATTGGGATTGTTGTCGTTGTCCTACCTCACCAACTATTAAATGCTAATTATAGAGTGATCTCCTTTTATTTTTGTTTGTTTAAAATTATTTGCGTGTTTGTAAATGAACATCAGCAAGGAAATGCTGTTGACATTTTTGGATGTGTCCATGCATCTCAATAAGAAGCCTTTTGGTCTGGTGGTCGGTCCCAGTTATGCTTAACAACGGAAATAGGAAGGAAGGAAGAGGTATGATGCCAGTAAAGATGTGGCAACATTAAGGAACCAACTGATATGATGTTAATATAGAATGTGCTGAATCGGCAATTTGAAATTTAAAAAGAGTCAAAAATGGTAAAAAAAAAAGCAGTTCATGATTTTCATTGAAAAATGATACATTTGGAATATTTCCATATCACAATAGCTTAGAAAAGTGAGAATCAATTCTTTTCGAAGGAAGATTATTTGCTCTTCTTCCAGCAACTACTACCACAGATGGTGGATGCATCATTGAACTTATGGTTCATGGTTAAGGACAGTGCAACTGCAAGTTTATTTAAATACTACCATCATTTTATAGACTGGTAAATTAGTCTTTACTTGAAACGAATTGACGGAAAATCTGAATTCGTTTTCTGTTGGTGCATCAATATTAGATCTTCTACTTGCTTATAAAATCATTTGTTATGTTATGAACACTGTTGATTTTGAATCTTGTCCTGAGGGTAAGTGAGAGATTGAACGACTGGTAGACGTTTCATTTGCCAAAGAGATGGAAGACTTCAGAATGGCTCTGATTTTTGTCTGAGATCTGTTGTATTTGACTACCTCTGCAATGCCTGTGTGTGCTTGTTTCCCTATGAGTAAGTTAACTGTTGTTTCCATGTCTTGAGATCCCCACAGTATCTGTATGAACCTGCTCGGAACCAGGATATTTTTATTTAGAACATCATTTCTAATTATATTTTATCAAAACTCCTAGTTTCTATAAATATATTAGAAAAATAGGCCGCCTTTCAATAAATATTTATCTAAAACTAAAACACATGTCCCCGGCAAGTGACACTCTGATAACAGGATTACCGAAAAAGATTAAAATTTAGACGCACCGTGCTAAAAGGGTTCGTCATCACTGCAGTAGACTGTTGACTTGCTACGAGCGATCTCATCTGTGGCAGCAAACGGGTTAAAGTGACTTGGTGAGCAAAACATATTGTTGTATTTATTCAAGTGAACTTGTTTAGAAAGAGGTTAATAGCTAATATTGATTTTGAAGATGAATTATTATCTTTTGTTATTGTTTATACTTAATGATTGCCATTTCTAATCTACCATGTGGCGTAATTCTAATTCTTCCCGTATCATCAATATGCACTCTATTAACTCTTAAATTCAAGAACCACTTGAAACTGATCCTTAACACTTTTGAATTCTTGAATGACTAGAATTTTTAAATGATGGAACTCTTTCTTGAATTGATTTAAAACAAGAACCATTAGTTCAATGATGAGTCCACCATCCTTAAGTCCATATCTGTGATCTTGATTTCAAACAGATTCTGAACAAAGTAGTTGGAGCATTACTAGTGGTGGTAGTAGTAGTAGTAGTATGACAAGGAGCAAGGAAGAAATTGAGGATGGTTCACTCAAAAATCTGGCTTTGAGGAAGAAAAAAAAATGATCAGTAAGTTTAAATAAAGTAAGTGTACAATTCTTGTCAATAATTTGAGCTGGAGTTTTTGTGTGATATTTTTTTTTTTTCTTTTTTTTTTCTCAAATAAGTGAGCTTCAAATGAGTATAATCAACAGCTTTAGCTATAAAGTTAGCTAGAAATTGGAAAGTTTAACTGTTTCTAGCCATTCTTGCAGACAGCTTTATTTATTGAGAAACTTTTATTTATGACATTACACCTCTTATGTTATGATAACAGCTGGTAAATAAAACACAAACCTTCCTCATCTTTCTTCTGTTTAACATAACTTGAATCGACCTACAGAATGACCAAAAAATGTGTTACACAGATGTGTGGACACATCTGAAAAAAATTGAAAAATTTACCCAAAAGTGCAAGGAAGTAACTCTGACCAGAAGTTATTCCTCTTGATTTGAGATGTGAATCAAGAAAAAAAAAAAGAATGCAAGAGTCAAGTTTGGCTTTATTGTTTAACAAAGGTTCGAGTTTGTGTCTTATTTGATTCCCGCAATACCCAAAGCAGGGGTTCTCAAACGTTTTTTTTTAGTCTATCCATTTGTCCTGTCTGTCAGTATAGGCACACCCGTTTGTGGAGAATGCTGCGTAAAATGTGTATGAATACCCCAGAACAGACAATTGACATCCAACCGCAAATTGCCCTCCAGACCAACCAGCCAAGGGGGTTACAGTTCTTTCTCTCTTCGCTTTTATATGTTCCCGAGTTTGTGGTTGCCACTTGGCACCATCTAAAAACATTTTTTTTTTCTTCAAAAAGGTGCTCTTTTGGGTCTCTATGGTTATTTAGGGCTGACAATGCCAAAAATCTTGTGCTGGTATCATTTTTTCTTTTTAGGTAATTGGTTCATGTGCACCCACGGGCTTCGGTGATTCATTTATGGGGGGTGTGTGCAGATATTTGTTAGTAATTTCAAGTAACTCAGTTCTAGGCATACCTTCCAGAAAGATGCATCGGCAATTTTTTCTCGATCATGAAATTTGTTTTTGGCTGTATCTTTTGTTGAATAGTGTTTTGTTGGTTGTGATTATCTCGTATGTTTCCAGTGTTTATCAAACCTTGCATAACGCTTTAATTTCTCTTGTGTGCTGCCAGAGGTAGGCACACCCTAGTGTGAGAACTTCTGACCTGGAGTCTTTATGCTTAGTCCTCTGTGCGTTTATTTCCCTTCCCTTTGTCAAATTTTCCACATTGATGATTGCATTTAGTTCATCTAGCATAAGTTGGAGGTCATGCAGGTTCTCTGCAAAAAGGGCAATGCAGTCTGCAAATCTAAGGTTGCTTGGATATTTGCTATCTATTCTGATTCCGGTACTTTCCCTGGCTAGTCTTCTGAAGATCATCACTAGGCAGGTTGTGAAGAGTTTAGGTGAGCCGGTATCACCTTATCTTCCACGAGACCCTCAAAAGAAGAAGAAATCAAGCAAAGAATCACACTAGGATGGCAAGCCTTTGGCAGTGCTAGCCCAACCATCAAAAACAAGAAGATCCCATTAATCCTAAAAAGAAGGGTGTATAACCAATGCATCACTCCAATAGTCACTTATGGAGCTTAAACATGGAACTTATCTAAGAGACAGATCCGCAAGTTGAGAACCATGCAACATGCACATGAAAGAATTATGCTGGGCCTTGCATAGAGAGACCATAAGACAGCACAGAACATCTGGGTGAAGACAAGAGTCAAGGACATCATAGAATCCATTAAAAATCTCAAATGGCAATTGGCTGGCCATGTTGCAAGAATGGCGGACAAACGATGAACATTGTGTCTCACGACCTGGATCCCCAAAGATCATATATGCAACCAAAGCCAGCAGAGTATCAGATGGAGAGACAAGCTAGACAAATTCAGAAAGTACTCGCTCCGTGACGCCCATGAAAGAGAAGTATGGCGAATCCTGGGGAAGGTCTATGTCCAACGACGGCTGTCAAAAGACTGATGATGACGATTGCATTTCTGACTGGCTCTTAAAGCCTGCCATTGCCAAGAAATTGGAGTCCAAATACAATGTGGCCATGGATTAAGATATGGATCTTTTTTAATGCTCCATTTCATCTGGTTGCATCGATGGCTTCTCTGTCAAACTCATTTTTATTATTGTTTACACAAGAACAGAGCTTAAATATCAAGCGAGTTAGAAAAAGCATATGGCATGTTAATTAAAAAAATGTGGCATTCAATTTGAAAAATACTGCAAGCGAATTATAAAGCCGAGTGAACTGAATCAGTTGGTAATTACATATGAGCCACAAACTGAATCTGCACTGGTTGACATCAAAAGCTTATCTTTTTATTAAATTTGACTTGGGGTTTTTTGCCTTCATCTTAATTTTAGTTGTTATATACAGCTTTCAATTTGTGCCATTGTATCTATGGCAATGGAAATTGATATGAAGGTGAAAACTAGTAGAATTTTTTGAAAATAATTTGTTTCAATACTTCATCAAATAATAACGAAATTAATTGCACCAAAAGCTTATTTCAGTAATTCTGGAAAAAAATGAATATAATATGTTGGTTAAGATGAGTCACCAGTGACTACGTATATGTGATTACTTGTATTCATAAATTGTCACTTTAAGTTACTTGCTGTAAGTTTTAAATTTGCTCAGGAAAAGGTCTAATGAACAATTAGGGTAGACATTCTAAGCTTCAAATGACTTTTAGTTAGTTGCAAGGCCGTTGGTAGTCAATTTTTCTGGTGTTTGTTACCTTTCCCGTTTTGAAATAGCCACTGTTTCAGCTGCGAATAACAGACCCCAACCATAGACCCTAATTTATCTTTTCTAGTTATCCAGTTTTGTCTTAAATTAAGTAAAAAAAAAAGCGGACCCCCTAAATGAAAAAAACAAAACAAACCAAGAACGCTGGTCCATTTAACCATATGAAATTACCTGATATTAGTTGACCACTTCGAAAAACGGAGAAAAAAAAAAACCTCCCCCAAACTGAAAATGCTGTTTTGAAGAATCTTGTCTGCTTCTTTAATTTGAAATTCGCCATCAGCATCTGTCATTCTGCTGCCTGATCGACGGCCATTTTGAAGTGGGAAAGTTAACAATTGCCATATTTCTTATGCCTTTATTCTACCAAATGAATGAACTGACCACAGTTAATGAAGTGGGGATCCATAGAGCTACTTAATTTTAGTATGGACGTCTTGTTGCTAGCACAATTATTGTTCAAATTCAGATTAGTGTTAGTATGAGATATAGAAAAAATTTAAAAAAAAATTTTTTTTGTTGTGGAAACTTCTGAAATGGTTTCAGTAGAAGAGAAGAAAAATCACTCGTGTTTTTATACAGGGGTGGAGCATTTATATCTGATATCCATAATAGTTATAAAATGCTGTTAAAAGAGATAGCTACTATTTATGGTACATGACTAGTGAGTACGCAAATCAGATGTTACTTTGACATGAACCTTTTTTTTTTTTTTTTTTTTTTTTTTTTTGAAGACCATCTACCAAAACTGTTAGCACAGGTTTCTCTCAGTTTTTGAGCTAGTCTGGCTATCTCTGTATCATGTGGACAGGCTTCACCAATGTGGCTAGAGGACTGAAAATTCAAAATCTGAAAATTTCACTTGCATTGTCTTTTTACCCCCCTCGGGTGTAAATGGGTGATTCACTCTTAGTTTGTGTTCGCCTGATTTAAAAAAAAAAAAAAAGTTGAAACTTTTAGAGAATTTACTTATTCATTGTCCAATTTTCAATTGCTCATCCCCAACTTTGCCTGCTGCCAAAAGATATTGACCGTATGATAGTTTCCGTTGGGTGACTAACCAGACCTGTACTTTATTTCTTGAAAAAAAATACCAGACGAGTGAGTTCCGTTTGAATTCTTTACATTCACGGCAGTGGATCTGTATTTTGTTCATAACTGTATGCTGTATGGCTGCAGTAATGTTTGCCTTCAATTCATTGATGGATGTTCGACGTTTCTTATAAACGAGAGAGAGCATGGTGTCCCGAGAGGGGGACTTGTCTACCAGGAAACTGTTTTTTCGGAAAGGCTGCTGCGTTTGAATAACAAAGGAAGTCATTGTACTGCATCATTATAAACTTTTAAATGTTTTCTGTAAAGAAGGAAAAAAAAAACTCCAAAAAACATAGAAATGAATTCTCTAGTCATGCCCGAACTGCTTCCAGCTAGAATGATTGCAAATCTATCAGATATAAAAATGCCCCGCCAAGTTGAATTTTGGGCGTGTTGATTCAGCAGAAATACGAATGACTTACATTGTATATATCGGGATGGTTACTTCATGGTGTTGGTTTTGTTTGTATGAATCAGTGCTTGTCTTTATTGTGTCTATATATTTTACGATTTTGTCTGTGAATTTCTAAGGGGCAATTAGTTGACACTCCTTGACTCTGATTTATATCTTGATATGACTATGAACAAAATAATAAGCATGACTATTCATCCTTGTTATCTCTTCTATCGTATCCGTCTAGTGGACTGATATGTGTTAGCCCCATTCTAATAGGTGTAATCTATCCAGGGGTGCAGCTCTAGATTTGGTAACATTCAGTGAGATTCGATGAAGAAGGAAAATTCCCATTGAACTGACTATGTAACATGGTGAGATAACAACTTCAAAGGCTGTATTAATTATTTATGCTACTCACTTGTGTATAAATATATTCTTGTTACGATATTTCAATGTTCATAGAAAGGCAGTAGGTCAACTACTAATCATAATTCTTTTGGAGGCCCCCTCCTTTTATTGTAAATACCCCCCCAACTCTTCCACCTATGTTGAATATATCTATCTATATATTGAAGATTGATTTTTTTCTGTTAGTTTCTCTACCCTTTACACTGGACTCTCCCACTTGAAAGTAGTAATTTTCCTGATAAATCATATCAGAATTTCATATGAAAATATCTCCTACTTATCATGTGAAGAAAAAAGAAATGGTCTCTTCCACTTGAACCAGTCCAGTTTTTACTTCTAAAAAAAAAACAAACTCTAAAAACGTCTATTAGAAATTAAATATTTCTGTGTGAATTATTTCACGGGTTATAAAACTAGTATGTCATAACACAAGTTGCAAATAATACCTACGAGTCTAAGTCAGTTATTTGAAGATAACCTTCTGTTGACTCAAGGGTAAAGAAGTAATCAAAAATGAAATACAAAAATGTTTATTACATTGTTTGGATAAAAGGGTGATTTTTTAAATGTGTCTACATATCTCTATAAGATGCTTTTCGGCTGGTCCGTTCCAATCATGTTAAACTACAGAAATAAGAAAGGAGGAAGTAGGTGTGACGTCATTAAAATTACATCTATTCCAATCAATTTTTTTTTTTTGCCAGATGCTAATGGTTCAGGTGGTAATAAATCAATAAGTTACTTCTCTCACCATTTGTTGGGCTGTGATCACTATAAAAACTCTGAATTAAAAAGAAAATTAAAGCGTGAATGCCACCAGATACAAACGAAGGGTTCAATTTAGCAAAAACTTACATTGTGAATTGACCCTGCCCCTACGCACACTCACTCACTAAAATCCGAGAAAAATTTTTTTTTTTTTTTTTTGTGGACTTGAGTAATTGTTGAGATTTTCAGCCCTGGCCTCACTTGAAAACTGAAGAAACTTTTTTTGACATTTTTGGTGACAGTCTTGGTTGACAGTCTTTGATTACTTCACCTGAAATAATATTCCTCTCGATGAGTAAATACGAATTTTATGAAAATTGTGATGTAATAGAAGTTGACAAGACAAAAATGAAATTACAGTTAAAACTTCATTACCTTAACATCAATTACCTGAATTTCGGATTATCCGAACAAGATTTCAAGGTCCCATAACTGTTCAGTATGTTCTCCTCGTCCGTGATTCCAGTTTTCCGAACAAAATACTCCCCGCTTGTCTTGCTCGGATAATTGGGATGTTTCTCTTTAGTAAGTTTTCTTATTGTAAGAGCAATTTATCTTCTTGTCAATTCCCAAGCTCAGCCACTATCAGCTTTCTCCATTATATCACTGACCCTTGAGGTCAGATTTAATCAGGCGAACCTTTTAAAAGCTGCTACTGACCTTGAGATTCTCGAATCTTTAACCTCAGTTCTGAAACTTGAATTGGTGGAGACATTCTAACAATTATTTGTACCTTCTCCTCCTTTATAAATCTTGTTATTGCTGCCCCCTTCCCTGATTAATGTGCCCCCCCCTCCCCATACACACTTAATTAATGGATTCTAGCTTCCTTTTTCTTTTTACTAAATGACAAAATCTTTTTTAGTTTGTACATTAACAAACTTTTAACCTCTGCCAACCAAGTTGGAGAGGTATTTGCATCACCTCTCCTATCTCTGTTTTCCACGTGATATCTCTGAGTTCTTGTTGAATGTCGATGAAAATTTCTGGAAGGGTTGCTTATAGGATTAGGAAGAAGTGATTGAATTTTGGGGTGGATCCAGGAATTCGTTGCTGATTGAGTGATATTCTTTCTTTTTTTTTTTTTCTCCATACACTCATGTACTTGCTTATGTCTGTCCACACAATATCTCCAAAAGTTCTCAATGAATTTAGTGCTTGGGAAGAAATGATAGATATGGGGGAGGTTCTTGGATTATTTTTACCATCTGAGTGATATTTTTATTATCCTACCTGAAAAAATATTGAAAATAAACAGTAAAACTTAAATTAAATTTCAATGAATTATGTTTCCTCTGTTCTTGAATTATAGAAACCTTCAGCCAAACCTGTCAATATAGGTTTCTCTCAGTTTTCAAGTGGGTCTGACTGGCTGGTTATGTAACCTGAGGGCTGAGAATTTAAAAATCTATCTCTTATGTCAAAAGAAATTATTTCACCCGTCCCCTATAGGTTTTCAGTGTTTGTATGTGTGTAAGGGGTGTCAGTTTGCAATGTAAGTTTATGCCAAATTAGTTTCTTAGTTTGTGTCATTCTCATTTTCTCAAAAGACTTTTTTTTTAGTGATCTCTAATAAAATGCAAGAGAAGTAAGCTTATACAATGATCACCCCTTTTTCCAATTTTTTTTTCAATTTATCACCCCCAACACGGCAAGCTGCCAATAGAAGTTAGTCACATGGTAGTTTCTGATAGTGACCAACCAGACCTGTTTTATTCTCATTCGTGTATTAGTTAGTGTACCGTGTTGGCAGAGATATGTGCTCTCTGAGAGTTGTCTGGTCTTTTTTTACTTTTTTGCTCAATGACTAAATCATTTTTAGTTTGTACTTTCGCGAGCTTGTTTTGTCTGATTATAAAATCTCCAATGTAATATTTCAATAGACGAAGGTAAAAATAAGCTCTGACTGACTGTGTGGGTGGGTGTCTGATTTTTTAGATTTATTCTTACGTTGTATATACTACATTTTGGCAACATCTATATTGGTATTTCCACTGGTTGATTTTCATAGAGCTCCATTCATGAGTTTTTCTGTTTCCAAATATAACTCCCATCATAAGATCAATGATTAGGTTTGAGGCCCAATTTTAGTCTTGTTATTGATGCTTCAGACTAACTCGTTTGCTCTTGTGTCGTGTGACCACAACACTGGAGCTAGAAGGCTGAAATTTTTCAACATTTAAATCCTAATGTCTAGATTTTAAAAAAAATCCTCCCACTACATATGTGTTTTTTTTTTTTTTTTTTTTTTTTTGTGGGGTCAGTACACAGTTTATGCTAAATTAACCCCTTAGTTTATGTCCAGCAGCATTTATGTTTCTTATGGCAATCATCTTGTCTCCGTTATCGAAAGACTCAATGGGACCTGATCATTTTTTTTTTTTTTTTTTTTTTTTGATGCAATGGTAGGCTTTTATATGTCTTGGATATTAATCCGATGCCCAAAAGGAGCCAGGATTTTCCCAAAGGCATCCGTGTGGAGTGAGTGCAAACTGTCCGAGATGGAGTTTGAACTTAATTTACCGATTACTGTCTCTCTCTCTCTCTCTCTACCATTAACCATTAGGCTACCTGCACATTCACAAGGAGTACAACCCCTGGCATGATATAATGAATGATACAGAGAAATTAATATAATTAATGTAAAATGA
Organism: Thysanoteuthis rhombus; assembly: GCA_963457665.1. Lineage (NCBI taxonomy): Eukaryota > Metazoa > Mollusca > Cephalopoda > Oegopsida > Thysanoteuthidae > Thysanoteuthis > Thysanoteuthis major. The sequence goes on along the minus strand of OY735236.1, from coordinate 4,505,005 downwards.
TAGTTTAGTTGCTTGTAATTGACAAAGGAACTTTTCAATGAATAGAAATGGAGGTAATCTTCCAAAGCCCTGGAAAATTTTGATTTCATTTTTATTCTGTCGTTCGAAGTAGGTTTTATTTTTATTCTCTTTTTAAAAAGTTTTTTTATTGTGATCTGTAAAAAGTTTTGAGGCGGTTGTGCCCCTTCCCAGGCTAGTTACAGGCCTGACATTGTTCAGTCTTTGATGTACTCCTATTCGGACAATCGTTCCGTAGCAGGGGAAATAATCAGTTGCTTTTGAAGTGGTTCACGGAGAGGCGAAGAGAATCCCCCCCCCCACCGAACACATCTGACCTGAAAACATTTATTTGGGAAGAAACAGAATAAACAAATTAAACAAATTGAACTCTTGTCTGCTATTCTCCAATGTAATTTAATTATTGTAGCCAGAATATGAGAGTGTCTAAAAATAATGACCAAAGCTCCAATTAGGTATTGTTATATTGCCAGCTTATTATCGGAGACAGTTCCATGGGGGATTTTTTTCCCCCTTTCATTTGCATCCTCAGTCGATCAAATGCAATTGCGGGAGAAAATTCTCTATTTTGTAAATCCATCCTAAAATCCATTGTTATCAGCGCTGCCCTCCCTGTAAGAATGGTGATAGTTGTAGTCTCCTGTGTTTGGTTTATGTTGCAGACAGTCCATTAGACCCTGTGGTCAATGTTTGATGAACTGCGTCTGTGGATCATAAATTGTACAAGCACCATTTCTTTATGGCTGGATAGTATATGTTGGGCACCTGCAATTCAATGATTTGCGAGTGAATCAATCCGAATCCCTTTCCATTGTTCTCTCTAAGCTGTGCATATGTGAGTGTGCACGTGCGTTTTTTTTTTTTTTTTAAACCAGGGCACAAGGGAAATTAATGTGCGCAGAAAAATATTTCAAATTCTGTTGATTGCTTGCTGAGTTTTTATTGGAAAGATATTGGTTTGCTATGTCGGATTCAAAACTGTGCACTTGTCACCTTGAGAACCTTTGCACAATATTAATATTCGAGGGCACATTAACCCTTTCCCTCACAGTTGCTAGATTCTGTGTTTTTGCTCTCGGTTTTCTCTCTCATCTGTATTCTCAAAGATTATAGAAGATACTTGGTGGAAAGAACTTGTTCAAGAACCTTATTTTATTCTACTTTACCCGTGTTGTCAAAATGATGACAGTATTTAAATAGATGAACAGTGCAGATAGGAATGAAGAGTAAGTTCCCGGTGAGAATCAAACTCACAATCCTGAAAGCAACAACAATTTAGATGAAGTTGAATAGTAGTAAAATCACTAAATTAGTAGGGGAATGTTTAAACATTTTGGGGTGTTCATTTGACCATTTCAGGATTTTTTTTTTTTTTTTTCCATTTTTACAAAAATTATTAGTCACTTTTTAGCAGTCAAACGAGCTCTAAAATTTTTTTTTTCGTAGCCATACTTGGTTTCAGTCTTAGCAGCTTTTTCTGCTAACACTCATGTCGACTGTTTTAGCAGAAGTATGCAATCTCAGAGCTTTTTAGTTTTTCCTATTCATGTTTTACGTTAACTTCGTAATTCATTTACGATGGAAGGGACAAAAAAAAGATCTTTTTTTCCATCGAGGGTTGAGTAGTGCTGCTGTTGCTGCAACTTGGTAGAAACTGTCAATGTAGGTTTCTCAAGTTCCTAAGTTGGTCTGGCTGCCTGTGTGTGTATGTATGTATGTATTACTCATGTGTACAGTCTGCACCACTTGAGCTAGAGGGATGAAAATTCAAATTTTCATCCTTGTGTCCAAGAAAAACAGACAATCCCTCAGCCTGAATAGGTTCTCAGTAGGGCACAATATAAGTTTAGTTTTAAAATCAGACAATTTTAGTGATCACTGCCCAACAAAAGGTGAGGAAAGTAACTCATCCATGGATCACCCCTTTTCCCGAATCTTTTTACCCCCTTCACATAGCATGCTGCCAAAAGACAGTTTTTATTGAGTGAATAGCCAGACTGGTTTCCTTTTTTTTTTTTTTTGTCCTCAGCATTGTTATTGATTTTCTTCCATGTTTTGTCCTGACGTTTGCCTGCATTTAAATCCTAATCCAGTCTTAAGGCGGTCGGGTGTGCCGTGAGGGTTGGGCAACTTGCTTTTATTTATCCAGTCTGATTGATCAGGTTAGTTGTTTGAACTGAAGAGAAACAATGTAATTTCATCAATGCTTCACTTATTGATCCGAGAGTGGATCAATCAAACTGCCCCAAGCCCCGTTGCCCCCTTTTCCATGTTTGGTTTCCTCCAGCTGTTTAGCTACTCAGCCCTCTACCATCCTTTTTGTTTTCATTCCATCGTTCCTCCTATTTATCTTTGATATTATGATGGGGTTGCCAATTTAGCCATTTTTAAGGCTAGTTCTGGCCAATTTTTTTTTCTTTTAAACCTCAATTTAACTGATAAAAATAACTATGACAGCTTGAAATATAGCCATTTCAAAAAAAAAAAAAAAGTAAGTTTTAATAGAAGTAAACAAAAGATCACTTTATTTATTCTGGAGTCTTTGTGTATTGTTAAGATGGCTTAAGATTGATTGGTATATATAACATTTTTTTATTATAAAGCAGGTTGGAAATAGAAAATTCAGCTGATTTCAGCTATTTTTGGAGACGGTTTTGGCTATAAATAACTAATAATACTCGACAGCATTATATTATTAGCCAAGTACCAGTTGAAAATTTAGTTTTCTTTGTTATTTTAGGATAAATGTCTTCATTTATTGAGATGAAATTATTTTGTAAATACCAAGTTGATAGTTTGTTGTTTTTTTTTTTGTTTTTTTTTTGTTTGAAAAATAGTCACTTGGTTGAGAGGGGGGGGGGGCTCGCTTTTATTCATCCAGCTCGATTGAACAAGCAAATTGTATGGACCGAAAGAAACAATGTAAATTTATCGATGCTACACTTATTGATCTGCAAGTGGATCAATCCAGACAACTCCCCCACCCTCCCTCCCCGCTGTCAATTCATTCCTCGTTCTCGTCTTTGGTTTTCCCCACTTCTTTAGCTCCCCAGGCGTCAACCATCTGGATTCTCGTAAACTGCAGGAGATCTCGCCAGCAGAGGACTTGTCTAAGCACATTGTTCAATCTGATTCTCTCTTGAACGTCTCAAAGATATGCAGTAGTTCTCCTCCATAATGTTAGTAAAGGGGTCTGAGAAAGAAAACCTTGTTAGAGATGAAGCACATATATTCAGAAGTTTGTTATGAGTGATAACAAGTTCACTTGTGAATGAAGGTATTGTTTTCATATTCAAGTCAAAGAAATTATGTGTATATTCTTTTTTTTTATTTGCTGTTTTCTGAACAAGTGGCTGATATAAACAAAAATGTTTTGATTTTTCTTAATTTTGTGAATTTTAAATTATTTGCTGGATTTCAGGGAGGGTGTCATCAAAAGCTTTTTACTCATTTCAGTAGAGAAGAGATTGGGGAAGGCGTTTGTTTTTGAGTCAAAAAAAAAAAAAAGCTCCGTTTTTGTCTGGTTTACTTATCCATCGTAATTGGTTTGTAAGATTCAAGTCTGCTCTCTTTCTGGCCTACGAATTTCTCAGGTTTCTTTTGCTGCTGACGGACTTTGAAAATAAGATCTTCAATCACATTTTCCTGTTTTAAAAAAAATATTCAACTGAATCGTTATCAGGGTCAGACTGAGTAGGAAAACCCTCTCCTCGAGATTTTTCATATGAATTTCATAGATAATAAGATGTAACCTTTTTTTGGTTGTAAAGTTTGCTCACCTAGGAACAGGAAAGGTAAAACAATTTGATAAAAACAATCATAGTTCATTACACTTTATATGATCCTTTCATTTTAGGCATGAGTCCATTTTCTTTGCATAAGTATTTCAGTCAATACAAATCATTTGGGGGGGAGTAAACTTTCCATCTAACTCTTCTGACGGTTGAGTTACTTTTTAAACAATCTTACAGCCATATTATACTGTGATGTCTTATTAGAAAATTTCAATCAAGACTGTCACCATAGGTATCTTCAGTTTTTAAGTGGTTTAGTTGGCTGGCAATGTATGATGTGTATAAACCCCACTAATGGAGTTAGAAGGCTGGAAATTTCAACATTTACCCATCATTACAGCTAGAAAAATATTTTGCCCCCCCCCTCCACCACTAATAGTTTGTTTATTTTAGTTAGAGGCAGTTCAATTTGTGATACAAGTTTATGCTAAATAGGTCACTTAGTTTGTGTCCAATGGTATTCACACTTACTTTTTTTTTTTTAAAATTCAGTCTTTTTCAGCAATAACAGCCCAACAAAAGGCAAAAGAGGTAACTTATTCAATGATCTCCCGTTTTTCGAGTTTTCTCATTGATCACCCCCAACACAGCATGTTATGGAGAGATAGTGGTCCTATGACGATTCCTATTGAGTGACTTGCAAGACCTGTTGCTTATATTTATTGGGTTGGCTTTGATTCCCTCTTGCTGATTGGCCAAGATTTGCTTTGGTAATGATACCACTTTAACCCATTAACTTAGGATGACATCACTGTAGTTCTATGGCTAACTCAATAAAATTCCCAATTTATTGTGATTGATCACAACTCAGTTTTATCTGAGTTGGGGCTTTTATCCTGCAATTGACAAGTGCTTTTATCTAGCAATGGATATCTATAGCTCTTTACCACCTGTCATAGTTAATGGGTCAGGATGATGGAAGAGTTATCAAGAGACTTGAGTGATTCGTATAGTTTTACTGTTTTCTGTTGTAGAGTTAGGCATCAAATAACGGATATTCCCATCATTGAAATTCTATGGTTAAATCAATATAATTCCAGGTTTATTTCGATTGACGGCAACTCTGTTTTTTTTTTTCTGTGAACTAGGGCTTTTATCTTGCAGTGGTTAACTATCACACTTGCCACCTTCTGCAGTTAATAGGTTGAGCGATTTCAAAGAAATTCAATCTTCACCTGCAGAGCATCTCCAAATTCCTCGACAGATTAAAAAAATGCTTCTGATTGGTTGATAGAAAAAGCACTCTATAACCTCTGCCACAGCTGATCTCCATTGTTATTCATTTCAGGTGGGTCAATAGGTACGATTTCAGCATAGATTGAAATAAGATAAGTTTCAAATACTCGTTTTAACGCCGACAACAGTAATGTCAATATTGTTGTTACCATGGCTTCTTATGTCATTGTCTCAGTTTCCAGTCAAGCTTGATCTGTTTCAGCTGTCTACACTGCAGAACGAGGAGGATACAATTTTCAATGTTTGTTCTACTTTGATAAGAATACCTAAGGTCAAATAGATCTTTCATACTTTTTCATTAGTAGGGCTGCTGCACATGCGCTGCAAGCACTTTAGCGCTCTCTGCTTTCTTTTTATTTTTTTATTTTACTCATTTCTTGCACCAGCTGCTTCTCCTACTGTTTCCAAGTTATCAACACCATTCTAACACTAATTGGTGCATTCTAATTATTGCTTAGATATCATTATCTTTGTTTTTCAAACTATTGATGAATTGTCTGTAATGATTAATCATTACTAGCTTTTGTCATAGTACAGTCTAGGATCTGTAACTTGATTGTTCAGTTTTTATTGACGATGTCTGTAATGGGTGTATATGCTCTCTTAGTGTTTTATTGTTGCTATTGAATTACAGCAGCCCCCCTCAAATGGCCAGTCCAACCCACCAGTCAAGTAGGCTATAGATTCTTTTCTCTCTGCTCGTCTCTGTGTGTGAGTGTCTCTTGGGGTTCCTTGTCAGTTCTTTTGGGCTGCAACCATGAAAATTTGCACTACACACCATCTTAAAACAGTTTTTTTGTTTTTTCAATGAAGTGCTTTAATTTTTTTATGCGTGTGTGTGCCTGTGGTCATTTTAGACCAGCAATGTCTGAATCTTGTGCTGGTGTTTTTTTTTTTTTTTTGATAATTTTAGATAAGAGATCTACCCACCCACCCAAAGATTTTTAGATAATTAGCCAACGTGTGGGCTACAGTGATTCATTTATGCAAGGTATGGATATAATTATCATTCTTTTTGTTTTATTCCTTCTATTTACTTTCATATCTGAAATAGATTGTTTTGTGTGAATTTAATAATAGACTAAAATCTCTTTGGCAGTCCATGTCTTTCCGTCATGAACATTCTTTTGATTTTGAAGTATTGCCTTTACCCTATTTTTACTCTATGCATGATTTAGTTTTTTTTTACCCATTCAAGAGAGAATTTATCTCCTAAATTTTTCCAGTTTTTAAGATAACTCAAATTTAAATTCAATATGAAGACATCTATACCACCCTTCTTCTATACCCTGAACATGGATGTTAAATCACCGTCTTCAGATATAATTCAGTCTATTACAAATTAAAATTTGCAAAATCACTAAATTAGCCTGGAAGCAACATATTTGCCAATTTTGGCCATTTTCGACCATTTTTAGCATTTTTTAGTGGTTTTGGCCATTTTTATAATTTTAGGCAGTTTTTGTCGTTTTTTGCTAGATTTTTCCCTTTAGTGCTTTCTAGCTGTCAAACTTGTGTAAAATATTTTTTGAATTGGCAACACAGAGTTTCAGTCTTGCAATTATTTTGTCTACTGTCTATGCATTTATATTCCCACACGATTATGCTCAGGTTATATATAGAGACATTTTTATTCATAAAATTTGATCATATCTTTATGGCACCAGATTTGGTTTTAAATGAATGCCTGTATTCATCTGGCCAGATTCGGCCAGTCTGTGTGGAAATGGTCAACAGCAGAATTGTGTTCTTGTACTTGGACTGTTGGATGGAAAGCAGGAAGCTGTACGCATCCAGCTCTTCGTAAATCTCTCCTTTGATGTTTGATAAGTCAATGCATAAAAGATGACATATCCAGGCAGACATCTTGGAGTTGGCAAGCTGACCCAAGCATTTCCATACTTTCGACTTTATAAGACATGCTGAAAACCCGCACTGCAGAAGGCGGGGAGGGATTTTCACCTGGATCAGTGGTTCCGAAACCAGAGTCCACAGATCACTGGGGGTTCGATAAATAATGCCAAGGGGTCCGAAGCAGTGTTCCCTCTAAACCTGACGTTACGGATCTTGTGGCAAAGAAATGTCATCCATCGCATAGCTATCAAAGAACACGGTCATTTACGCAGGCCTGTATCTTGTATGAGGTGTATAATATTAATAAATGTAAAAAATCGTCATTTTGTTCTTTGATTGGTCTAAGAAATAAATGCCGAGAATTGATGTCCGCCTGTATATATCCTTTATAGAAAGGGGTCTCTGAGTTATCAAAGTTCCGAAACAACTGAGTTAGATATCTTGATAGGGTTAAACAAAAAGATGTAGGTTTAATTTACCTAATGTACTAGACACAAAATAAGGGTCAATTTTAGCATTATACTTAGATTGTAAATTCCCCTTGCTAGGAACTTAAGAATTTGGAGATTTTTCAAAAAGGAACTTTCAAAAATTACTCCCCTGGGTAACATTAGTATCCACTGAAAATTTAATGCCGTAGCTCAAGCCATCGTTGAGTAATACCATGATAAGGAACGACGTTTGGTGAATTATAATGTAGTAAATTTTAGAAGCGTGATTCTTGTTTGATACTAACTAAGGGACCAATTTAGCATAAGAGTTGATGGTAAATTGAACCAGGCATTAAAAACTCATTTGGTGGCAGGGAGTGATTTGTAACCATAGAAAATTTTGTGACTGTATGTCTGGCCATACTTGAGTTCTGTGATGGGTATCTGATGGATTTCGAATATACCATTGTTATTCTTCTGACATTCATGTTTTCAGATGGAATTCTGTCTTTAACAAATAAAAATTTGAAGGTTCAAAAATCACTGAATTAGTGCAGAAGTGCTTGAAAATTTGGACAATTATGAACCCTCATTGGTGATTTTTGGCAATTTTTAGCTATTTTCTTTATCTAGCACTTTCTGGCAGTAAAATTTGCATAAAAATAGTTTTTGAGTTGGCAACAGTGAGTTCAAGTCTTGGCAATTTTTTCTGCTAACACCCCTATTCAACATTCATATTCAGTGATTAGCTCTGTTCCCAATCATTGGAAAAAGTAGCTAATTATGAGGAGCTGATGATTATGTACCATTTCTCTTGTACTATTTTTTGTTGGCTGAATAAATGTAAATAAAAAAAAGTTGAGGACATTTTGGCAACAAATAGATTAATCAGGACTGAAATATCTGTACCTTGTTCAATTGAATCAATGTAGCCCACACCTATCCCAGAACTGATTATCTAAAAAAAACAAAAAAAAACAAACCAAAAAACCTTTCATCTAAAATTATCTGAAATAAAATACCAGTGCAAGATTTGGGCATTGTTGGTTGAAAATGACCTGAGAAATGCAAAAAAAAAAGAATTGTTCAGATGGTGCCAAATGGTATACTCCTGCAAATTTTCAGTTTTCAAATCTGAATTGGAGTGACACTGAAACTCAAGGAGAGAAGAATCCGTAGCCCGATTGGGTGGTCAGATTGGCAGGCCATTTGTGGGACTCACGACTCACGACATGGACCCCCCCATCCCCTGAGATCACATGCGCAACCGAGGCCGACAGAATATTAGATGGAGAGACGAGCTAGACAGGTTCAGGAAGTACTGGCTCTGCGACGCCCGTGATAGAGAAGTGTGGCAAATCCTTGGGAAGGTCTACGTCCAACAATGGACGTTGAAAGACTAATGATGATGATGATGATGTACTATTTAATTGCTTGCTGAATAAATGTACATCCAGAAACGTCAAGAACATTCTGGTAACAAATAGATCAATCAATACTGAAATAACCCTTTCGACAACTGCTGTTATTATCTCATTGAGATAAAAACCTAGGATCAAGCGGTCAGCCAGGGCAGATTGTTTAGGAAAATCATTTCTATTTTGAATTACAGTATTGTTAGTCGCTCATAATTAGCATTTATATGCATGTGTCACTTGTAAGCTCAAGAAGAAATATCAAATCACAACTAGCCTTGCCTGCCCTGCCTGACCAACTACCCAAGTGGGCTACAGATTCTTCTTCTTATCTATGTCTACATGTATCTCCAGGTGCTCCTGGTCTACAACCTTGTGCACCACTAGGTACCATCTAAAAACATTTTTTTTTTCTCTTCCTTTTTTCAAAAAAGTTTGTCTAGTAATTTTAGATGGAAAGATCTTTTTTTTTTTTTTCTTTTCTTCAAGATAATTTTAGATCATTTTTCAGATTATCAGTTCTGATACACGCACGGGCTACAGTGATTCCTTTATCTGAAGTACATATATTTTTTTTGCTATGATTAACATCTGGTACTTCCAGGGATTCTATGGGAGCTAACTCCTAAAGATATGACCTGCAGATGACCAAGAAGTACCAAAATCTTTCCATATATATATAGCTAGTATAAGGGAAAGACCTAACATGGTACTGCAGTATGGTATTGCTGAAAAAATGAATAAGTACATAGTGAAAAAGTATTTTTTTTTTCTCTCCCATCCAGGGTGCATTGTGACCCAATAGTTCAAGAAATAAAATATTAGCGGTTCCAATGCACCAAACAACACATGTAAAGATCGCAAAAGACACCAAAATATATTTAAGAGCGAACAGATGTCAGATATCCTAGAAGCCATTAGCAAACATGATCATAAGTGAAATTTTGGCTGGCCAAAAATGAGATGGCGTGATCAATTGGACAAGTTGAGATTGTTTTGGCACTGTAATGCTTGGGAAGCTAAGAAAAATCCCTGGCAGACTTTGAGGAAGCACTATCTCCAACGCTGGACTTTAAAAGGCATATTAGTAATAGTGACCATGATTAATTTTACCAGATAAAACCTAATGCAGCTGTGCACAGCTTGGTATTGGGAGACTGTTTTATCTTCTGGAAGAGGCCCTTAACTTTTAGATTCATAGACAGTTTGTAATTGTTGTGGAACTCTTCAATGAATTGAATAATGCATTGATGCATCCACCATCTGTCGTGGTAGTTGTAGTAAGTGGAGGAAGATGGACATATAGTCCTCCTCTGAGTCAGTTGATTCTCATATTTGTAAAATATTGCAAAATAGAAATATTTTGAGGGTATTAATTTTAATTAAAAAAAAATGTAAATGGTGATCTGTGGCCATTTTTAGCTCTCTAAAAAGGAAAAAAATGTCAAAACTATAGATTCTATTATGACATCATAGCAGTTGGATTTTTAATCATGTCACCCCTTTAATGACATCTCATGTTTTCCTTCTTTCCTATATTTATTGTTTAGCATAACTGAAAAGCGTTGTATTGAGATGGTTTGACACATCTAAAAGATTGACCTCTTTCGTGAATTGAATCGAAGAAAAAAAATTACCCGAAAATTCAAGGAAGGTTACTTTAATCTAAAGTTACTCCCACAGAATTTTTTTTTTTCTTTTTTTTTTTCTTTTAATTCACCAGAAAGAATTTAAGAGTAAATCAGACACCAAAATGAGAGTTCCGATTTGCCCGTGTATTATAATGAGATTGCTTTTATTGGCAGACATGATTTGGACAGACAAGTGAATCAAATCGGGATTATTTCTTTTATATCACGTTCTTTAATGGCCTGTATGACTTTAATATCATTACAGATAAAGCAACTCATGAAAAAAAAAAACAGGCTATGACCTTGACTCTTAAATTCATGTAAGAAATTCAAGTGTTGGTATAAAAGGGGACAATTAAGTTTTCTCCGTTTCAGCTTCAGATGAAGCTTGTATTTATTTTTTATTTTCTCCGTCATTATAATTTCAACTAACTCTATTTCTACAACAGGAGAGTTCCGCTGTTAACCAGGAACGGTATCAGACGGTTTATGAATTGAAGAATTATTGATTTATTGTTTTTCTCTTTAATCTTTCAAGTTTTTCCTTCTTTAATCTGGAGGACCACCTTATGGTTCATTTTTAGAGGTGTCCTCACTTCTCTATAAGAGACTCTGTCTGTTGGTCTGTCTGTCTCCTTATTGTTTCTCAGCTGTTTCAAGTCAGATTTACTTGAAACTTGGTAAAAAGGTGTCTGCCACACAAGGTCATGTGACCTGGCAATGATGGTCTTGAAACTTGGTTTTAAAATCAACTTAAAATTTATTCTCAGCTAGTTCAAGTCAGATTTACTTGTAATTTGGTAGAAAGATGTTTGTCCCTTGATAAAATGCTTCTTACCTAAAATCATTTTTTTTTTTACTAATTATCTTTATCTTGGGGTCTTGTGATCTTGCAATAAAAGCCTTTAAACTTTGTTTTGGAATCAATTTTTTTTCCAGCTGTTTTATGTCAGATTTACTTGGAACTTCATCGAAAGGTGTTTCTTGATGAGATGCCTCCTACCTGACATTACTTTTTACTCGAGGCCACATGATCTGGTAATGATAGTGTTTGAACTTCATAGCAAACGCTTCATTGAACTTGCAGTTCTTGTTATAGTACATGTGTGTTAATTTTGGTGGGATTTATGGGGGAAAAGTATATTCTGCAGTGGTTTGCGAATTCCGTTTCATTTATAAATGCCTTTGATCTTTCTGCTGTTTGTTGTTAGAAAGGAAATGAATGAAAGTAATAGGCATGTGTCTTTTTAGAGCAAAAGGCACCTTCATATATATCAGTGCATGTAAAATACATTTGAGCTTTTCTCTCTGAGAAGGCAATAAATTTTTATCATAGAGATGTGTATTTGCTTGAAAATACGTTATATGTTGATGTGTGTCAGTATTGACTTGGTGTGAATGTAATATGCGTGTACCGGCATTTTATATATAGAGGAAATATATGATTGTATCTGTGAATATGCAGAGGTTGATCTACATTGTCAGTGTGTGTAGTGTGTGTACAAAGTGCATCAAAATGATTGACTCCTGCAGCTTTTGTTTTGCCATCATCTATTTCTATTTTCTTTTCTTTCCTTCTTCTCTTTCTCCTTTCTCTTCCTTCTTCTCTCTCTCCCCTCTTTTTCCTTTCTCTTCCTTCTTCTCTCTCTCCCCTCTTTTTCCTTTCTCTTCCTTCTTCTCTCTCTCCCCTCTTTTTCCTTTCTCTTCCTTCTTCTCTCTCTCCCCTCTTTTTCCTTTCTCTTCCTTCTTCTCTCTCTCCCCTCTTTTTCCTTTCTCTTCCTTCTTCTCTCTCCCCTCTTTTTCCTTTCTCTTCCTTCTTCTCTCTCTCTCTCTTTTTCCTTTCTCTTCCTTCTTCTCTCTCTCTCTCTTTTTCCTTTCTCTTCCTTCTTCTCTCTCTCTCTCTCTTTTTCCTTTCTCTTCCTTCCTCTCTCTCTCTCTTTTTCCTTTCTCTTCCTTCCTCTCTCTCTCTCTTTTTCCTTTCTCTTCCTTCCTCTCTCTCTCTCTTTTTCCTTTCTCTTCCTTCCTCTCTCTCTCTCTTTTTCCTTTCTCTTCCTTCCTCTCTCTCTCTCTTTTTCCTTTCTCTTCCTTCCTCTCTCTCTCTCTTTTTCCTTTCTCTTCCTTCCTCTCTCTCTCTATTTTTCCTTTCTCTTCCTTCCTCTCTCTCTCTCTATTTTTCCTTTCTCTTCCTTCCTCTCTCTCTCTCTTTTTCCTTTCTCTTCCTTCCTCTCTCTCTCTCTTTTTCCTTTCTCTTCCTTCCTCTCTCTCTCTCTTTTTCCTTTCTCTTCCTTCCTCTCTCTCTTTTTCCTTTCTCTTCCTTCCTCTCTCTCTCTCTCTCTCTTTTTCCTTTCTCTTCCTTCCTCTCTCTCTCTCTTTTTCCTTTCTCTTCCTTCCTCTCTCTCTCTCTTTTTCCTTTCTCTTCCTTCCTCTCTCTCTCCTTTCTCTCCCTTCCTCTCTCTCTCTCTCTTTTTCCTTTCTCTTCCTTTTCCTTTGGAGTCACATTGCACTTTTTCTCCATCTCATTTTCAATCACCTCCAATGAATATTGTTGCATCATACTTCTCCCCATGTTGCTATGACTCCATTAATACATACAGTCATTAGTACCTACTGTTTTGTATACAAGACACCACCGCACCAATATTTCTTAGCATTTGATTCTGCCCCCAGGATACAAAAAAGTTGATCAAATATGAAACGGCTGAGACCGCTAAGAAAAACAAACCAGCAATTAGAAAGGAAATACAGCCTAAACCTTCTGTTTATTCTGTCTATTGTATACATTACGAATGTTGAAAGAAAAGCCACTCGTATAGTAAGCTAGTAGTGTTTTTTAATAGCAGACATCGTTTTCCTCCAGATCTATTGGCTTGCATGGAATGTTATTTGTTCTCTCTCGCTATCGTTAGTGGCCTCATTATTAGGCTGTCAAAGTAAATGTTTTTTGTTCATTATTCTGCTTTGATCAATACGAGCTCCATTAAAGATGGCGATAACGTACGTCATGTGAGTAAGTAAGTTCGGCTTTGTTTATTAGCCATCTACTTTGACGATGTTCTTGGAAAATTGTTTTGTTCTCTCTTGACTGTCATTGACAACTGTGCAGCTTTTGTACAGGATTATAGAAATGTAGTTATTCTCTGGACAATGCCACGTTGCAAAAAGAGGTCTTGAGTACTTTTTAATTGTATTATGTCTTTCATCATCCGAGAAGGATATTATCGAATAGCATCTCAACATGGCTCATTAGTCCTCGTGTAATATTGCGTAATGATGCTATTAATTATCCTGATTTCTATCATAAGAAACTGTCAAACAAAACTGTCACAAAAGGTTGCTCCAATTTTCACTCTGTTCTGGCTATGCATATATCTGAAATGTCTACCGGCTGTTCCGATCTACCTATAAGGCCGAATTTCATAAGTACCAGATCCCTTTTGAAAAATGTTTTTTTTCATTTTTTTTATTTTTCAGAAGTCCATTTTCGGCCTCTTTCTGTCCAAAAAAAAGCACCGATTATTATAGGTTTTCATAAGTGTGGAATCTGTACAGTATACACTTGTTGAAAAACATTTTTTTAGTAGTCAGCTTACACACCTTTTTTTGAAACTTTTTCTCAAAAATTTAGATTTTCCTCCCATTTAGTAGGGAAGGGTTCAATCTGCTATTGAAGTTTATGCTAAATTGGTCACCAGTTTATGCCCTTTAGTTTCTTTAAAAATTCAGACGTTTTTAGTGATTACTACCCATCTAATGGAGAGAGAGGTATCTTACTTATGATCACTCCTTTTTTCCAATTTTTTTTCATTGATCACCCCCAACATGACATGTTGCCAAAAGATGATGACCTCTTAGCTTTTTGGGGCTTTTTTACAATGTGAAAAACTTGACATCTTAGCAGTTGATCTCCCAATGTTGTCTCACTTCACTTTGTATTTGAGATGTTTAATGTCATCATCAGTCTTTCAACGTCCGTCGTTGGATATTGACCTTCCCCAGGATTTGCCAAACTTCTCTACCATGGGCGTGGCCGAGCCAGTACTTCCTGAACTTATCTAGTTTGTCTCGCCATCTAATATTCTGCCTGCCTCGGTTGCGCATGTGACCTCGGGGGATCCATGTCGTGAGTCGTGATGTCCATCAGTTGTCTGCCATTCTTGCAACATGGCCAGCCCACCGCCATTTGAGATTTTTAATGGATTCTATGATGTCCCTGATTCTTGTCTCTCCTCGAATGTACTGTGCTGTCCTGTGGTCTGTCCATGTGAGGCCCACCATTATTTTTTCATGTGCACGTTGCATGGTTCTCAATTTGTGGATCTGTTTCTTGGTTAGGTTCCATGTCTCGCCTCCATAAGTAACTATTTGGAGGATGCATTGGTTATACACCCTTCTCTTCTAGGATTAATGGGATCTTCTTATTTTTGAAGGTTGAGCTAGCTCTGCCAAAGGCTTGCCATCCTAGTGTGATTCTTCGCTTGATTTCTTCTCCTTTTGAACTGGGACCAAATGACAATCATCCTTTCAAGATGTATCCATATTGATAAATAAAATAACGATAAAACTATGGAAAGATAAGTTGGTAATTTTAGGATAAGCCTTGTATAAGTAATAGACCACTTGTTGCGATACTCTGTTTTGTTTGCTTATTCTCTGATGCCGAACCTCTTTCTTTTCTACTGCTCTCTTAGACTATTTGCCTTCACTGCTAAATACTTTTCTTCCAAGCAGCAAAGGATACCCAGTTTTGGTGAAAGGTTCTGCCTCGAGCATCAGAGAAGATTATGTTCTGATCTTGAAGTAAACAAACTCTGGAGTCTCAACATCGGCTACTTTTATATCTATATCAAATACTGATTAACCACACGCATACTTTGAGAAGTTACTATGCACACATACACACACATACTAATAATTTTAGTTTTTTATATTTTTAATTTTCTTGTTATAAGTTCACTTATTCGAATATAGTCCTTCATGAACCCAGTCTGCTCAAAGTCCCTCTTCCTAGCTTGGTATAGTCTGATATATCAGAGTGAAAAGTGAAAGACGTACTGAAGGCTGTGTAGCCAACTCAAAAATATCTTATCACATCAGCTTGACTATCAGAATGTACTAAATTGAAGAAAATAGCCCCAAAAGACTAAAAATGGTCATGGATGTAGGGGAGATGATTGTGCATAGATCTGCTCCAAAATTTCAGGAAGTCTTACATAGTCTATTGCCCACCCTTTCATTATAACTAAACCAGTTATGGCTTGTCTTTGGAAATATTATCAAAATTCTTAGTAATTCTTAGAAAAAAAGGTACTGCTCTGGCAAAAATGACTTTTTAGAACTTTGAATGGTATTTTCATCTTGGTTATGACGGGACTCATCCCAAAGAAATGCTGCCCTCAAAATCTATATTTTAACCCTGTATAGCTTGCTGCTAGGTCTTAATGATGCAGAAAACTTGCTAAAGTTCAGGTGTTGTACCGAACCGGAAAAAAGGATATGACAATTTTTTTGGTGTTGGTCGTTTGGAAAAGAGGAAGGAGAATCGGTTGTCCTAGGTGTGAGTAAGAAGGGGTCAACCTTTGGATTTTTTTTTTTTTTTTTTTTTCAATCACAGCAGGTATGAGATGGGGGGAAAAAGGGGTTATGTTTTGGTTCTAAGGAAAATATGGATTTTGTGTTCCCAATTGGTTTTGAGACTTTGCTCATTTCAATGCTGACAGTCACTCGACCATTCCTGGGGAAAACCTTTTGAATTGTGTCAAAACCACTTCGTCATTTGAAAAGAGATGGGGGAATTAGTTGGCAAACTCATTGAGTTAGAAGTATTACTGCCGTGCCTTAAATGTTAAGAAATGAAAAATATGAACTGAATGATTGCTGTCAAAACTGATTAGGTGTGCAATCAGTGAAAGAATGAATTCCCAAATCTCTGGCCCTGTTTCTCTCTTTCTTTCTATTTTGAAGGCCTTGAAAGAGTTTGGAGAATTATCAAGTGTAATTCTTTCTGATGGTTTCTGATTTTGGGCTTCAAGAACGTTTTTTTTAAAATTCATTGATCACCACTAACTACAGCATACCCGGTTTAGGTTATTCATGTGTTCTGACATATGATTCTATCTGGATTTCGCCTGATCCTTACCATTCATTGTAGGAACTTGAAATTTTGCACCTACATTCCTCTCGATGAGTAACGGAAATGTTTTTTTTTTTTGTTTTTTTTGTTTTCGATTCTTCTTCAAAATAGGTTTTCATTAGTAGTGTAAGTTCATACTAAATTGGTCTCGTTTGTGCAGGCTTGTTTTTGTTTGTTTTTTTCAAATTCTGACCTTCTTTAGTGATCACAGCCCAACAAAAAGAGAGAAAAGTAACTTTTTCAATGATCATCCCTTTTTCCGACTTTTTAATTGATCACTCCCAACACTGCATGTATGGGTGGTGGCGATTCACAATTTTCCTTAGAATGCTAGTCATTCCTGTCTATAGATAAAATATGCAGAAATGTATTATGAAATTTAAAAAATGATTCCATGAAACACAGGACAATGTTTCGGAAAGTATTGTATTCTAATCTATTATAATAAAACCTGCAACTAGTTATCATAGTGTGAAAAATGGTCTGTAATTTTGAGAGATTCCCTATTGTCAAAATTCAAAGTGTTGTTTCAGTGAAACCAGATTCTTGAAAATAACCGAGGGGTATAAAAGATCTTTATAATCCCTTGTACTTTGTCACTAAAATGTATGTTGTAAATATTCTTATCGCCATCCAGCCGCTTCAATGCAACTCGGAATTCCAGGCTTCCACTATGTCTGCGAGCCGTAGGGTGGGGTCGGGTACAGTGAAGCAACATCTTGATAAATTCAATTTTCAGTTTCTGTGATAACACATTCAGAATACTTGAGGATTTAATCCTGAGCGCAATGAAGAAAGATGAATGAAGCTTTGTTTTTTGCTTTTTTCCGACTGATATGGTGTTGGACTCACCTCTATAGCATATTTCAGATTGTTGACACTGAAAACAAACCTCGGCAAATAAGTTCGCCAGAAGAATATCATCAAATAGCAATCACAAACTCTGATTATTATGAATGTGATTTCCCAATGGTCTTCATTAACACAAGTAAAAAATATTTCGAGTCTTCGACAATGTTTACTCGTATCCTGCTTAGTATATCACTCAAGGTCAAAGCAACACTTGAAAGGTGTCCGAAGTCAACCCAGCTTGAAAAAAACACTGGAGTGACTTTGGACATCAGCTTTGTTAAATTCCAAGATGGCTGAGCAAGAAAAGCAATAAATCATTTTGAAAAATCACTGCCCAGCCCAAAATAAAGTGTTATTGAACTACCGAGACCTTTTAGTGAATGTCAAAATGTTAAAAATTCAAATTTCATGTCTTCTCAATAAGATGATCAATGATTATTCACCACCAAAAGAAAAAAAAAAAAAAAATTGTATCTTCACTTTGGCCGGTCATCTCTTGTGGAAATGACTTGAGAAAGGATGAGTCAGCGCAATTGCATGCTGGGAATTCTGACTTCCTAGTTGATTGGACAGTACCTGGACTGGCAATAGTCTTAAGTCACTTCAAAATACGTGAAAAGCTAGGTGGACTTTGATAAAGGTCAAATTTGGTTCAAGCTAAATAAAAGAGGGAAATTCTCTGTAATTAGTTCTCATTAATTACTTGAGTTTGAAAAGAAATTTATATAATACGAGAGTGAGCGACTTTTGTATACTTTTCAGAGGTGTTCAGCTGGTCCTTGTTAGCTTTGCTTCAGATAGATTCTATTCAGCTTTAAGAATCAAAGAAAATTGATTTGGAAAGTAGAGACTTTGATCCAAATATCAAAGTAAAAACTACCACTTCAGCAGTTTTGGTAGCCAAAAAATGCTCTAAGACTTTTGCAAAAAAAAATTCCGGTCTCCCCCGAATTATGGTATAACTCATCGTTTGAGACTCTGGAGCTAGAAAATAGTTGTGAATAATAAAGTATCTATAAATATATGAAAACTTACGATGTTCTCATCCAGTATTTGAACTTGATTACTAGATTGAAGTAGAATTCTGTAAAATTCATTGGATGGAATTAAATACAATTGCTGAAATAGTTTCCATCTTGAGGGTTGCTTGGCCAAAACATTCAGGGTCATGACCAGAAAAGTTTGGGAAACATTCTAGTTGAACAATAAGTTGGTAGTTTACAATCTCCAATAATTTTTCGCCTTGAATTCTAGTTGCTCTCCCTTTACTTGTCTCATGACCCAATCCAGTTGGTGGGGAAATCTTGAATACTTGAGGACCCCTTCTCTATAAGAGATATTCTGGGGGACCCTTATTTTCACCATTCAGTTTTTAGATTAATTAGTGAACGACAATAAGAAATATGTTTTAAAAAATCTTATTCATTTAAAATGGATAACATTTATTTGAATTCCGATATATAAAAGTCTGCATACAATTGTCATCTTTTTCGAAACCTGTGCAATGGATGGTGTTGTTTCTCTGTCACAGGATCTGTAATGTTTGGTTCCGAGGGAACATTGCTGCGGAACTTGAAGCATTATTTGATGGACCCCCTCCAGTTTTGAATCCGACAATTCAATCCTTTTTTTTTTTCTTTCATTTTTTGCCACTCTTTCAAAACAAAATAAGCTGAAATAACATCTTTGTTTTTGATGAAGGACTCTTAATGAAAATCTAAAATATTTTCTCTATTATTGTGCCTCGGACAATGAAATGTCCTTTTAAAAAATCTAAAAATCTTATTTCATCAACATTTGGAGACAATGGGTTAATTAGTATTTCATCAATATTAGTGAATGGTACTCATTCATAAAAATTGAAATCGAAAATGAAACAATGCCATTGTCATCTTGAAGGAAAGCTCTTACTCTTTCTATCAGAGACACGATGATAATCTTGACATCTTCTTAACAACAAAAGAACCTATCTTTCTGTTGGGATCATTATTAATAAAGATCATTTTCTATTAGAAACTGTCTTCCAAAAAAGTCAACATAGGTTTCTTCAGTTTTCAAGTTGATCTATGTATGTAAGTATGAGACATACAGGTTGCAATCGAGCTAGAGTGATGAAGATTTGAACATTTACTCCTAATCATGTTTAGATAGAGGGGGGTTGTTTTGTTTCTTGTCTTTTAGATCCTCCCCTCCCAAATAGGTTTTTAGTTAGGGATTCAATTTATAATGTAAGTTTATGCCAAATTGGTCCCTTAGTCTGCGTCTGGCAGCATTCACGTTTTTTTTCTTCTTTCTTTTCTTTAAAATTTGGATATTTTCATTGATTACTGCCAAAGGCAAGAGAAGTACATCATTTGTTCATCACCCTTTTTTCCAATTATTTGTAATTGATCACCCCCAACTTTGCATTCTTCCAAGAGACATTAGTTGTATTATGGTTTCTATTGAGTGACTAACAAGACCTGTTTATGAAATTTTTTTTGGTTTATTTTGCTTCAAATGTTTTCCATTGAGTGAGATTCACTCTGATCATGAATGTTTGTTCCTGTTGTCCCTTGTGATCCACTTCAAGTCTTCGTCTCATTTATTTGCGTTTAATTTCTTATTCTTTTCAAGGAACTCTTGAATATTCAATTAAATGTTGTATTTCTACAACATTTGTCATATCTAGTAGTTTTTAGATGTTTCTTCATATCTCTATCAGGCATTTTATGGTCAGTTGGTTGGTCTGTCGGTCGCTTCCAGTTATGTGAAACAACAGAAAGAAGGAAAAGGTGTGATGTCATTTCATAAAGGTGTGATGTCATTAAAAGATCAACATTGATCAATTTCTATTTCATTGGCTGCTAATGATATCATAATAGAATTTTTTTAATTTAAGAAAAGCCCAAAGTGACACTAAAACATAAAAAATAGACATTTGGGATTTTTATTGAAGAATAATACTTGTAAAATATTCCCATATCATAATATTTTACTAGTGTGAGAATCAGTCGACTCAAAGAAAGACTATTTGTTCTTCCTCTTTCTCTTGCTACTTCCACCATGGATGGTGGACCCGTTGTTGAACTTGTGGTTCTTGTTTGGCTATAAATCAGATTATTTAGATTCTTTGTACTTTGATAACAGAAGGAGATATATAGGGACGGCTGGACGAATCTGATTCCCCTCTAATTTTCAGTGTTAATTTTATATGTTTCTTTGTTTCCTAAGAATCTTTATTCATTTATAGGTTTTAATTGGAACTTGGATGTTTCTAACAACAGGACTTTTGAGTGTGTGCTTTTCTACCAGATAATTAGTGTTGCCAATTTAGAGCTTTTTGTGTTAAATTTAGCTTGTTCCTTGTTTTAGCACAGTGAAAAGAAAAATATTTAGTGTTATTTTTCCAGCAATTTTTTAGCCGATTTCCTAGCCACTCAAGGCAAATCTTGCCAATTTTAGCGCTATTTTCCATTCGAGGTAAATCTAGCCATATTGAGCAGATATTTTTGTCTTCTGACGTATATAACTAAGTACAAAAAAAAGTATGAAAAGAAAACCGAAAAATTTGTATTGATCAAAAAGAATAATTCCTGGATCCCCCGTCGGATTCGATAACTTCTCCTCTAACCTGGGGCCCATCCTTCCGCAAAATGTCATTGAAATTCAGTGAACTTTCAAAGATATTGTGTGGACTGACAGATAATTCTGAGTGAATACATGAAACCACATCCAACCTTGTCGGCAAAGTTTAATAAAGCAAATACTTCTCTTCTGCTTATACAGGTATTGACGGACACCCGTTTTTACGAATGTTAAATCAAGACTGTAAACTTAATGGAAACTATATAAAATCTTATTTTTGTCCAATTTGAATGGAGTAAAAATCTTTCCTTGAGTGAATAGCTCGGTTCCAAGTTTGTATGTAAATGTCTGTTGATAGAGGGTGCCATGTTTTCTATGAATGATTATATCAAATTTTGCCAACTCTCATGTAACAAACTATCATTAAGAACAAATTTGCTCATAAAGGTGAGGTATACCTGAATCAATAAAAAGCAAGTGAAAGATCATGAGATTCACATTCTCCATGAGAAGCTGCTGTCAATCATCTCTATATACTTAAAACTGATATCTTGTCATGTAAGATGGTAGTGGCGACATTTAATGACGTGTACTGTGATGCATTTCATCGCATGTATGGGCACTGCTGCTCTAGCAAGGGAAACAACGAAAGACTTGTGTCGGGATCTAAAATTGAAGCTTTTATTTTGTTACTTCAGCTAACCAAAAATACCATCCTAGTGTGATTCAAATAAAAAAAATCCAAATTATTTACAAGAACTATAAGGGATGGTGATTTTTCACTGGACAGTTTTTAAAATTTGTGGTCAGGGGTTTGAGTTTGCAGGTTTATTATTTTAGATGAGGTAAATATTTCATCCCTGCCACTATAAACAAAAAATCGGTACAGAACCCCCAAATTATTTGTAATTCAATGGTGAACACCAGTTCATGGGTCTAATCTAAACCACCTGGAATTCCTCTTCGCCTGTTTACAGGTACGTGTTGTGCAAGTGGGGCTTCAATATAAGTTTGTATTTTATTTAGTATTAGTGAAATAATTTAGTGCAATGGAAGACAAAAAATACATTGATGGCTTTCGCTTGAAGACCAAACAAAATCCAAGAGATCATGCTTTATCTTGTATAATAAATCTACTTGAGATGTTTTTATCATCCTTGTGGCATTCGGAAAGGGTCGATCTGTTGCACCCATGTAGATACGTAATTTATCTTTGATCAAGTCTGTGTGTATAGTTCTCGTGTACCCACGCAAAACGTTCAAGAAAAAATTTGAAAATTAAATTAAATATTGGAGAATCAAACTGAAATATTCAATTAAACAGTTCCATCAGCCCTCGTATTGTAACAGTCTCCAGTCTAGTAGGCTATCAGAAAGGACCTTATCCTCTCTACTTCTGTTTTGTATAGCAAGGGTTGTCAAACTCTTAAGTGTTCTTTCATTGGTTGAATGCTTTCAATAGGAACAAGTGGAATTGGGAATTTGACTTAGAAATGACATGTTACTAAGCATAAAATGTTGCTAAGTCGTTTTTGTTTAGATGTTGCTGATTGTCTGGTTTTTGTCTCTTCCGTCCAAAATTGACTGAAAAGTGATAAAAAAATATATGAATGCTCTGAACTTTCGTGTGTGTGTATATATATATATATATATATATATATATATATACTCATCAGAGCAAACATATTTTTGATGACTTGTGAGGTTAAAGTCTATGTAGTTCCTTAACCTCTCAACCTTCCATTTACACTATCCCTAACCTACCCACACAATCTAACACCACATCACTTCCCTCCTACCTTGACACCATATGTCCTCTCCAAGACCCACTGCTGCTGCTAGACCACAGACTCCATCACTAGCTGAACTTTCTCTTGCACAACAGAATGCCCCTAGCAGATGGGATAGCATTTTTTGCTCGTAAAGCAAAGCTCCTCATGGTGGACTTATGTTCCACATTAAACTTATAACCTCTAAAGGTACACACACACTCAGACACACACACAGAGTACACACTACTGAAAATGGGAATACCTCCTGAAACATGTCTAAACCATTAATGAAAACATTTATAGATAAATAAACCTAACTTCCATACATTTTACTCCTGAGTCTGTCTCACTCTCTATAGTTCATATTATATATATACATATATATATATATATATAAAATGTGTGTGTGTTTTATTAAACACGACGGACAAGGAATGTCGTTTCAATTATTTGTATAATTTTTCTTGTTTTCTCATAAGATACCGAATGTTTGCTTCAAACTAATGTGAAAATTGACTAAAACTTCTTTTTTTTTTCCATCATAAAGATATTTGAAAATTAATTTTATTTTTCACAATTCTGGTAATCTACTCATTACAAATTTGTCAAAGTGAGATGGAAGGAATTCTTTACTTGCGGGCTTTGTGATAGGCGATGTACATTGGTGCATGGAGGTTTCACCCAGATAGATACTCTGAGGTCCGTTGCTCCTGGGCCCCATGACTGATGAGGCAATGACCCATCAAGACCCCATCATTGTAGCAGTGGTGGGGCTGGGGTGCTGGTATGACACCCAAGATAGACTACCCAACCGGGGGCTAATTTACCCTGTTACTCTCCAATAGCCGGTGGGGGGGGGGCAGCGGAGTTGACTTCTTACCTTTCCCAAGGGCATTTGTGAAAAGTGACTGCAAACTGTCCCAACTTGTTTTTAATCCCGGTTTGCTGATTCCATCCTATGTGTTGTTAAGTGTTGAGCCATCTGCACATCATAAATAGATACCTTACAACACAATCCTTAAACATTTATTATAAAAAAAGAAACCCTGCTAACGCTTGACTGCTTTGCTGGCTTTTGAGGTATGCTAATCATCATCATCAGTATTGTAATGTCTGTTGTTGGACAAAGACCTTCTCCAGGATTTGCCACACCTCTCTATCATGGGCAATGCAGAGCCAATACTTTCTGAATTTGTCTAGTTAGTCTCTCCTTGTATCTTGCCGGCCTCGGTTTCGCATATGATCTCTGGGGATCCATGTTGTGTGTGGTGATGTCTGCCATTCTTGCAATATAACCAGCCCATTGCCATTTGAGTTTCCCATGATTTCTTGGACTCCTCTTTTCTCCTTGTTATACTGTGCTGTCTTGTGATCTCTTCATGTGAGGTTGAGCATGATTCTCTTAAGTGCATGTTGCATGATTCTCAGTTTGCAGGTCAGTCTCTTGGTTAGATTCTATGTTTCAGTTCCATAGGTAAATATCGGGGGTGGGGACATTTTTATACTCTTCTTTTCTGGACTAATTGGATCTTCTTGTTTCTGAAGGTTAGGTTGGGCTTGTTGTGCCGAAGGCTTACCATCCTAGTGTGATTCAAATAACAAAAAAATCCAAATTATTTACAGGAACTAAGGGATGGTGATTTTTCATTGGATAGTTTTTAAAATTTGCAGTCAGGGGTTTGAGTTTGCAGGTTTATTATTTTAGATGAGGTAAATATTTCATCCCTGCCATTATAAACAAAAAATCAGTACAGAACTCCAAAATTATTTGTAATTCAATGGTGAACACCAGTTCATGGGTCTAATCTAAACCACCTGGGATTTCTCTTCGCCTGTTTACAGGTACGTGTTGTGCAAATGGAGCTTCAATATAAGTTTGTATTTTATTTAGTGTTAGTGAAATAATTTAGTGCAATGGAAGACAAAAAAATAAGGCTCTAGGTGTAATAGTTTGGAAATCATTGGTGAATATGTCCGTATCTTTTGAGGTAAATATTGAACAAAAAAAAAGAAACTTCAACTATTACTGAAAGTATGATTTCTTGTCTTATAACATTCGAACCCTCTGGGAAGAAATTTTTATTAGGAAGGAGCGTACTATTGAAAATAAAGTAAAATCGAATGATAAAAATGGAGTAGATTTTTCATATCTTTTGAAGTACAAATGTCTGTACAGTTAGTTTCTGTCTGCAATTCTGAGACGAGGAATCATCATACATTAACTCTTCGATTCATAGACTGCTTGTAACCCCTGTGGAATTCTTCAATGAATAGGATGAAAAAAATGGAACACTTTTCTGAGCGGTTGCCTGCATTAACGATTATATGAAAAAAAAAACAACAAAAAAATCCCTGTCTGCCTATGGGAATCCTTGAGCTGCAGATTATCATTTTCCTTAAATTTGTATTTTACAAGATATTTTATGGAGAGAGACAAGCATTCTTGAAGAAGTCTGTTTAAACAATCAATAACTGAGGTGATAACTGATAAATTAAGAATCACTGATTTTTCAAGCATAAAATCACCTGAAAAAAATATATCTCTGGCATACCGCCTTGGGCACAAGTGCCGTAAGTTCACTACCTCTGCACTAGGCCATTATCCTATAGGATAATCAGGTCGAAGAATTTCGGTGTTTTAATTGAATCTAATGTCTGGTCTTAACATGCTTACTGTTACCTTGAATAGCTTAACAAGATCACGTTCTCTTGCTCTGTGATGCAAAGTAGAGATTTTAGTGCGTTGTTTTCGCTATTTATGTTGCCTTGTATAAAACTGTAGAATGAATGTACATATGCATCATGTTGCTGTGAATGTGTTAATGAAAGATTTCTATATCGTGCTGATTTCTATGCTTGGCCTTCTGAGGAGGTTATTCGAGCATAGCATTTGCTGATTCTTTCATTTGTCTCATTTCCCAATCTTGCTCTCTCTATTCATTTTGCAGGGGTTGGTGACTCACTTTTTTCTTTCCACACAAGACTAACGATATCTGATTTCATAATTCCTGCATGGGCTGCAGTTTCATGATGGTTTTCAAGCTTTATTTCAAGAAGATAGCTGGTTTCTCCTTTATCATTTTGCTGCAACTGTATGAAATGATATATACACAGTTCTTGGCCACATTCTCATCTGCTTAAGTGAGGTTTTCCCGAGGGCGAAACTGCTTTTGAATGCTGTCTTGTTGTATGGACAACAGATCCTCCAAATCTTTTCTGACACTGTTTTTCGATTATTGTCCTGCTACTGGTAGTGGAAGCCGAGGTTAGCCATTACTCTGAAGTGTGTTCTTTATACTAACCATCCCCTGTTGATATGTCCGTGTTACCACTTGTAATTTTTGCTCTACATTGTAAGCAATGGATGGTCCCGTTCTTCACACTGTATGAATGTTGTGAATCGAAGTTCATGTATCGATCACTGGATATTGGTTTACATTATAGAGATTCCTGGAAGCCATGCTCTGTTCATTTAGTACATTCAGTCATGTGATGGGTTCTGGATATATCGGGTTTTGAATCAAAAAAATTGGCTTTGAGGTGAAGTATTCTTCAAAGCTAGCTGAAAACACACCCTACTGGCAAGACTTTCAGTAGACTTAAAATACTGCTTTGGTCCCAGTCAGAGATCATGGATTCAAACTATTTATTTATTGGAT
Source organism: Thysanoteuthis rhombus (assembly GCA_963457665.1). Lineage (NCBI taxonomy): Eukaryota > Metazoa > Mollusca > Cephalopoda > Oegopsida > Thysanoteuthidae > Thysanoteuthis > Thysanoteuthis major. Next base: position 4,478,646 of record OY735236.1, on the reverse strand, counting down.
CATACTTTATTAGAAAATCATTGCCACCATGATGTCTGGGATCTCATGCAATTTAAAAACCTAAGTGGATTGAAAACTTTTTTTGGATTTTGAAAAACTAATATGCTAAAAACATGCTCTGGGGTCACAGAAAAATTGGTGGCTGTAGCTCTAGCTGCTCTCGAGACTTATTATGACGTACAGACATTTGGTAAATCATACTATGTTGTTCCCTCATTTTGTGAAATCTTTATGGAAAAGAAAAAATTCTTGATTATCTATAATTTTTTAGAAGGACCATTACTATTCAAAGAGGTAATTGGTGATTGAACTCCTTATTGTCTGTGTTGTTGTAATGACATTTTGACCAATGCATTCTATAGCCTTCTTCAGGTGTACTCTCTGAATGTGTGATGGTGGTAAACTGAATTTTTTTCAATTGTTGCAATGCTACAACGTTGGATTCTGGCAATGTCTTTTTCTTTCCTTGTTGGATCTCGATTTCTGTTACTAATACCTGTCACATAGCAAAAGCCACATCGGGCTTAACTCTGCACTTGTCTGACATACACTCAGTCGACATCGATATGGGGCTACCTCCTTGATTTTCTCAGTTTCCGACAGCGCTCTCTGTCTGTGATACAGACTTCTTTGCAGAGAAGACAGCATTCGCCTTTCTCTCTCCAAATATCGTCAACCATCCCAGATCTCTCTATTTCGTCTTTGATTATGGCCTTTTTTTTTTCTCCGCTCATCTTTGAGTTTCCAATAAATCTACTAATTCCAATATCCTTTTACAGTCAGGGTAACCACTGAGACAAACCTATCATTTGCTTATTTCTAATTATTCCCTGATTAAAAGGCCTCTAGATACTTGATTATCTACCGAGAAAAGAGAGGAAACATGATTTTAATGAGAGAAGGAAAATAAGACATTAAATCTTCTCCAGACCATTGTGCTTTTTTTCTTTTCGTAACCTTCTTTTTTTTTTTTTGTTTTTTTTTTTGGAAGTGTTTGGAAACAAGCAAAATAGTGATTATTTCCCGGAATTAAAGTCAATAAACAGCTTGGGGCTAAAAAGCATCAAAGTGCGGAAACAAGACACAAATACTTAGAGAGACAAAAATAAAACAGATGTTTTAAGTAAAAGCTGTTCTATAATTGAAGACAGAAAAAAAAAAAAAAGAATGGTAGGAAACAGCGAGCAATCTTTTTCTGTGCGAGAATGGAAGTTGATTAAATGATGAGAAAGACAAATTAATTTACTCACAGAAAAAAAAAAAAAAATGTTATTTATTTAATGTATTTAAACTCTGGATCTTTTTTTTTTTTTTTTTCAAATTTTTGTCTCTTTCTATTTTGCCTTTAAGCAAGTAGTGTGAAATCTGTTTCTGAAACAGAAAACTCCTTGGATAATGGAAAGTATTAGGTTGTCCCGTATGAATTGACCGTTTTTTTTTTTTTTTTTTTTTTTTGAATTTGTCTTTGATTGTGATTTAGAGAAATCCCGAAGCAGAAAACATAGTTATACATATTTGACTGATTATATGTTAACTTTCTTTTGAATTTTCAACTCATGATTCATCGATTCAGTTTTAATAAGGTATTCTCAAACATTTCCCGATGCTGTCCTCAAAGGAAATCAGGCTATTGTTTTTGTAGGGGGTTCAAACTCGGTAAAAAGGCTGTTCTAACTCTCAAGAAAATCAATTTCACTCTGGGAATGAGAACTTGCGGAGAAAGAACGGTGTGACATTGGTTCCGCGAATTTCATTCCAGAAACAAGAGCCTGAATAATGACTCAAGGACACTCTCGATTGGTAGTTGATGATAAGAATTCAAAGGATGAAACTGATACTTGGACAACTGTTTGAGCTCTCGTCTTAGAATCTTCAGATTTTGTGAAAAAAAATAACCCTGTAGGGTGTCACCATGCATATTTTTCTCTACATAAATGTCCATTTTATGTGGAGAAAACCTTGTATGGTGAAAATGATGAAGGTTGAAGCCAAAGAAACTTTTTTATTCTTATTTCTCAGGTACATTTGGTTCAGAATATATATCCTTCTATTCTGGTCCTCAGGTGCTGATAAAAAAAAAAAACTACCATCTCTCAATTGCAGAGGAAATATCTTTGTGTTATAAACGAGGCTGACGTCAGTTTGACAACAGATTGTATTAGTATAATCATTTCGACATCATTTTCCTTTTAGGGGATTGGTACTGTCAATATGTGAATATGACACTCGCCTCTTAAAGAGATTAAGTATCTGGTCAAGGTGAATCCACGATTCAATTCGGCTATCAAAACTGAACGAGAAGGCAGGCACTTCCTTTTTTATAGTCGCTGGACATCACCTGTAAACATAATGAACTACCCTGGTTCTAGGAGGCTAACTTGCAACAACCAAAAAACTAGGATGATGAATTAAGCACCTCATTAATCTTCATAAAAATACTCAACAGGTCACCGTGTCAGGAATTGGCCAGGAAATTGATTTCCACAGTGTTTTTTTTAAATTTTTTTATATAGGTTCTGGAAATTTTGGGATGTTCACATTTCTATGCTTGTATTTGTACGAATTTTGATTTAAAAAAAAGATGACAAAAAAATGCCACCACCCCAGATGGGCAAAAACATTCTCAAATTTCACCTGAAGAAAACTGAGTGTATAATAGGATCAGTTTATCCTTCTCACATGTAGTTTTTCATTTATTCAATTCATTGCTTAGATTTGGCACAAAGCCATAAGCCTAGGGCACCTGGTGAGGATTGAATTCCTCCTTATACATTTATAATGCTTTTCACTCGAAATTTAGCCCCTTTCTTATTTTGGTAGTGCAAAGAATCTGACATTTAGCCTATTTTTAGCTATTTTCTAGCCATTTTAGACAGATGTAGCCATTTACAGCTATTGAAAACGGCTTTCTGTTTTTTGAACACATTTTCAGATGCTTTTTGACATCAATTTAGCACAAAAATTTCCTTTGAGTTTGTAATGCTGTCTTTTATTCTGGAGAGCTGTTCGTGCAAATCTAGCTACCTAGTGCCCTTATGCTGGATATGGTATCAGCCATCCCTGCCTGGGCTTCTCATATAATTTTCTCTCGTCTCAACTTGCAGTATGTGAAATAAACTTAGAGGCAGCCCAGAGTGGCGTCACTCACATTTTTATCGTTTACAGCACATGCTAATTCCAAGCAGTCAGTACTGACCAAGTTCAACATTGCTTCACTCTGGTAATTGCTTGACAGTCGATGTATCCAAAGTGATTTGGCCGTAAGCCTTCCTGCAAAACGTGGACGTTTGTTTATCCACTTGAGTTTTAATCAGTCTTACTAATTCATACGATAGGATTGAATAACTGACCTGCAGGTTATCAATGTCTTCTTTTGCTATTGAGTGGCACTTACCATTGTTGAAAATGGCCAATTCACTATTTATTTCTCTTGAGATATTTCTAAAGAGGCAGCAGCCACAATGAATTGATTGTAATAGAGAAATGTCTTTGGAAAAAAAAAATAAAGAATGAAAACAAGTCGTACAAGAAAAAGAATGTGGAACAATTCTGGAATTTAGTCCGAGAAATGACTACCTTTTTTTTTCTCTATTCTTTTATTCCGTCTGCAGAATTGATCGCTGCCAATACCATTGATGCAGAAAATTTGAACGCTGATATTTTTTTCTGATTGCTTCTATAACAATCAGAAACAAAAGCCGTGGCTCTTATGAGGAAAGGTACATTAGGTTTCTCGAGAAGCAATTGGCCCTTTGTTAGGGGAAGATACAAAGTGCGGGTAGATTATAGCAAGGCCTAACTTTCCCCACATTCAATACATTTTGGTTTTTTGTTGCTGGTTTAAGTGCAATTGAATTCAGTGATGTGTGAAATGTTTGTTTCTAGTTAACTCGGCCAACAAAATTGGATTCTCTTGTCTCTCCATGCAATATCTGAAAGTTTTCAGAGAATTTCAATAAAATACCCGTACCTTGCATAAATGAATCGATGTAGCCTATGTGTGCACTAGAATGGATTATCTGAAATTAAATCTTTCAAAATAGATCTTATATTTAAAATTTTTTGGGGTAAAAAAAAAAAAAAAAAAATCTTCTATCCAAAATTATCTAGAAAAAAAGATCTTCTATCTAGAATTATCTAAAAGAAAAAAAAAAACAAATGATTTCGGCATTGTTAGTCCAAGATTACCATGGAGATCCCCAAAAAGCACTTTTTGGGGAAAAACAGAAAAATTATTTCCATTAATATTCGGACCATCCTCATCTTTGTTGTTTTTCATACAACGTTTCGGCCGTTGCACTCTACGGCCTTCGTCAGGTAACATCTGGGAGATTTTTTGGAAAGTAACGAACCGAACCCTTTATTTATCCGACGGGGGTATATCGACCGTACTCCCCTCTTTTAGCGTTAGTAGTATTGTTATACTGTCTCACACTAGGATCGAACCTAGTACTATCAGATTACTTAACAGTAATTTGTCTGATGCTGTAACCACTGCGCTATGTGTCCATGTTACCTGACGAAGGCCGTAGAGTGCAACGGCCGAAACGTTGTATGAAAAACAACAAAGATGAGGATGGTCCGAATATTAATGGAAATACTGATAATACCTCATTTCAAAAATTCCGAGATAAACAGAAAAATTGTTCTTAGATGGTACAAATATTCAAGGTTGTATGTCTTAAAATGTAACCAGAGGTGCCTGGAGACACATGAAAAGAAATATATAGATTTGGCTGTGTCTGTTCGTCCACGTGATATCTTTGATAGTATTAAATGGATTTCAATAAAACTTTGTGGAAGGGTGGGCATAGGGTAAGTAAGAGAGGGGAAAAAATTTATGGCTAATCCAAGAATTTCCTTTGATTTAGATTTTTCCTTTGAAAAAAAATTTTTTTTTTTTTCAATTACATTTGACTATCCACAGGATAATCTCCAAGAGTTCGCAATGAATTTGTGCTATATTCTGTGGATCTGTGCATAATAGGCTACGAAAGAACTGATAAAATTTTTGAGCGGATCCATATACAATTATCTCCCCTACGTCAAAGTTGTATGTCATCATCAAAACTTCATGTTGGTCCACATGGAATCTCCAAAAGTTCTCAATGAATTTCAAAGATATTTCGTTGAAAGGTGAACAATAGACTGTGAGATCTGATTGAATCTTTGAGTGGATCCAGGTACTATTATCTCCCCTGACAATTGTGTGAGTGCTTTCTAGTTCATTACTTGGCTTCTGTTAAAATACTCCAAGCGAGAATCTGGGATCTTTTCTCTGAAATATCAAGTCAATACTGAATGAGTTGTGTGGGTTTGTGTCTTTGAGGGTTAATGAATGAATGTATAAGATAAAGGAAAAAAAATGAAAATGGATTGATAAGTTTCAAGGAATGAATAAAGGGAAAAAAAAGGTCTGGTTAGTCACTCGGTAGAAACAATTACGTGATCAACATCTTTTGGCAGCATGCAGTATCAGATGTGATCAATTGAAAGAATTGGAAAAAAGGCATTATCTCGTCTCTCGATGGTGATCACTAGAAAATTCTGAAAAAAAATGTGTGAATTCTGCTCGACATGGATGAGGGATCAAGTAGCCTAGACTTACATTGCAAAATGAACCCTCTACCCTACCCAGAAAAATTCTATTTAGCAGGGTATAATAAAAAAAAAACAAACAGAAAAAAAAGTTTTTTTTTTTTTTTTTTTTTTTTTTTGGTATAATAAGTGGTGAATGTTGTGTTCCCTTTAACTCCATTGATGTTGCCTGTTGATGTCACGCATACCCAGCCAGCCCGAGTCACTTGAAAACTGAAGAAATCTCTGCCGCAGGATTTTGTCACTGTTTTGGCCAACGGTTCTTAACCTGACTGAATGAATAGCTAATTATTAAATTGTATGAATTTTAGTGAATGAAAATTTCAATGTCTTTTCATTGAGGGTTGAAGCTTTATCAGGTAATATCTGAGCGATAGTACTCTTGAGTGCTTAGTCCCCAAGGTTGTCAGGATATGCGGCGGGAGGAGGGGGGGATCTGTCACAATTTGATATGCGGGGGAGGGGTTTGAATTAGTGGGGGTAGGAAACTATAGCCACCAACAAAATTTAGTGGGATCTAAACAAAAAGTTGTTAGTGGGAATCGGATGGGCACACGGAAGGTAAAAACATACAGTATTGACTGGAATGAAAAAAAAACTCAAATTCAAGGTGGGAAGTGTTTTGGCGGTGCAAAGTTTTGAAATCACTGAAATTAGAAAATACTATTGAACTTGGTTTAAAGTTATCCTCTTTCAATTGTTCAATGTAGTTGTCTTTTGATGGGAAATTTTGACAAATTTGTAGTTGTCTCTTCCTCCTGTTATCAACTATCAGGGGGTGTGAGAGTAGAGATGGACTCTTGAAAATGATTGGGTTGCGGCTCGTAATAAGAGTGAGTGGGATCCTAAATAGGCACCTAAGAGTATCAGTTCAGGAATCATTGTTCCAAGCTGAACCTCTAATATATTGTATTTGATGGCATGTAAGACCCACCATTTTTTTTTCTCTTAAAAAAAATGTCTTTGAGAGTAAACGTAACTTTAGTTGTCCCAACCCATAATCGCCAGAACTTGGGGGATTTAAAAAAAAAAATTTGATAGATAGAAGGGATCCAGGATTATGCATTTATTTATTTATTTATTCATTTTTCTTGAAATTCTCTGCTGAAATAAAGGAGGTCTTATACTTGTGTATCATTCATGAGTATTGCTTTCAAAAAACAAGAACCATAAGTTCAACGATGCATCCACCATCTGGGGTAGTAATAGCAGGAGGAGGAAGAAGAGCAAGTAGTCTTCGAGTCAATTGATTCTCATACTTGTAAAGTATTATTTTCAATAAAAAATCGTAGACATTGTTGGCGTTTTTTAGCTCTTTTGAATACAATAATACCAAACTTGTGTATTCGATCATATCATAGTTTGTTGATGTTACACCTTGACTGGCATCAAACCCTATCTTCCCTTTCTCTGTTGTTCAACGAAACTCCAGCTGACTGACAGACCGAAAAGCATCTTATTGAGATGTATGGACACATCTGAAAGAATTTTACCCTAGTCTGTTTCTCTGCAAGCCTTGTAGGTAATCATTAAAATAATTTCTCTCGGCTCTCCTTTTCTTTCCTCTTACGATGTTTTTGTATTATTCCTGATTTTTTTTAATTTAAAAAAATTTTTTTCTATCTCTCTCAAACTGTTAACTGCAGATGACGGAAATTTCAGTCAACTGCGAATGGCAAAGATATTCATCAGTTTCACAAATACTGGGTGGTGCAAGATGACCTGAACAGTTTCTATGAATTCCCTTAGTCATGCACAGAATTTGAGCTACACAAATCTATGTATGGTCTGGTCTGGTCTGGTCTGGCTGGCTTATACATGCACAGAGGGCTGAAATTTTCAACATTCAGTCTCTATTGTGTCTGGTGCTTTTTTTAAAAAGAAAAAGGTTTTTCAGGCAGTTTTGTTCAATTGGCAATGTAAATCTTTGCTAAATTGATCCCCTATTTTGTGTCCATGCTTTTCTTAGTAAATAATAGACCCCTTTACTTGGAGTTATAGACCAAGATACACAGAAACAAGTAGAAAAAGAAGCCTAAAAATTAAGTGGGAAGGTCCATTGTTTACAGAGGAAAAAAAATCTGTTCTGCTCAATTTTTGATACATTGTCCAAAGTCATGGGTATCAAAAATTTCTCGAAGCGCTCAACATATTGTCTATTTTTTTGCATCTTTTTGGTGATTTCTGGCCACTTTTTTTTATTTGGTACTTTTTTGGGGAAAATAAATTTTGAGTTGGCAACACCGAGCTCCAGTCCCGGCAATTTTTTGTTGCTAATCCCCATGCAAGGTAAGCGAGCTGCTCCTACGGCAGTTAATTGGTTAAAAATCTCTCTTCCCAATTCCACGACTGACAAAAACTCTTATATCTGTGCCACCCCTGGAACCAAATCGCTTTTACTATTTATTCATTTCCCTATGGAATCATGTTCGTGTTTCTTCTCTTCGATTCCTTAACACCGATTGCCATTTTTCCTGATTATCCTTCCCTTTGAGCCATCGTATAGATTGTTATTTTTGTATCGTTGCCAAACGCAAGGGCTGGACAAGGAAAAAATGGTTTTTCAGCAACTCTATCTGCTATTCAGGTTTGGCAGCAACGCTTTGATGGTTCCATGAATATGGAAATAAAATCAACGCTTCCTTCCAAATGTTGTTCTTGCTTTTTCTTATCAACTTCGCAGCCCGGCTGACAACTTCATCTATATTCATTCGAAACTGTCAAGATAGGTTTCTCCTGTTTTTTAATTAGTCTGGCTGGCTGCTCTATGAATGTAGCCTAGAGGACTGCAAATTTGAACATCCATTCCTTACGTCTTGAAAAATTATTTTGATTTAAAAAAATTTTTTTTTTCTTCCTGAGTTCCCCCCCCCCCCCCGCCCAGTAGGTTTTTGATGGGGTGGAATTCATTTTGCAATGTAGGTTTATGGTAAATTGTTCCCTTGTTTATGACCGCCTGTTTTTTTTTTTCCAAACTTTTTTTAGTGATCAATGCCCCTAAAAGGTGAGAAAAGTAACTTATTACTTTTTTCCAATTTTTTAATACATCACCCCCAACTTAACCTGCTGCTGAAAGACAATGGTTGCATGACAGTTTCTACTGAGTGACTAACCGGACCCGTTGCTGATATTGATTATATCATCCCAGTTATTCCGTTTCCTCTTCCATGTCTACATTTATCTTGAGCACTCTGTATCCGACTATTAAGCCAACTGTTCCACACGTATCCTTTGATAGATTGGCTACTACGTAACCATATCTGCTCCGAAGTAGTGACTGGTCTTGGGTTGATAACCTGAATATATCTCCATGAAAAAGACATCTCCTTTGAACACTGCCAAAACAAAAAGTGGCTCTTCTTGCAACATTTACAGCTGATGTTTGCCTGCCTTGTCAATCTGAGTTGAGAAAGGCGCTGCTGGAATTCAGAAGGGAATTTTCTCATCAAAAGATGTCACTTTCAAATGAAAGGACCAAGTTGTTGCATATGATCCATAAAACTCATTATGGTTCTTCATCTTGAAGTATTATGACATTTAGAAAGATTTATTCTACATGTTATGCTAATGCAGCTTCAGCTGACATAATGTTGAAAAATGAAAGTTTTAAAAAGTAATGTTCAGCTCTCGGCTTGTTATTGGACAATCGCATATATTTAGGTTTTGTCAGGTTTTTTGCCACGGCAGTTACAATGTAACGTCTTGTATCGATCCTAAAATTGAAATAGTCATGATTTTCCTAAATCACATAATACTTATATATGTGGTACTAATATCTTAGGATGTAAAAAAAAAAAAAAAAGATATGCATATTGCTGTGAGAGTATGAAACTAGTAATTTTGTGAACATTTTAGTAATTTCCTGAAATCCCTCGTTTCGCAATTAGTATAGTAATGGTTAACAAGCTTGTGATGCTGATCATTACTATTGTAATCAGTTTGATATGCTAAACTTATTAAATATCTAGCATTGTTTCCTTCGATATTTACAGTGTACACAAGTTTTAACGTTATCAATCTTACAGCAACATGCTTTAAGCTTTTGTTTCAAATATTCATTTTTATCATCATTGCAATAAAAAATCATCAAAATTCCAAACTTGAGTCGAGTTCTTTCTCTTTATCTGACTATATAATGAGCTTATATGTAAAATTTTCTGTTCATTTGTTTGTTTGTGCTCTAATGGGATGATCTCATTGGTTGATTTAGCTTCCTATTATGAAAGCAATAAGAAAATGATGTTGTAGAAACTCTTGAGACTTCTTGCCTGATCATCATACATTAAACCAGCTTAAAAAGAGTTGAGACTTCAAAAAACTTAAAATTAAAATACTTGGTTCTTTGAAAATAAATTACTTTATAGAAATTAAAAAAAATTTTTTTAGTGCTGAGCCATATATAAATAACCGCATCATTTTTTTACGGGTACATTCTTTTTGAATTATGATTGTAGTAGACGTGATTTTATAGGTATATGTGTGTGTATATATATATATATATATATATATATATATATATATATATATATATATATGAATAAATTTACTAGACATCTGTTAAGAATTTCATTGGCATGGAGAGAACCTTATTTATGCCATTCATTGATCCTAAGTAAGGCTGGAGGCTTATCTTTTGACAAAGTTGGAATATACTTGCTTCAACCAGTACTTTTTTGTGTCTCAGGGTTGTTCTGCTTCTGGTCATCTTTTCTGGGACTTCACTTTGCTTCAGGCAGTTTAGAAGTTACAGGACCAGTCTATGGTTTAGCATGGCAAACTTTTTCAAATCAATATCCCTGGATTCTATCAAGTCTTGGTGCTTTTCAGCTGGCTTTTTTTTTTTTTTCTTTTTTTTCTGGTGTCTCTTTTATGGTGTGATTGTATTTAACTTTATACTTCCACCCACTTCTATGTCGAGAAGATCGTTTTTAATTTCGTTGACTATTCTGGTGCTTTACTGATTTTCTTTCTACAACCTCATAGTGTTTTTCCGGACTTTGATTTTCCCCCACTGTTTTTATTGGATTGGGAAGTTTTCCGCGGATCACATTTTCATATTTATTTTGTATCTTGAGGAGAGAAAAAAAAAAAAAAAAAAGTCATGAATGGCCAAAAGCTTTGCAAAATTGTCAAGAACTGCCCCAAATGGCCAAAAGTGGCCGATAACATATTCAGCTCAATTGGGAAATTGAAATTTGGTTTCTTTGGGGAATTAGACATTAAACAGCTGATGCCTCGTATTTCAGACCAGAATTTATTTTTGTCTATAGCATCGAGCTGTGTTTTGTCCTCTCTGCCCGTTCATGTCTTTGTAAAATTTGTTTTCATTATTTTGAAAATGACGTACGGGGAAATTCTTTGTTTCTACCTCTTTAGTGTTGCTTCTTTCGATGATGTTTTTTTCAATGTATTTCATCCACTATGGCTGGTATCTTTTTTTTCTTCCTTTGTATTTGTCTCATAGTCTGGCTCGAGGTCTATTTCAGTCGATGCATTATCATCCCTGTGTTGTTTTGAAGAGTGTAGTTGTGCGTGTATTGCTAAATCCTTTGTTCATGACGCTTTAGTCTTGCTTTGTAAGCCAGTCTATTTTCGTGTATTTCTTCCACCGCGGTGAGTATCCCTTTTTGTTGTATTTTCTATGTGTCCCATAGACTGGCTCGTGGTCCATTCTTGTTGAGACATGTCTTTCAGTTGCCTCGTGTCCCTTTGATCATTTCTCCTCCCATTCTTCGTTATGAGGCTCTGTTGTTCAAATGATAACGAGGAGCAGACTAGGCACGATATCAACAAAGATAACAATGATGTATCCATATAAAAGCCGTATATGCAAGTTAATGTTCATTTGTATAATCGTCTGTAGCGTCCTGTCCTGTTTGAACGTTGAACTCATAATGGATTTGTTTGTGGGAAGTAGATTGACATAGCAGATGAAAAACAATTATAGGGTTCTACAATGTGATTAGTTATAACCTTCAGAATAGAAAATACGTAACAGAAAAGCTGATCATTTAAAACTAATAGAGATGAAAAAAAATAGTTAGTGGGGGTGCTCATTTTGAAATGGTCTATCCTTTCATACCGCATGATGTGAGAGGTGATTTTTCTCGTATGACGTTTTGTTTTGAGACTTTATGTCCGACCAGCCTTTAAAATGGTTTGAGTTGAGTTGAGACTTCAGAGAAAAAAAAATTAAAATTAGGTTACTTGAATTATTAAAAATGAATTACCTAATAGTTTTTTTTGTTTTCTATTTTTAGATTTAAATAATTAATGAAATTTTGCCTGTGTTCATTTAAGAATGAATCTCATTTCATGGTGCCATTTATTTACATTTCTAATTTTTTTCCACCCCTGTTGATTTTGCATCCGAGAGTACAGTGAAGAAGACATATATTTGAAGATTGATTTGGGGATTTTAAGAATAGGTTTTGGACCTTTGGGAGGAAAAATTGATTAAATTGATTTTTTTTCGGAAACATTTTTTTTTTTTTCCATAACCCAGCTCTACTAATACCTGACTTGGCAGTAATGGCTTGCCGCAAAACATATGCTGAATGCTATTTTTGAAACTTCCGTTTCAACAGTATTTGATTGTTTCTGAGGAAGCCAAATATGAATAAGTTTTCTAAATTGTCATAAATATCTTTAATATGGATGAGAGCATCACTTCTTGGCATTCCTGCCTAGGATCAGATTGTAGTATCTGTGCATATTACTGAAAAATGTTAAACTCACAAAAATTGTGTGGTTCAAGTCCTCTTCCGGAACGTTGGTAGCTGTGTGCAATCCAGTATAAATGAATACCATTTTATAACTATTTGCTTACGGATAGAGGTTTCTGCTTCTGTTGAAATTGCAAGTTTATTCTCTTGAAGGGAAGCACTCTGCTCTTTTCTTCACTTGGTGGGATTTAGTCAGCGAGTCAGACTCACCGATTGTGTTTCTGTGTCTGGGGGAAACTTGGAGCCTAGTTTGAGGTCGCGAAATATATCGTTGCTTTTTTTCCTATCATTTTTGAGTTAATTACCGGCTACTTTTGGCCATCAGAATTGAGCAAACTGTCAAAGGAGTTGGTTCAGTTTGTAGATTTTTGTTTTTTCTCTCTTTGTGTGCACTTTACAATATCTGGAGAAGGACGTTCTTGGGCTAAGGTGAGAATAGTTGCTTTTTTTCTCTTTGCTATTTGCCTGTTCTAACTGTAGTTTGCATTTTTAAATTGTTTTTGCCAGGCAATGATTGAATCACTGTAACCCCACAAGTGGCCCTACCAACTTCTCTCTTTGCTCGTGTGTGTGTGTGTGTGTGTGTGTGTGTGTGTGTGTTTCTCTGTGTGCTCTTAATCATATTTTAGGGACTACAACTTTTAAAATTTGCATGAGTACATAGCTACACACTATCTGAAAACTTTTTTTTTTTTTTTTTTTAAATAAATTTCTGGTGTCCCTGTGGTCGTTTTGAACCAAGAACCTCCAAATCTTGTGCTGGCAATTTAAAGATATATTTACATAAAAGACCTATTCTTTTTTTTAAATGAATTGAGAAAATTCTTTAGATAATCAGTTTTGGTGAACAGTGATTCATTTATGTGAAGTACAGATATCCATACATCAATTGCTTAGCAATAACTGACGTCATAACTGTGTCGCTGAAGTGATAACTTCCCCTTGTGTTATGACTGGAAGCGTAACATTCGAACGAAAGCCGAAACAAGCCAAATACTATTATAGATTATTCTGCCTTCATCCCCTCGTTCTTTTTATCAATTTCTACTTTAATCCAATATTCTACCTCTATGTCTTGATTATTTTATCAGGTAGCCGCGTTGTGTAAGCAATCCGTTTCTTGCGGACTATATTCAAGATAATGCCCACTTCCCAAGAATCCATTCTTCTTGTTTCCATTAACCTTCTGCCCAGTGAAAGTACAGAACAGTGCAATCGATCATGCACGTTCCCCCGCCCCCTCCGCCAGATAGATTAAAGAACAGTCTGATGAATGTTCACTAAAGTTGGCAGTCGAGTAAACATGCACATATTCTATCTACAATATCAGAAACACGGGACATTAATTTTCTCGTGAAAGGGATTACCAATGGCTTTAGTGGGATTCGGATCTTGAACAAATTGGATGGGCCGAACAGTTGACCAAGTAAATCTGCTGGCCTGTGCACCAATATGCCTCACAAATTAAAAGATAGAAAAAAAAAGAAAAAAAGAAAAAAAAAAGAGCCCGTTTACCTAAACCCGAGTGATGTAAAGTGGTGTAATGGTTATCAGCACAGAAAATGGAGTCGGTGGTTTGAGGTCTAGTTTAAATCATTCACATCCACTTTGCTCTAATGCCCTTAGGAAGAGTAGGGATCCACTTCAGGGCAGTTGAAGCTCTTTAGCCGAAGACGGTACATCTATGAGAAGGTCACTCCGACTGAAGTTTACAGCTTGGCAGTTGTCACATCTGGTTCCAAGACCAGGTAAAAGGAGAGGGATAATGTGCTGGTGAGCAACTCCACCCAGTAAAACATAATTCTGGAACTGCGGTAGAGTGTGTGTGTGACCCTCTATTCCACAAAATGTCCCTAGCAGGGTTTCCTTAAGTGGGTTTTGCAAAAAGATTCTTGGGTTCTGTAAGGCGTCTTTTAATGAAATTTACTGAAAATTTACTTTTTCACAAGAAAATGGTATTCACCAAGTTTTATTCATTATGAGTTTTTAAAAAAAATTTGCTATCAATGAATTTACTCTTGAACAATTTTTGTTCATTTAGTGTCTTATGGAAATCAGAGTGTTGTGGACTGTCCGTGAAATATAGATGTTGATTCTGTGATGAAATGAATTTAGGAACCACTGGTCTAAAGAAATAAACAAAATATCTGGGAGAAAATAAAATTTCTTTAAAAGAAAAAAAAGAAAAAAAGTAGGCTGGAGCATTGATCTGCTGAAACAATTGCATTGAAACTGAATTGGATAAGCTTACTGGTTTAAATATATCATCAAAACAATGCTAACTGCTTGAAGAGTTTTTTGGACAATTCTGCTCATTCTTTTTGTTAATTCTGTGGCTCTTATGTTTCGTCTGATTCATTCTATGGCCTTCTTCATGTGTAGTATCTATTAAGATAGAGTGGATCTCTTTTTAGGGTAGTGCAAAGTGAAAAATGGTAGCGAACAGAAAATCCTTCCTTGCAGATAGTATACTTGAAGAGGGCCATAGAATAGATTAACTGAAACATCGTGGGAACCACAGAAATTACAAAAATTGTCTGAAAATATGTGTCTGTCAATATCAAAGATTTGTCTTGTTAGTTACTCAATAGGGATGGTCAAATGACCAACGACTTTTGTCAACATGCCGTGTTGATGTTTTGAAAAACGAAGCAACCTATTTTCACAGTCCAGTCGACTGTTTCTAAAAGAGAATCTATTTTGTCCTTGTTTGTCTGGGAATTTCACCTTTGAACAATAATTACAGACAAAATAGTTAAATTCCGAGCATTGTGTAACTGAGGGTGGATGATTTAATTTTATCTCTATCGTCTGCTTTTATTTGTTTATGTTGCTTTGTGCAAATTTGTTGGATCAACTAAAGCTGCATTAAAAGTTTGCCAAATGATCAATATTTTGATCATAAAACTTGCAATTCATGTCCCTCGAGGCTGATAAAGAAAAAATTTGATTTTTCTATCCATGTAATAAAACTGACATAAACATATTACAGTAACAAAATGTAACATTAATATTGATAGCATGTTTTATTACTGTTCAATTGACCCCCTAATACAAACTCTTTCTCATTTCATTAGTTGAAAGCGCTTGGCTTTCAAATTCAGTTTTATGTTCAAAATATTGATCATTTTCTGAAAATTGGAAAATGAATAGGAAGTAAAGGGTTAAATTTTTTTTATTTTTTTAGCGTGAACGCACAAGCATGAGCTCACTATTGCGCTTCTATATATTTTCAATGCCGTCTACCCAAAACTGACGGGTTTGATCGCTTTTACTGGGTTTAAGCTATTCATCCGTTCTGATATTTATATGTATGTATCTCTCCGGGCTTTGTCCAGCCCATAACATTCATGAAAGAAACTTTGAAATTTTGCTCATACACTCCTCTCAATGAATAGGGAAAATGTTTTTTTTTTTTTTTTTTTTTTTTTTTTTTGAAAATTACCTTCTAAAATAGGTTTTCAATACAGGTTGGTGGTGTCAATATGCAGTGTAAGTTTATGCTAAATTGGTCATTAGTTTGTGCCTGCTTGTTTTTTTTTTCCCTTTTTTATTTTATTTATTCATTTATTTTTTGAAAATTCAAACCTTTTTGAGTGATCACAATCCAACGAGAGGCAGGAACAGTATTTGTTTATCACCTATTTTTTCTAACTTTTCAATTGATCACCCCCAACATAGCATATATAAGTGGTATTGATTCATAATTTCTCTTGGGATGCTAGGTTATTATTCATTTTTGTCAAACTCTGGACCAATTCGGAGTTGACTTTGTTTTTCTCCCCTAAAAAAGAAAATCTTCATCTTATTTATGGGAGTAAACTCTCTGCTGTTTGTCTATCCAGTCACGTTAAATCAAACTGATTCATAAAATTGATATTTCCCTACCATGATTTGAAATTATAACTAAGTGATTTCTAGGTGGCTCTCTTACCAACTGAGCCAGGCTGGTCTTGCATATCTATAAATTTATTTATTGTATGTGCTAAACAGAAGTTGCAGTAACCATCTTCTGTTGAAATAGTAGATTTTGATCCTGAAGCAGCCAGGCTTGTTACTCTTATTCGACTCGTTCTTGGCGCTGCCTCCCTTCTTACGGTTTTTGTGATGTCAATGCCATTTGAACGCTAATTTGTACATTCCAATGGTATGTATTGCATTCATGTACAGTTTTGGAAAAAGTCAAATTTTTGAGCTTCACAATGTAACTATAATGCTAAATCGGACTATTTCAGCCATTTGTACTATATCAAAGTATTTTGTTACGACCCTTGTGAACTTGGTATGTCATTTTTGTGGCTTTTGTTAAGATTCTAGATGGGGATGTTATGCTGTGATTTAATCATCCTTGCAGTTCCTTCAGGAAATGCAAGCTCTTTTTTAATATGTTTTTCATTTTGTTAAAAGTATTCGTATTCAAAGCAAATATAAATGAGATTTTCTGTCTTTTTGAACATAATTTCTAACCATTTTTTTTTTTTCTGTTTTTTTCTTCCAGGTAAGAAAATTATTTCTATTCACCTACATTTGAAGTTGTTTACTATTTATAGGTAAGTAGTCTATCTCTTATTTGTACACTTCTTGCTGGTAACTGAACCATGCACAAATATTTGAAGTTTTGAAAGTGAACACCCAAAGTACAGATGTCTAAATATGTCGAAGTGGGACACTGAATAAGTTTTGTGATGAATTTGCATTAAATTCCAATTTGGAATTAAGTGAAATTTAATCGGACAATGAATGAGAATAACCCATTTAGATTCACGATTGTTTCATTCTGTTTATTTTGATTTCATTCATCAGAAAAGATATCGTCTTGGGTTATTTTAAAATGCTTTGTTTCAGCCCTTACATTATGGCAACTGCGGTGGGGTTATAAAATGAAGATGAAGAGAGAAAAAAAAAAGCCCCTAAAGATCCTGTAGAATCTATCTTTTTGTCAGGAGTCTTGGTGAATATAATTGAAAATTGATCTTCTTTTTCTGACTTGTTGGCATTGGTTCCATGACTCATGTAAAAACATGATTTGAAATTTGCTCAGGCCTCATAAAAGTTTCTTAATATCTACGACTGGTAATATTATTAGATCTTTCTCAAACTCTTTTCTTATTGTTTTTGTATGCAATGAATAAGTCCTGTCATTTCATATTTCTTGCAAACATAACATACCCTCTATCTGCAGATGTGTGCATCTGTGTATAATATAAGTGTGTTTTTATATAATATATATTCATGTATATTCTTTATTGTACATTTAATATCCTGCTTGAGGAACTTAGATCTTCAGAAATACATGTATGGATGGAGAAGTGTATAACGTTATTTCATGTGCTGGTTTTATTGCTGCTATTACTTGTGTGTGTGCCTGAGAATATTTATTCATAAATTATATTTTATATTCATGATATTTATATTCATTATAGCCATCCATGTATCTATTTACGAGGTGGATAGACAATTGTACTCAATTTGTATGAAAGAGTTTTTAGATTTTCCCTGCACGCACTCTTTTCGTGATGGGCATCGTTTCACTCGGACCAGCTGATGCAGTTTTTATTTCCTCTTGGCTTTCTTTTACTGTAAATCCGAATAACTATTTCTTTTGTATCAAAATCATGCCATCAAGTCAGAATGGCATGTTGATGGCATCGTCATTTGCCAATCGTAGAATCGACTTTTATTTCTTGCTTGTCACTTTAGGGTCTTCGAAAGGAGCCTATCGTTTCACAGTTGCATTATGTTACACGAGGACTTCTCTGTCCACAACCGAGGGGAGATGTTCTTCAACATATCTATTCACTCATTTTCCTTTTTAATGATGTTTGCTTCTGACCGTTGTGGTTTCAGAGACATTTTTAGTATTTATTCCTAAAGCCGATTGCTTGTACATTCAAGCTGAATTGCTCTTTAGTCAGTTGTTTTGTTCTTTCTGACCGTCATGGATTCGGAGAGATTTTTAGTATTTATTACTAAAACCGATTGCTTGTACATTTAAGTTGAATTGTTCTTTAGTCAGTCTTTTCTCTTCTTCATAGACAACCCATAAAAAGTGCAGGTCACGTGCTGCGTACATTTCTGACAATTGTGCGCAGTTTTTATGAAAAAGATTTTGGGTTTTCTCTACACGCAGTCTTTTTATGACGGACGTTGTTCCTCCCAACATCTTTTAGTTTTCTTTTTTTTTCTTCTCTTTTTATTGCAGGTCCAAATAACGTTTTTTTTTTTCTCTCGTATCGAAATCATGCCATCAAGTCCAAACAACAGGTGGATGTCATCATTTGCCAATTCTCAAGTCGACTTTTCTCTCTTGCTTGTCGCTCTAAAGTCTTTGAAGGGGCCTATTGTTTCACTGTTGCATAATATCACATGAATGCTACACTGTCCTCAACTGAGGGAAGATGTTCCTCAATATATCTTTTCTCCTATTTCCCTTTTTAATGATATTTGCTTCTGATTGTTGTGCAGTTCGGGACATTTTTAGTATTTATTGCCCTACATCAAGTTATATTGTTTTCCGGTCAGTTGTATCTTTTTTCCACTGACAACATATAAAAAGTGCCGTTCACATTCTGTACACATTTCTTACAATTGTGCACAATTTGTATGAAGATTTAGGGTTTTCTCTGCATGCAGTCTTTTTGTGGCTGACATCGTTCTTCCCTGCCCTCCTGCCAGCTATATTTTTCCTTTTTCTTTCTTTTTCTTTTACTGCAAGTCCCGATAATAGTTTGTTCTATCATGGTCGTATAAAACTTGCAGGAATAAAGTCCTGGTTGTGACCAGACTCAACGTTTACAAGGATCACTCAGCTGACGCATGCAACAGGAAGAGGGATTTCCTTTGGGAGTTGGTCCCTTAAGAAATGTGGCCTTTTACGATGCTGCATACATTCTGGTAAAGAGAACCCGGCTGCTGCTTCCAAAGCACGTTTTATTTTTCTGCTGGTTATTTATGTATGGGTCATGCGTTCGGGTCTTACCAGTGGAGTTCAAGGGCTGAAAAACTGAACTTTTCACTCTGTTATCACTGACTTGTTTTCAGAAAATTCCTCCCCGAGTTTCGAGTGGGGGTTCAATTAATAATGTAAGTTTCACTAAATTGGTCCCTTAGGTTGTGCCTGGCATCATTCAATCTTATTTTTTTTTATTTATTTATTTATTTTTTTTAAAAATAAATTTGGACTTTTCGGTGATGACCGCCCCCAACAAAAGCTGAATGAAATAACTCATTCATTGATCACCCCTAACACGGCATGCTGCCAAAAGACATTGGTCATATGACAGCTTCTATTGAGTGACTAACCAAACCTGTTGCTTTATTTATTCCTGTAAACTCTTTTTGGAGCATAAAGCTGCAATAACTGTGCAGTGGTTTCAATCACTCGTAGGCTTTAGAGGTGTTAGTTATCAGCCCCACATGGGATCTACCTCTAGGCTTGGGACCAGTCATGGCTACTGACAAGCTGTAGGTTTCTGTCAGTTCAACTTTCTCTACAATTGACTGCTCTTCAGGGCTAAAGTATTCCGCCTGCCCTGAATTTTACCCATAGCTGGAGGGAGAACCAAGTTTGTATAAGTTGAATGCTTATGCCACAGACTCTTATTGGTTGCCACGGGGCAAGATGTTATTTTTAGCCCTCTTTTGATCATTCTTTCTTTTCTTTCTTCTATGCTCTTCTGAAAAACATTCTGTACATTTTCTAATCATTGCATCCCGCTTCTAAGAGATGAAAGCTTTTCTCATCGTTTCTTAGTTTTTCTTCTTAGAAAAAACAAGAGTCAGAGATATCATAAAATCCATTAGAAAACTCAAATGGCAATTGGCAGGCCATATTGCAAGAATATGGACTTTCCAACTCACATCATGGATCCCCAGAGATCACATTTAAAATTGTGGCTGGCAGAAAATGAGATGGCATAATAATTTTAGGAGATATTGGCACACGACATCCATGATTGGGGGTTCTGATAAATCTTGGAGAAGATCTATATCCAATGACAGTTGTTATAAGGTTGATGATAAATATTCTGCTGAAACAACCCTGATCTGTGTTGGTAGCAAAAACCAATAAAAGAATTAGATTTGAAAATTATTACATATATTCTCATGCATGGACAGATACCCACCCCCACATCTACGTAGATGTATGTTAACAGTATTGCACCTTCGCGTCTTGTTGGCTATTTTCCAGTTTAATCATCTCTGAAATGTCCATTGTTTACAAAAACTTGATGTGATCGTTGCAAATGGCTCAATTTGGGATTTGGATTGATTTTTCTACACATTCCCTCTTGGTCCAGATTGATATAATTGCTCTTCAATGTTGGACTTTTAATTTTGTATCATTTTGAGATTATATATATATATATATATATATATATATATATATATTTATTATTATGATGATGATAATAATAATAATTTTTTTTTTTTTTCAAATTTATACTATGGTTTTGTTACATATCTTTATTGGCAATATATTGAATCACCGTAGCCCCATAAAGAACCTGCCTGACCAACTAGCCAAATTGGCTACAGATTCTCCTCCCTTAGCTTGCTCGTCTGTGTGTCTACAGGTCTTTCCTGGTCAGTTTTTTGGGCTACAACCTTGAAAATTTGCATGAGTACACCATTAGGCACCATGTAAAAATACTTTTTTTTAATTTTTTATTATTCTTCTTTAGATAATTCAAAATAAAAGATCTATATTTTTTCTCCCCAGAATATTTTAAATATATTTTTTTTTTTTTTTTTTTTTTGATTATTAGTTTTAGTACATGTGCGGGTTATGGTGATTCATTTATGCAAAATACCGATATTCTCTTTTCAAATTGATTAGTAGTTGTACTATTATATACTCTTATAGTTACGACAAAGATATAGTCGAGATTTGTCTTATCAAATGTATTGGTTATGAAACTGCCTCTTATCTTAAAAACTATTAAAGATAGGAACATGAGGTTTTTGTGAATCAATAGCCGATTATTCAAGATTTATTACTTGGCCAATAAGTTTTTCCAGTAGTTGGGTAATTATGGTTGATTCTTTTTCTAAAGCAAGTGATCTTAGTTCTGGCTCACATGTTGGCTCGTCAATATATTTGCTAAACTAAACCTACAAATGTTATTTTACATCTGGAGAAACAAGGATTGCCACATTTTTAGTGTATCTTAGGAACATATTGAAATTCTTTGAATATGTTTTTGTTAAACAATAGTATAAAAAAAATGAGTAAAAAACAATTTTGGCGAGTATTTATCAAGTGCTAAAACTGAACTTTGTAATAGTAAACAATTTCTGTTTACATTCATTTGTAGGAGTGAGAGAACATAATAACCTCACTTTTTGTGGGGATTTTTTTACTCTTGTGTTGGTATGAAAAATATACTTTTTATGGTCCATGCTGTAGTTGTTGGAAGCCATTTTGTTTTTAGTGTGTCTGAGGTCGGCAAACAGTGATGGAAGTCTATATAAGACGTAATTTGTGTAAATAAACGTAATGTAAGTACATAAGTTTCTTTGTTTATGAACAGTAATATTAAATAACGTAGTATTTATGGTTAAGCAATTCTGTATTTATGTAAGTGGAAATTGTGAAAAAAAAAAGAAAAAAAAGTAAAAAAAAAAAGTATACTATCAAATGTAGAAATCAATTCATCTGGCTTTCATGCCTTAAACTTTTTGAACCAGCAACTTGAAATGTTCCAACTCGGTCGTTCAAGATGATTTTACTTTCTTACTTGGCATTTACGGAAATCATCTAAGCAAACTTATGAATTGAAGTGTAAAAGACTTTGAAAAATTTCTTTGAGAGCCATGTCCAAAAATGGTAAAATTATACTATATGAATACTAATCACAAATTGCACTCTCTAGTACTAATGATTACCTTGCTCATAGAACGCTTTTTACTTCTTGGCCTATATATATATCCCCGAGATGGTACCATCGATCAAAGAAGCTAATTTCTCATTGGGAGCGCCATCTACCCAGAAGCCTTCAAGGGCATTAACTCCAAAACAATCGACACTGATCATGCTGCTTCTAATTAAATTGAATTTGACCGAGTTTCGCTCAAAGTCACATCTGTAGAACACAGAAGAAGATGAAACTTTGTTATCAGTTACCCACATACTGAACGTGCACGAGAATCAAGTGCCCTCTAAAATCATACAGATTTACCTCTAACATATTGGTTAATTGTTGCTGTGGTGTCTTGGCCGTGCATTTGGAAACCTTATTAAAAAATTCCTTACTTCTAAAATCATCTATTTTCATTGATTTTTTTTTTTTTTTTTTTTTTTTTTCTTTCCTGCCAGCATATTCTTCGAGAACAAGTATTTACTGTATCTGATGGCATGGGATCCCCTCCCCCAACACACACACACATACCCGCAGGCTCAGAAGTTGAATGTAACCTTCATTGTCCAGCTCTACATTGGCCAGAACTTGAGAAGTCTAAAACCTGGGTGATGAATGAGAATTCAGGGAGATGGATTTTTTTCCTATTATTCCCTGCTGAAATAAGATGGAGTTGGGGGTTGGTAGCTTATGCTTCCAAATATAGTTGTTCTAGATTGGGCCTGGGCAATCTTTCCTGATCTGGGAGGCCACTTAAGACCTTTCTCCTTTCTATTCAGGCCACTCATCCAATCAAAAATTGTTCATGGTACCATATCACAGAAAGCGTTCTCAATTTCTATCTTAAATGATCACATAAATTACAATTATTCTATTATTGATTTTTGAAGCCGAAAAATAGTTAGATTTACAATGTAAATCATAAAAATGACTTTCTGAGGAAAAATCATTCAAAATAAATATATACCTAGATTGGTTGGGGACAACGAAAAATGTTGCCATGGGCCTTATCTGGCTCACGAGCCTAAGGTTGATCATATGTATAAGAGATCAACACTGGCTGTGTAGCCACTAAGTGCAATTAAGACACACTTGTAGATCCACTGTCCGACATATTGGTCGGTGCCAAACTTTAGTCTCCCCAGCATCAGTCTCACTCACTCACCTCTACACCCTCGCTGTAATATTTGATAAACTTTAGCTGCATTCCAGGTGGTTCATTTCTTGTTTTGATTTACTTTGGTGGTTTCCTGATTCCAACCATGTTGGCATTGCTACCCAACCAAAATATAATTGCAATAAGTTATACGAATTATACTTGTACCTCACATAAATGAATCTCTGTAGCCTGCATGTGTACCCAAACTAATCATCCAAATAAATAGATCTTCTATCTAAAATTATCTAAAAAAAAAAAAATATAAAAAGATCAGCACAAGATTCATGCAACTTTCCAAGATTGCAGACCCAAAAATGTAACCAGGAGAGACGAGGACATTTAGACACTAGGAGAAGAATCTGTTGCCCACATGGCTGGTTGGTTGGGCTGGCCATTTTAGGGGCTATGGATGATTTGATAATGTGTGTACAATGGTCACCATAATAGAATGGAGGATGATGGTTCTTATTTTAGATTTGATGCTTATTATTATAAACACAATACTCTATTATGTGAAATCTCATTCTGATTTCAATACTGATTCCTCTTCCAGATCTAGCTTTAATTAATATATATATATATATATATATATATATGTGAGTGTGTGTGTATATATATATATATATATATATATATATATATATATATAGGGATGGATATATAATCTGACGGAAATAATGATTGTGTTATGATATTTTGAAATGATCTCCCATTATTACATGGTGAATGTCCTATTCAGCTTGGACAATGCAAATAGAATAAACAATAAAAGGAAATGTGACTTTTGCTGGAATTGAGCCTGTGACCGATAGAGTAGCTGCTTAAACATAGTGTGGCTCTTACCCCCTGAGCTAAACAGTCACTGGCAATGCAAAGGCCCAAATGACTGCTCCAACTCCAAATTAATCATTCGTTGTATATATCTGCTCTATTTGTTTCTTTAAACGCAGACGATTATATAATTAGGAATAAAACTGGAGCCTCAGTTAGAGCTTAGAGATAGCTACGTAGCCATTCTGACGAATTACATGGACATGTAACAAGGTCAATTATATGGACAAAATTCATTTTCTTACATAGTGCTATCAGAATGGAATGCATTACCTGAGGATATTATGGAGGCATGAAACCCGTCTTGAGTCAAATGAAATTTGAGAATCCTACTCAATATAAAAGGATCATATGACTAACTAACTGATATTGTGAAGGCATGTAACCTGTTACAATTCAAATAAAAATTGAGAATCGTGCTCAATGTAGAAGAAAGATCACATTAACTTTGTAGTTTTTCTTATGGGGTGCCTTTTTTGATTCTTTTTCTTTTTGCATGTTCTGTTGGTTTCTTGCGTATTTAGCTCATCATTTAGTGTATCATTATTGCTTGCAAGCAGCTGCCTGTTTATTTGTTTCATCCCAAAACAATTTCAGTTCTGAATCATTTATAAGTTAAGGGCCTTAGGGATTTGCTTTGAGGTTCATCATTATTTTTATACTGAGATATGCTGATTTTAAATCTGATTGTATTCCTTTTTGTCATTTAATATAAGAACCTTGCAACGTTTCTCTCAGTATGATAAACATCGAAACTTACCCCAGAATAAAGTAAACAAGAAAGGATGATATTTTTCTTACTGTCATTTGATTTTATATATATATATATATACACACACACACACACATGTGTGTGTGTATATATATATATATATATATATATATATATACACACACACACACATATATATATACCCACACGCATATATATATAAATATATATATATAGAAATGGATATATATTCCAACAGAAAAATTATGAATTGAACTAACATACTAGTGAAAGTGTCAGTTGGCCTTTACAGTGTAAGTAGAATAAAGAACTGCAGAATTGGGCTGCTGCAGGAATCAAACCTGCATGCAACAGCAGACTGTCTTGACGTGAGGCTGCTCATACCACTGAGCTAAATTGTTAATTAATTGTACATTCAATTCATGTCATCTTGGCTAACTGACATAGTCGCTGTGTAATAATAGATGTCAGTTCAAATAGAGTTTCGAATAACATAATGTTTGGTTTCAAAAACAATTAAACCTGATTGGATAATAGAAAAAATGTTATTCAAACATAAATTGGCTTTTTGTTCTTGTAATTACATGAACAAAACATATTGCCAGTTGCTGATAAGTACATTAGGCATGAAATGTTGACACTCACTCAGTATATATCTTTGTAATTCTTTTCATATATATATATATGTATGTATGTATATGAAGAAAATACATTTTAGAGTGATACTTGACTGACTGAACAAAAGACTTTGTTAAAGAATGAGAGAGAAAGTTGGATAATACAAATCTTTCACTGTTATTTAATTGTTCGGTATGATTTCCTCGGAGACTTTTCTGTCTATCAGATGGTGGGAAACAATGAAAGCACAGTGATCTTTTTATTCTATTTTATTGGTCCAATTTTTTCGACTGTTTCCCCTCCTCTTTTGTTCTTCGAACCAGGTAAACATTTACCCTTTAGCACTCGACGTTCTTCTCCAAGAGTGCCAAGATTATGTGCACTCAGTCACTTCCATAACTAGCAATGTATCTCTGTTCATATACGACTGAAACAGACATAACAGAACCATGAAATCCGAACATACCATCGTTCGGCGATGGACGTCGGGATAAGCCTTTTGTTCGGTGAAGAAGATGTCGCCTGCAGTGTACTGAAGGTTAATTTCCATCGTCAAATCTCTTATCTTTACTAAGTACTTGAAAGGGTACTCTTCTCAGAACTGTCGTTACCTTTGAGTTCTGCATCTTTAGCCGTCTGCTTTTGACAGAGTAATATTATTCTAAAATAAAATATCTGTTCTTCACTCTGTTCTGTGAATCACCATAGCTTGTGAGTGTACCAGAACTAATTATCTAAAAAATGATCTAAAAAGATTGATCTTTGATCAAAAATTATCCAAAAAATTAACTGCGCAAGATTTGCCTATTGTTGGTCCCAAGGTGACTGTAAAGACCCCAACAAACAACAAAGGTTGGTGAGGCTCATTAGTACATCCACAGCTCATATGAATTAATCACTGTAGCCCACACCTTTATTGGAACTAATTATCAAAAACATTATCTAAAAACATGGATATTTTATCTAAAATTATCTTTAAAAATACCAGCGTGAAATTTGGGCATTGTTGGTCCAAAATGACAGAAGAGACCCCAAAAAGCACTTGGTACTTGGGGGGTACATTTAGTTGGTACCTAGTGGTCAGGAGCACCCAAAAACACACGGACAAGCTAATCCCCGCTTGGGTAGTTGTTCAGGTAGGTCATGTAAGGGTTTACTGTGATTCAATATATTGCTGATAAAGATATGTAAGGAAACCATAGTGTAAATGTACCCTCCAAAAAAGATCAAAAAGATACAAAATTAAAAGCTATACAGTGAAGAGCATCCACATAGGTGGACACTCAAAGAGAGAAGAATCTGTAGCCCTCTTGGCTGGTTGGTCTAGCCATTTGTGGGGCTACAGTGATTCGATACCTTTAGAACTGGCATATTCAAATATCATATGATGAGATATCATCAGGATACATAGTGTAGTGGTTAGAGAATCAGACAGAATTACTGCAAGTAATCTAATGGTTCTAGGTTCAATCCCAGTGTGAGACAATAATAATTCGAAAAACTACTACTAAGAGGGGAGTTGCGGTCTATATACTTCCATCGGTTAAATAAAGGGTTCGGTTTGTTACTTCCCCCACACCTACCAGATGATACCTGAGGATAGTCCGATTAATAATAGAAATAATAATAACTCATCTCAAAAATTCAGAGAGCTTTTTTTTCAGAGAATTTTTGAGCTGTATCTAAAAGTCAGATTCTTTATAGTGACCAATCTTTGTACAGGTTTTAGTGGCCCTTTGTCTTTATTTATGGGAGAGGAGAAATCCACTCATTTGTTGAAAGTCAGGCGACTGCCTCAGTGACAAAGCAAAAAAAAACGGGAATGTGGAAGCAAAAATTCCCAGTACTACCCATCAGCAGTATTGTTAGATCAAGAAATATTTTTGTGTTAGTCTGACTGCTAAAAAGTGTCAAGATGAAAAATAGCCAAAAAAGCGTCAAAAAGATGCTAAAAATGGCCAAAATGTTTGAGCACTTCAATGCTAATCTAGCGAATTCACACTGCCAAAACCAGAAAGGTGCTAGATTTAGTGTGAAAAGCACTACATTGGCAAGTCTGCCCATCCATACATGCCAATGTCATTCATCGATCTACTCCATGTTACAATGATTCAGTAGACTTCACTGTGAGAACTTATACAAAGTTAATAACTTAAACCTGAAAACCTTAATAATGCATTCCGATGTGAACGGCGGGGTTTTTGCAGGGGCGTGCTAGGTCAATGCTCACAATATTTCATTGTCGTTTTGCAACAGGTGCTGTTTTGTCAATGAGTGAAATAGTTGAAATACCCGTTTGACCTTGTAACAGCTTTCATTCCGGGGGAGCAAATCTTTCTAAGTTTTGTCCTTCATCACAAATTTTTTAGAAATTTCTTTCTTATCACTTTTCATCTTTTTATCCTGTATTTTGTCTTTCTCATCGATTCTCTTTTTTTTTTCTAATTTTTTCTTTTCTTTCCTTTGATTTGCTCTCAGCATCTTGTAGAAAAGAATTTACATAATTTGCTAATTGTGGAACCACATGGGCCAATTTTTCAAAATTGGAAGCGAAATAGACGTTCCAAAATGGGGTTATTGAATAACGAGACTGAGCTTGAACCACAGTGCACATGCGTGAATCGAGCAACACATCGATTTCTTGAGCTGCTCAAACACAGGTGCAAATAACGTGCTCCCCCGTTTGTGAATTTCAGTTCTTTGGGGGGGAGGGGGGCTGTTTCGTTCAATTTAACCGAAAATTTCAAATTGATGCGTTGATTTTTTTTGAATGACTAATTTTATGACTTGCCAGAAAAACCTGTCTACTTCTCGCAATGTGTAACAGCAAACTGGAGATGCAATCAGGTTGAAACTTCCAAGGGTGGCTCCTGTTTTCCCAATGGTCGATGTATAGAAAGCGGTTCACTCATGTGTGCTGTGGTTTAACTTACATAAGCCAAGTCTTATTTAGTAGCCTCTCTTCATGTGCTCTGACTAACCAACTCGATTCATACAAACGTGCTTGGTGTGAGTCGTGAGCTTCTCAGCTTGCATCTGGACCTTGGGCATGTCTTTCATGCCTCAGCTTTCTACTGTCAGTCTATCTGCATTCTTTTGAAATCTATATTCGAGGGCAGAGTACTTTTGTTCAATCTAAACGTACCATAAGCCAAGTCATTATGCCATTGAGCTATGTCTGATATACAAGATATGTGTGTGTGTGTCTCTCTAATTACTTATTCACTTACCTCTCTCAACAAATTTGAGAAGTTGTATAAGTATTTGGTGTCATCTGATTGTTTGTCTATTAGTCTGTCCACACGATATCTTCGAAAGTACACATTGGATTTCAATGAAATATTGGGGTGGTGTGGGTAATGTGGTAAGGGAGAGGCGGTGAAATTTTGAGGCTGATCCAGGATTTTTTTCTTCTTTTTTTTCTTCTTTCATGCCTCAATATTTGTTTTCGAACTATTCATTCTGGATAGAACAAAAATTTGAATAGAGTTTTGCACTTGATATCCTGACAATGGATAATTAGATTCTGTTGATGATAATAAAGATAACATCTAGACTCAAAGGATTTACCCCATGGGAAAGGGGTGTATACACCCTATTCAAGTACCCCTCTCCCTCCACTTTGTCTTTTGACTCTTTTTTTTTTTTTTTTTTTTATTTCAATGCCCTCTCTTTTCTCTTTGTTATTTCATTTTTTTTTTTGTTGCTTTTTTTTTTAGTTCTGTTTACAATTCGTATTTAATTTAGTTTAATCTCTTTTGTGTACCGGAGACATGGTTAATATTATAGCCATTTGTTGTGTTCATAGATTGAGGATGAATAGGGTTTTTTTTGCCTATAAACTCATACTAAGATGGTCATTAAATTGTTTTTAATTATGATTCAAGCAGATAAGGTAATACCTTGAATAGTGCGGTTAATTCGCGGCAAAATTTTCTGGACTTTTCAAAATTCCAGTGTTCATGGCCTATTTTATTTGGTGTTTTTTTTTGTTTTTTCTCTCCAGCTATTACTTGAGGACATTAATCCTTACAATAATACCTTGATCGTACTACATCCAAACCTCACTATTCAAGGTCTTATAATGATTTTATGCTTTTTCGTTTCCAGCTTATACTTAGTTATATTAATTAGTTAATTAATTAACCGTATTACATCACGACCTGCTCTACTAATCAAAACTGCAATATTGGGGTATTGCTAAATTAAAAGTTCCGCATCTCAACCTGCTCACTCTCTCTTCCATTTGCTAACGCTTTCTATACCCTCCCCCACACACATCTCACTATAATACATATCAACAGTTGCTGGAATTAAACCAAAACAAACTATGCGAATATCACACCAGTGTCTAATGCACTGGTATTATAACTTGGGGTCTTGTCTATCGAAGCTTGATAAGGACAGTTATTTGGCTTGCATGAATTGCAGTGAGTGGTAGTCATCCAAAATATCCTTCATCGTCCAGCGTACATGGTATTTGAAGATCCAGCTCAATGGTTCTGTTTGGCCGTTGTATTCAAGGATTACCAAAATTGTTTTCAGCAGAAGATCCTCCTCTGATTTTATGTTTTATATATCAGATATTGCGTTCACGTCCCTTGAAACGACTTTTCATTGAAATAAACTTGTAATTTTTAATTCACATCAAATTTAGAAATAATTAGAATATAAAATTTCCATTTTCAAAAACTGTCCTGTCGTAACGACATTTCACGAGTGATAGTTGTTCTTTTATTCTTGTTGCTATTAACAGATCAACTCCAAAATAAACCAATGCTTTAATTGCATGCACACATTTTATTGTACATATTTATCTTTAGAAACAGGCAACTTTTATATGTATATATTTTTCTTTCATTTCGATTTTGCTGTTTCGCTCGAGCTGGCTTTATCGAGAAACATATCATTTGTAAAAGGATACATTTCCTATTCAAGAAATAATGAGAGAGGAAACCAGATTTTAGAAGCTTTGTGGAGTTGTAAAATGGTTTCCACCTTCAAAATCTGTGCTTTTTTTTGTCTTACTAGACCTTCCCACAGCCTTCATTTTGATGATGATGATGAGTTAGCTCTAAGTCTGTATAACAACCTCCTCCTCTGGCTGCCACCTCCCGTAGTTATATAAAGAAAAAAAAAAGAAAAAATTGCTCAACCTTTTCTGTCATTTTCTGTTTATTTCCTTCTCCGATTCCAAAGATATTCCCTTTTCAGCTTAACACTCTGAATCTCTGACGTGAGAATGTCTTTTTATAGCCTGATCAGAGCAATGTCTATTTATTGTTCATCGATATTTGTTAACCTTATGTCTTCAACTTAAGTATTTATGTCTTCCTCTCTGGCCTCTTCTACCTTTTGTTTTTTTTTTATATTGTTATTCAGATAAGAAGCTTAATCCTTTTTATGTTTGTTTTTTTTTGTTTTTGGTCAATTGAACTAATGACCACTTGTGTCTCTTTCTACCAAGAAGCAGGGAGGAATAGATTGTGATTTGTTCATATGTACATGTAAATGTTTGCATATTTGTGTGTATATATATATATATATATATATATATATATATATATATATATATATATAGTGCGAATCAGGAATGCAATATAATACAATATCTGATGTATGATGGGTTCATTTCATAAAATGCTCAATACATTCAACTTTTGATTAAGTAGGTTTAGAGTAGAGCTCAAAATATAATAGAATGAGAATTTGCTCCAGATTCACCCACCTGAAAAAGCCCAAACAGTGCAGAAACATAAACATGTTTGTGTAGCAAATCCTCATTCCATTATATATATATATATATATATATATATATATATATATATATATTTATTTATATATATATATGATTTTTTTTTTTTTTTCCCTTCTTGTTTGTGGATGAGTTGCTTTTTTTTTTTTTGTTGTTATTTTTTTCTTGATTACAATAATGAGGAAACTGTCAAAAGTTTACACATTAGGTCTTTTGACAGTCATCGGTCATTTTCACGAAATATTCCAAAGGATTTTAAAAGTCCAATATTTTAAATAAAAAAAGGATCTAAATAATCCACGGTAGCTTTTGATTACTCAACCCTTTTTAAAAAATTTTTTATTAGTATGAACAAAGGACTTTTAAAGTCCTTCGGAATATTTCTTGAAAATGACAGATGATGGTTGAAAGTGCTTGGAGAACTACAGTACAAACTTTGGACAAATTCTCCGAGCACTTTCAACCATTATTGGTCATTTTGTTGCTCACTGCAAAAACAAGTCATTCACAAACAAGAAGAATGGATAAAAAAAGACTATCGTTAAAAACACTCTTGTTGTGTTTAACAAAACCTCCTTAAAAGAAATAATGCTGGAAAGATATACATTACTGGCTGAAAAGCTTTCCGACGGTAATGATTTCTCGTTAGTTCCTGCGGATGGCCTAAAGGGGGCCTTTGGTCCTAATTAGAGATGGAGAAACCCAGTCTAAGGCGAAATGTTTATTTAACGAGAACATGAAGTACGGAAGCGGGATGAAGACATGCACGCCAGGTCATGATTTAATGACTACTGAATAAATAAAATGTAATCCTTCAGTTTTTGCCAGACAACAATAGAGCTATTGTTCAAAGCAAGAGAAAAACATGAACACTTGCTTAGAAGAAAAATTGCTATCAAAATATACATGTGTTTTCGTACATATGTATGATAACAAACTACTTTTATGACATGAGCTATGTATTGAAATCATAGCTGAAAGGCGGGTTTGAAATGGTGTTTGGTCAACACAGCCCAGATGCCATATCAATGTAACTGTTTGGTTTTTAAATCCCTGAAACGGTTTGATTGTAAACTACTGATGATCCCAACAAGAGAAAAATCACATATTGTACCATAATAACTAAATATACGAAAACTTTTTTTTAAAAAAGTGAAGAAAATTACATAAATTTCATTTAGATATTGGGAAATAAGTGACTGAATTGATACAAATATAATTCATGAAAATGGTTCTCAATGTGTTTACTGTTTATAGCTGTAATGTTTTCTAGACTATATATATATATATATATATATATATATAATATATATATGTGTGTGTGTGTATATTTCTGTACATTTAGTGGGTGCAACAAGTATCTATAACATCCAAAAAAATTTTAACATTCTTGTATACCTTCAAAATTGACGGATTTTGTATGAAAGGTTAACATTATTGCGGAAAGAAAATATTGAAACCAGATTGAACTATGAAGAACCATATACAAAGATCAGAAGTTTTTTGAATGATCTCGCTTTCATGAAGTCGTAGAATGTGTTACTATTTCAACTTGAAAATTCACACTGGGCAATTCAACTGTTAAATCAAGTAGAATAACTTCCTATTAAAGTTACTTCCCTAGCACTTTTTGGTAATTTTTCTTTTTCTCGCATTTGATTCCTCGAAGAGTTCCGTTTTCAGAATCCCATTCGCTGAAGAATTCTGCAGCCTTTTCAAGCCGCTCTTGAATCTTAGAGAAGATATTTCCTGAAAACTAATTCTTTTGTTTTACATCAACTGTTGCAGACACGGAAAAAATAAGCATTTAAATCACTGTCTTGCACTGTTGGCTTTGTGCTTTCTGTTTCAATCAAGTGCTATTCAAGAGATTTTACGTGGCTGATTATTTGGTGGTGCCGCCGCCAGATTTTAATTTCAAAGTGCTCTAGTTGCACAACAAATTTATAAACAAAAGTGAAATTAGAGAAGCTGTTTGAGATCTGAACTGAGATGAACTGCCACAAAGCCTCCGTCTGCTCGATTTTTAGAATTTCTTTTTGTCTAATTATAAAAATAATCTCGGTGTGTATGTTTTTGTGTCTGGGCTGTTAGTTTTTTTAAAATTTTTTATTTATTTTTTTTGTTTATTTTTCATTTGAATTATTCGAAATTGACACAGCATTGAATTTTTGCTACAAAGGAATATCTCGAGTTGATTGGACTGATATTTAGAGATAGGTGGGTTTGTGGTGACCAAACTCGAATATATCGTGGATAATTAAAAGCTGTCAACCAAAACTGCCAACATAGGTTTCTACAGTTTTCAGGTCATTCTGGTTGGCAATGTTCATGTTCCACATCCTGGCTGCTCGCTTTTAGAAACTGTCGACCAGAACTGTCATAAAAACTATCAACATAGATCTTTTTAGTCTTTCAGTTGGTTTGGCTGGCAATGTATGCATCATATATACAGGCTGTATCGATGGAGCTAAAAGGCTGAAAATTTCAACATTTGCTCTCACCTTGTTTAAGAAGACTTTTTTTGTTTTGGGAAAAATCTTCAACCCCTCCCCGCTCTCATGTTCATAGCGGGGTCTTCAATTTGCAACATAAAATCTTGCTAAATTAATACCTCAGTTTGTAACTACCAGCATTCCTGCTTGTTTTTTCTTTTCTTGGAAATTCATACTTTTTTAGTGACCTCTGTCAAGCAAAAGGTGTAAAAAGTAACTTATTCATCGATCAGCCCTTATTCCAATTTTTTAATTGATCACTGCCAGAACGGGATACTGCCAAAAGATGTCAGTCTCATGACGGTTTCTATTGTGTGACTAACCTGACCTGATTTATTTGATTCCATTCATTGTAGGTTTCTATTTTTTTTTTTTTTTTTTTGTCTAATTATAGAAATAATCTCAGTATATATGTTTTCTTTATGTCTACACTGTGTTGTCTTCATTCAGATTGTTTGAAATTGAAACGGCTTTGAATTTTAGCCGCAAAGAAACACATTGGTTTGATTTGACTGGACTTGGGCGATAGGTAGGTAGAGAAACAAACCAGTGTGATGATAGTCACTCGATAGAAACCGTTTCACGACTGACATCTTTTGGCAGCCATCCATGTTGGGGATGATCAGTTAAACCATCGGAAAGAGGGGTGTGATATGGATAAGTTACTTCTCTCACCCTTTTTCTGGATAAATAAAAGATAAAAAGAAACATAAACGAGGGACCTCTTTATAGCATAAACTTACATTGCAAACTGAATCCCTATTTGGGGAGGTATTAGAAATAACAACCAAAAAAAACAAAACGTTTTTCTTGGTGTAAGATGATTTGAAATTTTCCATTCTTTAGCTTGATGTGGCCTATTTGCTTGATATATATATATATATATATATATAACCAACTGAGCCAACTTGAAAACTGAACAAAACTATTTTGACATTTTAGGTGACGGTTATGGTTGATAGTTTTTAATATTGTTGATATCAAAATCGAAACTAGTGAAAAAAATTGATTATTTATTTGTCCATTAATTTAATGTCGATTACACTGTCAACTTGCCATGACAGGGTTCGGTATAATGCAAAATTGCTAATCATCTGAGAAAACAACCTTTGAAAAGGTGTCAAAAACTCCAAAATTCATTGCTAAGATCTATTAGCCATTCTATGGTCATTTGAATGTCTAAAAATAATCATTTTTGCCTTGAAATAGCTAAAAGTTAGCAACAGAAAAATAAGTAGAAGTAGTGTTAAATATTTGAGGCCTATCATACAGTTGAATCTCTTTTAAAAAATTTTTTTTTTTTTTACTGCTTCTTTTTCTTTTTTTTTGTCAGCTGTTGGTCAACAATCTCTACATATGTTACTTAATGTGGTTAGATAACCTTCTGTTCCGAGGTGTTGAATTATCATATTCATTTCTGCCTTCCATCTGGACTAGCCCCCCCCCCCTTGCCTCAAAGGTTTTCTCTTCATTTCTGCACGAAATGAAGAGAAAACATTTGGTTGAAGAAAATTATGAATCCCGACATCCACATCACAAGGCACTGTGTACTTTAATCTTTAATACTTCAGAGTTTTTCACTCAACTTCTGGGTTAATCTCAGTCGAAGAGTCATGTTATTTGGGGATTAAGCGTCTCTGTACTTTTTTTTTTTACTGAAAACTAATAGAAACCGTTTGCTAATTTTTTCTACCCATAAATTTAGTCATCCTAGAATGAAGAAAGTTATTTATGATTGACTCAGTGTGATAGGATAAAATATGACAGGGGTCCTGCCCAGAACACTATATCTCTTCCTTTTGCTATTATTACCTTGCTTAATCTGGAAGATCCAAGAAGTACAAAGGTGTATCAATCCAGATCCTGATTCTAAGGATCTTTTTTCAGTTGGTTTTCCAATGTATTACATAGAATACAAAAGTCCGTAGCCTTAGTCCCCAGGCAGTTTCCTAGTCTTACAAACGTCTTGAATCTGATGACCTCAGATCCATTGTCCAGTATTTTCAGAGTACCGCATGGATATTTCAACATAATTGACCTCCATGGTCAATGTAGGGTACGAGATCCTATTGGAAATAAGCGAGTAATTCCTAGAATTCTTGACAGTCCACTGCAACTGTATATCTGAGTCACTCCCAATGCGTGCTCCCTCAATCACATGATTCTGCTCTAATCTCCTATGTCTATGTTCCCCAATGCAGTGAAGTTTCTTCCCGGACCTTTGGCAGATCTTTTGGCTTTGTCATTTGTCCTCTTCAATTCTGCAACATCCTTGTTCGAATGCCTCTGCCGCAGTCGAGATGGTTTGACACCAGCGAACGCAATCTGCACCTTGTTCTTCTCAAGTTTCTGGTGTCATGTTTGTGTGAATATATCTTTGTAAATTGGTCTTTATATTGGTGCAGTCGTCTCTTCTGCAGATGCTGACTTTGCTGTAGAGAATCTGTTGTGAGAGTTTGATGTTGCTAATATGATTCACATAGCCTGACTATCAGATCCATCATGAAACATTGGCTCTGATGGACCGGCTATCTATGGATAAACCATTGATATATTGATCAAATCAAACAATTTTTAAAAAATCAAATATTGATACCTCCAAGTATGTGATCAACAAGATTTCTTTTCTATATTAGTAATATATATATATATATATATATATATATATATATATATATCATCATCAGTCTTTCAATGTCCGTCATTGTACATAGACCTTCCCCAGGATTGGCCACACTTCTCTATCATGGGTGCCGCGGAGCCAGTACTTTCTGAATCTGTCTTGCTTGTCTCTCCATCTAATATTCTGCCGGCTTCGGTTTCGCATCTGATCTCTGGAGATCCATGTTGTGAGTCATGATGTCTATCAGTTGTCTTTTATTCCTGCAACATGGCCTGCCCATTGCCATTTTAGTTTTTTAATAGTTTCTATGATGTCTTGGACTCCTGTTTTCTTCCTTATATACTGTGCTGTCGTGATCTCTGCATGTAAGGTTCAACATGATTCTCTCATGCATGCGTTGCATGTTTCTCAGTTTGTAGGTCTGTCTCTTGGTTAGGTTCCATGTTTCAGCTCCATAAATGACTATCTGGAGAATGCATTCGTTGTATGCTCTTCTTTTCAGGATTATTTAGATCGTCTGGTTTTTGAAAGTTGAGCTTGCTCTGCCGAAGGCTTGCCATCTTAGGGTGATTCTTTGCTTGATTTCCTCTTCTTTTGAGGATCTCATAGAGATTTGTTGTCCTTAGTAGATATAGTGGTCTACCTTGCCGAGTTTTGTATCTTCTACTTTGACAGTTATATTGTTATTCTCAATATGATTGTTGCACATTATTGATATATATATATATATATATATATATATATATATATATATATATATATATATAATGTATAGAATGTTTGTATATTTCTTCTGTTTTTATCTGAGGATCATTCAAACATTTCTTCTCCCACTGTTCTTGAGCTATCAATTGTACTCGAGATCTATTTACTGGAGCTCAGTGACAGTTATATAGCCATTCTGTCAAGTCACATCGGCCTGCAGCAAGCTCAATCATAAGAGCAAATTTCTTTTCTGTTAGAATGGTATCAAATGGAATACATTACTTGAGGATACTGTAAAGTCATGAAACCTGTCGCAATTCATATGACAATTGAGCATCCTACTGAATGGGATAGGAGGATCTCACAACTACTGAAATAATTCCGATCAAACATTCCGTAACCATAGCCAAGAAGTCCAGCAAAAGAAAACAAAATGTTTCAGTCACCTCTCTTTCTTTTCCATGCAACTGTCTCTGTTTTTGGAGATCGAGTGGCATAACAGTTACTGGCATATGGAAACGGAACGAGTAGACTGAGTTCAAGTTTCAGCCGAGCTTGTTGATTCTCATTTTGAACTAATGCTCTTTGGAAAGTAATGAATTCACTTCTTCATGGGTAAATAACAAGGCCCTGTAAGGGAGTCCATCTAAGTTACTCTGGCAGAAAAAAACCTACAGCTTGGTAGTTGCCATAAGTTGACCCAAGCCCGGATGAAGGAGGTTGGTTGGGCCTCGGGCTAGCAACTTTACTCTGCGACTGAAACTGTTGCAGAGTAGGTGCACTTCTCTACTCCTCGGGAATAAACAAAATCTTTGTATTGAGGCTTATTTTGTTACTTTGTTTGATAATAAAAACAGAACTGCTTTTACGAGGTGAGAAAATCACTAAACCGAATTCGTAGCTGGTTGGTCTACCCTATAATTTGAAGTGTTGTAAACAGTTTCACTTGAAAGTAGTAAGTTTACAGTAAGAATCAATTGATATGAATTTGTGAGGTCCTCTCACTACTACTGTGACATCTCCTCCTACCACTTCTTACGCACTGGAGTGCTAGGTGTTTAGAGGACTAGAGTTGATGAGCCTTGAGGTTTGAATCTCGTCTTGAGCTTATCTCACTTTTGTGCAGAGCCTCGTTCTGGAAGGAGAGGTTGAAGTTATGGTGAACAGGCATAAGAGTGAAGTCATTCGTAAGCGACAAATAGTGAACTACAGTCATGGTTCAAGTAACCAGAAATTCTTTGTTACTTTGTTTGACCCAAGAACTGGGACCCATATATCTATATGTTGTCAAGAAATGAATGTACGATCCGACATATTGTTTATGAATCATGTTATACTGAAACTCTTATTTGTAATGATCTCCCATTATGAAACTGTAAATATATCATTTGGCAGAGACAATATAAATAAAATAAACAATTAAAGAAAGAAGGGCTGCTGCAGGAATCAAACCTTCATTACCGGTAACTCTTTAGCTGAGCAGTAAGAGCAACGCCATGTTTAAGTAGGTACCGTATCAGTTGCAGGTTTGATTCCTGCAGCAGCCCAATTTTCTTAATTGTTTTTTTCTAGGTATGTTGAATAGGCCAAATGATACATTCACCATGTAATGCAGCATAAGGCAATTTTTTAGCATATGTCTATATAACACGATTGACCAACCCGAATCATTCCAATTTTATGTAAGTGATCAGGAAAATAACAAAAATAAAATATGTTTACTCGGACGTTTTGACGTAGACTTATGCCAGGAAAGAGAATTGGTGAGGCATGAAAACCAAAGGCTTTGGTTACTTGCTTATATTAAGTATTTATATTTGATCAAATATTAGATAATTTAATTTAGCGAGTGAAATACTTTCGGCAAAGTAATTGAGGACAAAGTTTCAAAATCTAATCAAGACTGTTTCAAAGCTTTTTTTCCAAAAATTTTCAAAACCAAAGATGAGATTAAAAAAAGTTTACTAATGAATAAATAAACTAACATAGAAATCGAGTCAATGACGTGTAATCTGATTTTTCTGCAGAATTGGTCACTGTGAAATTTCCAGCCTGAGATTGTGTACACGATTTAGTTTTGATCGTTTCTTTGTCCAATCAACCGTTCCTTTGCTGCTCTTTTTGATAACCGATAACAGCATCGGCGACTGCAGTCGATCGGAAATAAATGATCACTTGTAGAGCGTCATATAGGGGGTGTGAGTGGCATGGCAGCTAACAACATATATGATGGAATCTGTGAGTTGAGTTCAAATTCCGGCTATCTATTTCAAATTCGAGTTAATATCCTTGGGAAAGGCATGAACCCCCCCCCCCCAGCTATGGATAAAATAGCAGGGCAGCCAGGGTTTTGTAGCCCTGGGAAGCCAACCAGTCAAGAAAGATGACTCTCCCTTACCATAGAGTGGTTGGATGCCAACTTTAACTCTGGCAACTCCTGCAGCCAAGCTAATGTCAATTGTATCATGTTCCGCTTGCCATTTGGACTATATCAGTGAGGCCGAGAGGCAGGTTCTGTTAACTGGGCATATCAAGATCTTCATATGCTCTGTACTGGCCTATGACCTGGTGAGGTCAATCCAGTGTTGTCTCATTGTCTGTGTTGTACATTACGACCTTATTGTCTGATGGTATTAGTCATTGTTAGACAAACTGTGAGAGATTGGTGTGAGAAATGTTGGTCTTATCCAATCAGTATGATACTGTTTTTGGTAGGGCAGTGGTAGGAATCGAACATTGTATGTCGTTTACTCGGGCTAATTTCCTTTATCTTTGTTGCTTTTCTTTCATCTTTCTGCCACATACCCTCTGACTTTCCTCTGGTGCGTACTGGGGTAAGGAATGCCAAATCTCTTTCATATGTCACGTTTGGGCTTTGTGTTTTGGGGATTGTCGCAGTTTGAATAAATCACTCACAACTGTTGAAACACTTCATCAAACAATATCCAAATCGGAACAGTCAGACCCATTAAGAATTGGTTATAAATCACCTCTCTAGTTTCAGAAGCTTAAATTCTCAG
The DNA here is from genome assembly GCA_963457665.1 of Thysanoteuthis rhombus. Lineage (NCBI taxonomy): Eukaryota > Metazoa > Mollusca > Cephalopoda > Oegopsida > Thysanoteuthidae > Thysanoteuthis > Thysanoteuthis major. Next base: position 4,438,524 of record OY735236.1, on the reverse strand, counting down.
GTTTGTGCTAGAAACATGAAACGTATCTTAGTTTACATTTTAAGGGTTTGAAGTTGACGTTTTGTCAGTTCGAAGTTGGATTTTTGTTTAGATTGATATTGTCAATAAAATATTTGGCTTCGTTTCAATTTCTGTTGTTGGCATCATCGTCAATTTTATTATTCGGAAAAGAATATTTCATACGTAGCAACCTGATGCAAATTGTAAAAGCAGACAGATCTGATAAGTCATCCAATAGAAACCGTCAGGTGACTAACATCTTTTGGCAGCATGCCGTGTTGGGAGTGATCAATCAAAATTTGGAATAAGGGGTGATTGATTAATAAGTTACTTTTCTTGTTTTTTGGTGGATCTCTGAAAAATTTAAATTTTTAAATGGAGCAAGTGGGCACCAACAAGTGAGCAGTTTAGTATAAACTTACGTTGTAAATTGAACCCTTCACTGAAAACTTACTCGAGGAAGGAATTTTAGGTGATAAAATTGAACGTTTTTTTCTAGACATAATAATGAATTAATGTTTACATTTTCAATCCTCAAGCACATTGGTATGGCCTGTGTGTGTGATCCATAGCCAGCCAGCATTCATCCAGTAGAAACCGTCATGTGACCCTCTTTTGGCAGCATGCCATATTGAAGATGATCAATTACAAAAATTGAAAAAAAGGTTGATCAAAGAATAAGTTACTTCTCTCACCCTTTGTTAGGCAGTGATCACTTACCAGCCCGAATTTTCTAAGAACGATTGTGAATGCTGCCAAGCATTAACAAAGGGATCAGTTTAGCACAAACTTAAATTTCAAATTGAACCCCCTTCTAGTAATTTTTTGGAGGGGGTGGGAAATTTTCAACAACAAAAAAAAAAGTTTTCTGTACTTGTAGATGGAGTATATGTAGAAATAACCAACCTTCTAGCCACCTTGATGTGATCTGTACGCGTGGTACATACATAGCTGACCAGCTGAGAAAATGAGATAAACCTCTGTCGACGATTTTGGTCACTGTTTCTAGTAGGATATAAAGAAATGAATTATCAAGAATTCTGTTGCCTCGCACACATCAAGGTTATTCAGGCCGTGGAACACCTAGCATAGTTGATATTTACAACACTCAACCGTTATTTCCCAATATAAAAGTCTTATTCATGAAGAGGCAATATAATAGACAGTAGAGAGAAGAGGAAAGAATTCATTAACTGTACATTTGTCTTCATGTGAAATGGGAATTTTGATTGGCAGTTTTTGGTCCTCATCTGTATTTGATTATTGATTGTATCATTTATTTGGCGTTGACTAAATGGTGATTTTAAAATTGGATTCTTAATGATTGAATTCTCTCTGAAGCCGAAGTACCCTTCCTTCCACCCCCCCCAACCCCTGTCAATTCATCCAATTAGATCTAGGAATTATCAGTTTTCCGTAGGCGGGGGAGATGGGGCTTCAGCGTAGGGAAATTCTGAATCGCACTGCCTACGTCTCTCTCTCTCTCTCTCTCCACTTTGTTTCACTTGATTTATTTTCATGAAAACTTGTTTACTTCTTGGTTTTCCTCGACAATTTTCTCCTTATCCTCCTGCCCCGACATATTGTGTAAATGCTGCTGCCCACCTATTATCGCCATGGAAATATCATTATCAGAAAAAGCGAGTATTTTTGACAGAAATGCGACAGCTGTCTCCTCACCGTTCCATCTGATGGCGTGGAATTAACAACTTTCGCCTGATGATGTGGCTGTCATTGCAAAATTCTTGTTGATTTTTGTTAATGTCCGTCGGCAATTATATTAAAGACGCAACACTAGATATGTACATAATTGAATAACAAAAGGTTTAGAAATTGCTCTTAGTATTTTAGATGTGTCCACACATCTCTATTAGACGCTTTTTAGCTGGTCTGTCGATTGCAGTTATGTTGATCAACAGAAAGAGTTAGAAGAGTGTTCTGGAAATGAAAAATAGAATACAAGAAAGAAGGAAAAAGAAGATAAAACAGTGTTTAAAACTAATGTATACATTTCTTATATATAATGATGAACTTTTTTACTTTCCCAATGAATATTATCAATATTTTTTATTATGGAAACAAATGTTGCCAAATTCTGTCTAAAATTGTGTATTCACTGTCGCAGATTTCGAACAGGATCTGTTCTTTTTGTTGTCTTTAGGAATAAATTCCTTCGGATGTTCACAGTCAAAAGGCATCAGAAATTTTTGAAATAAAAATTCCAGAGGAATAGACAATTTCAACAATTAGATTTAGAGATTGCTGTTAACCACTTCGTAACTCTTCAATGAAAAAAATGGAACTCTCCTGTGAGTTGAATTGAAGAAAAATAAAACTCGTTTGATCAGTCACTCAAAAGAAACCATCTCATGACTCAATGTCTTGGGTCATTGATTACTGGGAAAAACTCAATTGAAAAAAAAAAAAATATGTTTGGATGCTGCTGGATGCAAAGTAAGATGCAAATTTAGCATAAGCTTGCATTGCAAATTGAACTTCCACTAAAAACCTATTTAGAGTGATCACCATGAAACAAAAAATAGTATTTTCTAGACACTAAAAGAAGTAAATGCTTGAATTTTCATTCCTCTAACTCAACATTAAAACTGGAGAAACTTGTGTAGACGGTTTCCAAGAATTAACAAAAAATGCAAGAGAATTAACTTGATTAGAAGTTACTACTGTTGATTTGAAATTTAAATTCTTTTGTATAGACTTAAGAGTCAATTAATTTAAAAAAAAAAAAAATGTATGTTGAACCTTTCTTATTTGAACCTAGAAAATAAAAGACTATCTTCTGTGATATGCTACATGTATCTCTACAGTCATTTTTTTTGTCTGTTACACCCTAAATCTATTAAATAAATAATGTGCACGAGTACACCACCTTTTCTCTTTTTTTTCTCTTTCTGCTTTTCTTTTCTCTTTCTGCTTTTCTTTTCTCTTTCTGCTTTTCTTTTCTCTTTCTGCTTTTCTTTTCTCTTTCTGCTTTTCTTTTCTCTTTCTGCTTTTCTTTTCTCTTTCCTCCTCTTTTCTTCTCTTTCCTCCTCTTTTCTTCTCTTTCCCGCTCTTTTCTTCTCTTTCCTCCTCTTTTCTTCTCTTTCCCCCTCTTTTCTTCTCTTTCCCCCTCTTTTCTTCTCTTTCCCCCTCTTTTCTTCTCTTTCCTCCTCTTTTCTTCTCTTTCCTCCTCTTTTCTTCTCTTTCCTCCTCTTTTCTTCTCTTTCCTCCTCTTTTCTTCTCTTTCCTCCTCTTTTCTTCTCTTTCCTCCTCTTTTCTTCTCTTTCCTCCTCTTTCCTCCTCTTTTCTTCTCTTTTCTTCTCTTTTCTCCTCTTTCCTCCTCTTTTCTTTCCTCTTTCCTCCTCTTTTCTTTCCTCTTTCCTCCTCTTTTCTTTCCTCTTTCCTCCTCTTTTCTTTCCCCTTTCCTCCTCTTTTCTTTCCCCTTTCCTCCTCTTTTCTTTCCCCTTTCCTCCTCTTCTCTTTCCTCTTTCCTCCTCTTCTCTTTCCTCTTTCCTCCTCTTCTCTTTCCTCTTTCCTCCTCTTCTCTTTCCTCTTTCCTCCTCTTTCCTCCTCTTTTCATTCCTCTTTCCTCCTCTTTTCATTCCTCTTTCCTCCTCTTTTCATTCCTCTTTTCTTTCCTCTTTCCTCCTCTTTTCTTTCCTCTTTTCTCTTTTATCTTTTCTTTCCTCTTTTCTCTTTTATCTTTTCTTTCCTCTTTTCTCTTTTATCTTTTCTTTCCTCTTTTCTCTTTTATCTTTTCTTTCCTCTTTTCTCTTTTATCTTTTCTTTCCTCCTCTTTTCTCTTTTATCTTTTCTTTCCTCCTCTTTTCTCTTTTATCTTTTCTTTCCTCCTCTTTTCTTTTATCTTTTCTTTCCTCCTCTTTTCTTTTATCTTTTCTTTCCTCCTCTTTTCTTTTATCTTTTCTTTCCTCCTCTTTTCTCTTTTATCTTTTCTTTCCTCCTCTTTTCTCTTTTATCTTTTCTTTCCTCCTCTTTTCTCTTTTATCTTTTCTTTCCTCCTCTTTTATCTTTTCTTTCCTCTTTTCTCTTTTATCTTTTCTTTCCTCTTTTCTCTTTTATCTTTTCTTTCCTCTTTTCTCTTTTATCTTTTCTTTCCTCTTTTCTCTTTTATCTTTTCTTTCCTCTTTTCTCTTTTCTTTTATCTTTTCTTTCCTCTTTTCTCTTTTCTTTTATCTTTTCTTTCCTCTTTTCTCTTTTCTTTTATCTTTTCTTTCCTCTTTTCTTTCCTCTTTTCCCTTCTCTTTTCCCTTTTCTTTTATCTTTTCTTTCCTCTTTTCCCTTTTCTTTTATCTTTTCTTTCCTCTTTTCTCTTTTATTTTATCTTTTCTTTCCTCTTTTCTTTTATCTTTTATCTTTTCTTTCCTCTTTTCTTTAACTTTTCTTTCCTCTTTTCTCTTTTCTTTTTTCTTTCCTCTTTTCTCTTTTTTTCTTTTCTTTTCTCGTCTCTTTTTTCTTTTTTCTTTTCTCATCTCTTTTCTTTTTTCTTTTCTCTTTTCTAGTGTCTCTCCTCTTTTTTAGTGTCTCTCCTCTTTTTTTGTGTCTCTCCTCTTTTTTCGTCTCTTTTTTTCTTTTCTCGTCTCTTTTTTTTTCTCCTCACTTCTGTTCTTTTTTTCTCTATTCCTTCAAAAAAGTATTTATTTGGGTCTCTGAACATCTTGGATCAACAATGCCCTAATCTCGAGCTGATATTTATTTATTTTTTTTCTCTAATTTTTCTTTCTTAGATAATTTTAGATAAAAATAATTCATCTTTTTAGGTAATATTTTAGATGATTAGTTCTGGTCCACACGGGGGCTACAGTGATCTAATCGAGATACTGATATCCACTGAAATCAACAGTTTTTGAAGGCATGGGGTACACTAGTATTTACCAAAAGAAATACTTGATTCTTTCTCTTTATTTTCTTCCTTCTATTCTCTCTCAACTATTGCTGTTTTCAAAATGCCAATAGAAATCTTTTGTTTGAAGTTTGTCATATGATTTGGCATTTTTTTTCTTATTTTTGTTCACTTGTCTTTGTTGTCATTGTTATTTTCATGGATTTTAAATTTCTCACTTGACTGAACCGAATTTCACTTCGTATAAAATTCTGCTGCGTTAATTAATTTGGTCTGATGACCATGAGATGAGCGAGTTGTGTAGTGTTCACTGAACCAGTCATTGGAACTATTAAAGCAAATCATTATTCACTTTCTGGAAATCGCAACCACTTTCTGTGTGTTGTTTTGTTTTAAATTTTGATCTTTCTGTTTTTTTAGAGATTTTGTTCTTTTTTAAAAACTGAACTAAGACTGTCAATAGTTTTTTTTTTTCCTAGTATTTAAGTTGGTCTTGGTGGCCAAGTATGTATTTATCATCTGTACAGCCTATACCTAGAAGGCTGAAATTTTAAGTATTTACTCCTTATGTCTTGGAAAAAAAATTTTACTTTTTTTTTTCTTCACATTCAAATCCACCCCCAAAATAGGTTTTCACTGGGAAGGGTTTGAATTTGCAATGTAAGTTTGTGCTAATTTTTTTTCTTCTTTTAGATTCTAACTTTTTCAGCGATCACTGCCCTACAAAATGTGAGAGAAGTAACTTATTGATTGTTCTCCCTTTTTTCCAAATTTTTATTTGATCACTCCTAACAAGCGAACAGATTCCGGTCATATGATAGTTTTTATTGAGTGACTAACCTGATCTTGTCTTTTTTTTTAGATATTGCTATTTCCCCCTGGTTTTCATATCTAAATTCTATTCATTTAAAACAAATTTTTTGAAAAAAAAATGCTCAGAATTTTGTATTTTTCAATTCAAGTTTATATCCATATTCCAAATTTAAGTGAATCCGCATTTGGTTTCTCTAATTCTTTCTTCACTCATTCATCCCAAGTCTTGTTGATCTCATGCCTGTTGCATAGGTTACATGGATCTCTGTTTTCAGACGAAAATTGCCAAGTTAACTCAGAAGTGCTTATACATTTTGGCCATTTTGGTCCATTTTTGACCGTTTTTGGTGTTTTTTGGCTATTTTTTTTTATTCAGCACTCTAGTGCCTTTCAACAATCTATCTCGAAAATATTTTCGAGTTGGCAACATACAGTTTGTCTTAGCAACTTTTTCTGCCAATACTCATGAGGTTGACCTAGGATATTCTGAAAAAAAATGCTTTGTTTTGGATATTCCTTCATTCTTGACTAAATGAACAACATTTACTATATTTGAACTTATGAGACTTCTGCAAGCCATAAATACATTTTGAGGAGAACTAAATGCATTAAGATACTCTGAAGCTCAGAGAATCAAAGATCTGTCCATGTCAAACTATTAGTTTCAGGATTTCCTACTGTTCATCATCATTTGTCTAAACCCCTTAACTGTCAATATAAAGTTTCAGTAGGCAGCCCCTATTCATAATACCAGTGCATTGATTGAAGTGCAGTATATGCATGTATATGTTTCTTAGATGTATTTACACCTCTACTATATTTTTGGTCGGTTGGTCCCAGTTACGTTAAACAACATAGAAAGGAAGAGGTGTGATGTCATTAAAAGGTGTGACATCATTGAGAGAAATCTATTCTGATAATTTTTTTTATACATGCTGCAAATAATGCCATGGCACAATGTCTTTGATCTGTATTTCTGTATTTAGAAGTAGCCAGAAATTGCCATGTACAATTTTTAAAGAAAATAATACTCTCAGAATATCTCCACATCAGAATATTTTACAAGTAAGAGAATCCATTGGCTCAAAGAAAGACTACTTGTTTTTCTTCCTTCTCCTCCCCCTATGGATGGTGGACACATCGTTGAACTCATGGTTCTTATTTTAAATTGAATGTCCATCTTATATATCTGTAATTTACATTGATGCATTTCCTCCGTCCGTGTTAGTAATCCCCAGGCGTTGTCTTTCATATTGCACACTTTGAAGCCTTCCAGGCTTGGTCGGACACTCTGTTCATGTTAACTGTCTCCTTGGATTCACTTGAGAATCCAGTCTGGGTTGACGGATTCTAATTATCCTGATGATGGTTGTGTCTTTTAGAGAAATAGTTGAAATTCTGGCGGAGCACGTTTGCAACTCCCATTGTTGAATTTTCTACTCAAAGTTGCTAAAAGCTTTGTGAGCTTTACTAAAGTAATGACAGGGCAGCTGCTTGGGGGGTCAATCCCGATACGGTAGATAAAGACGAAAACGTGTTTTTATTTTGAACACGATTAAATTCTCACTAATGAACCTGCTGCTAATTTACTTTCGTGTTTCACTTTGTTGAGCGTAGTACGATGATGTTCGACGAGTTATCGGTTTTTCTCCGATTTTTGTTCCCGGTATTTATTTGGTTTTCACTCACTAAGTGACGTTCCAAAGCTTAATGTGATAGCGTTGTTTTTGCTTTCTCTGGGGGTGAAGCTCTCTGAGTGTTGTGCCTGCTGTCACCCGCTTTGTTGGCAATCAATGTAACTTAGTACCATTCAACTGACTTGGTCCTAAACAGCTGTTGTTATCGCTTTCAACTGAGACAAGTTTTTTCTCCCCCCCCCCCCCGATTCTTTTCTCGTAACTTTTACCTTAGTTTTTTTTTTTTTTTTTTTTTTTTTCTCCAGCAAGGAAGAGAAATCATTCTGTGTTCGGTTTTTATCATGTGATATTTAAGTGTTTTTTTTTCTGTTGGCCCCTCTGCTGGGTGGGAAATAATGAAAAAAAAATTGTACCAAGGAAAATCAATTGGAATTTTTTAGTGGAGAATGTTCTAAGCACTGTTAGCTTTGTGCACTTCTAAAAAAAGAGATTACATGTGTTCAGATCAGCACGAAGTGGGAAGTTTGAAAAAGGAAGGAAACTTTGTTTTGACAAATGATAGGTGGAAAAACAAGTTTGGTTAGTCACTCAATAGAGACCATCATGTGGCTGACGTCTTTTGGCAGCATGTCATGTTAGAGGTGATCAACTGAAAAGAATTGAAAAAGGGGTGATCAATGTATAAGTTACATCTCCAGCCTTTTGATGGGAAGCAATCACTAGAAAAAAGTCTGAATTGGGAAAAAAAACAAAAAAACTGTAGATGCTGCTGTACTCAAACTTGGGGCCGATTAAGCATAAACTCACTATTCAGGGAAGGAATTAAAAAAAAAAAAAAAAGAAAAATCTTTTTGTTGATGATAAAAGTAAATCTCTAATTTTTCAGTCCTCTAGCTCCTTGTATGTGCGATACATATCAAATTAGTCAAAATAGTGCATTGTAGCTTTATGTTTCAAATTAGAGTACCTCGAAAATGTGCTAACTTAAATACAAGTGATTTCCAACTTAATAATAGTGAGGGGACTGCTTCTGCACTCACCCTTATTGTGAACCAATTTGTCAAGGCAGATAGCTATTGAATGCTAATTGCAGAGTAGTTTCCCTTATTCATTTATTTCATTATTTATTTGCAAATGTGTACAAAAAAAAATGTCCAGGTGCAATAGGACCTTTAAATTCAATGTTCAATCTGGTCACATTGGATAGCTCGACTTTGCTCTCAGTAGGTGACCCAAAAGGTCACGTGTTCGTCTTGTGCTATCTCTACCAATCATTGAGAAAGGGAAACTTGTTTTCATCCCAAAATATCCTTTTCTGAAATACATATCCCAGCACAGCAGAACTTTTTGATATCATTATTTTCCTCCATGTCTTGTTGCACCCGAGTTTATCTTTTGCCCCAAACATTCGCAGATAAACGTTTTCCCCTGATCGTTGATACTGTTTCTTTTTTAACCTTTTCTCTTTGCTTTTTCTTCTCCTTTGACATTCTTTTCATTTTATGAAAATCAATTCCGACTGGATGAAAGAATTTTCATATTTGTGTGAAGTAATTTGGTTCCTTCATTTTTTTGCTTCTTGTGTCAAACCTTCTCAGATTGGCAGACGATTGCACCAACCAAATATACATCTTTTTCCAGGTCAATGCATGTATCTGCATTTAAACGTTACTTCCCACAACTTCTTACTAATATTGGATCTATGCATGTCACTTTAAAAGCAGTCTCGGAAGGGTTCAAAATTTTGAGAGCATTTTCAAATGCAACAGGCACCTGAAGAAGGCCTGAGGGTTCGAAATGTTGTACATATAACAACCAAGATGAGAGCAACAGTCTGAATTGATTCATCATCAGCAGCAGCCTTTTAGCATCCATTATTGGACGAGGACTTTCCCCAAGACTTGCCAAACATCTTTCATGGACATTGTAGAGTCAATACTTTCTGAAGTTGTCTAGTTCATTACGCCATCTCATGTTTAGCCAGCCACAGTTTTGCATATGATCCTTGGATATCTATGTTGTAAGTTGTGATGTCCCTTAGTTGTCTGTCATTCTTGCAAAATGTCCAGTCCATTGCCATTTGTGTATCTCCAATGGTTCCTATAATATCTCAAACTCCTGTTTTTCTATTATATACTTTGTTGCCTTGTGATCTCTCTCTGATGTTGAGCATTATTCTCTCCTGTGCACATTACATGGTTTGCACTTTGAGGGTCAGTCTCTTAGGCTCCATGTTTCAGCCCTAACATCATCATTAGCTCTTTAGCATTCATTGTTGGACATAGACCTTCCATAAGATTTGCCAAACCTCTATAATTTGAATTATCTTGACAAACCCTGATGAAGCACATGCAATTAGTAAGACTTCCTTATAAACTGACATTTGTAGCTTTAGTCTGTTTATCACCTAACTACTGTATTTGACTTATTATTATTATTATTTTGCATAGCAAGCTATAAGAAGCCACTAGTGATCTCAGTTTTTTTATAATTAAGTTAACTTGGCATCAAAACTCTTTTCTCATTGAAAAATTTTCAGTTTATTTCAAAAGTGAACATAATAGGTCTGGGAAGTCACTCAATAGAAACCATCTTTTGGCAAAATGTTGTCTTGGAGGTGTTCAGTGTGAAAATTGGAAAAAGCGGCAATCAAGGAATAAGTTACTTGTCTCACCTTTTGTTGGGCAGTGGTCTCTAAAACCATAAAATTGAAAAAAAGTAATGTGTGAATGCAGCTGGACACAATAAGAAACCTGTTTAGCACAAATTTATATTACAAATCACTCCCCCCCTTGGAAACTTAGTAGAGGATATTTAATTTTAAACCATCATGAACTTGGGAATGTTGAGAAAACTTTGACAGAAATTTATCAAAGGTGAAAAGAAATATCTGTACCTTGTATAAATGAATCACTGCAGCCTGTGCATGTTCAAGAATTTATCATCTGAAATTATCTTTAAAAAAATACTAGCTTAGGATTAAGGCAAAATGACCCCAAAAAACACTTCTTTGAAACGATTAGAAAAAGAAAAAAAAAAGTGTTTTTTGATAGTGTTAAGTGGTGTACTCGTATACATTTTCAAGGTTGTAGACCCCAAAATGTGACCAAGAGCGACCAACACCAACACGGGCAGACTCACAGACGAGCAAAGAGATAAGAAATTGTAACCCATTTGACTGGTAGGCTGGAGCTATGCTGATTTAATTGTTCACTCATCTGAATAGATAAATTATCAACTGCATTATCGCCCTATCCATCATACCACGTAAATTCTTGTTGGTATTCATTTAAAAAAGTAGCATTTACAGCCAAGCATCTCCTTAATTCTAGGCTCTTGCTTATTCTAATATGACTCTCTAGTTTGTGTATACACTCCAACCAATGGGTACATGAAATTCACTGAACGATCAATGGTTTCAGGTTTTAAGTCAAGAGCTCTGAATATTTTGAGATATCTGTTTAACATCTTACCTTTTGGAAGGGATCAACTTAAACATCTTCCCTCTAAACCAGTCTGGGGAAGTCGATGTTCAAATGATCCTATCTATGTCTAGTTGGTCTGCATACAAATTCCTGTATCATACAGGTCTGTCTATATCTCTGGCTTGTGTAGATAACTTGATAGACACCAGCTTCTCAGGCAATAAGGAAACCATTTTTTTTTTTTTTTTTGTGTGTGTTGTTGGTATTTTTAAAGTTGTGTTGATCGTTTTTTTTTTCCTTCTTATCTCTTTGTGGAGTCTCGTTACAGTTCCAGCCATACTATTTATCAAAAATCTCCTTTGCTTCCTGGTACTTTTCAACAAAATTTTGTGCAACGGAAGAAACAAGTTTTCTTTTTCTTTCTTCTTGTTTCGGCTTCAATTTCAACTCTCCCACTTTGCCTAATTAGTGATGATTCCGATCCAGTTAGACTTTCTGGATCGCTTACGTTTTTTTTTTTGCTGCCTTTTTATTTTGTTTTTTGTTTTCTTTCTATCCATCCCTCTCCCTCTCTCTCTCTCTCTCTTTGTTCTATCTCTTTGACCATCTTTTGTCCCTCCCTCTGTTTATCTCTTCCAATCCCTCTCTCCTTCTCTCTCCTCCCTTTCTCTCTCTCTCTTTCTCTCTCTCTCTTTCTCTCTCTTTCTCTCTCTCTCTTTCTCTCTCTTTCTCTCTCTCTCTTTCTCTCTCTTTCTCTCTCTCTTTCTCTCTCTCTTTCTCTCTCTCTTTCTCTCTTCCTTCTCTCTTCCTTCTTTCTTCCTTCTCTCTTCCTTCTCTCTTCCTTCTCTCTTCCTTCTCTCTTCCTTCCGCTCTTTCTCTCCCCCTCTCCTTCCTCCCGCTCTTTCTCCCCCTCACTCTTATGACATCTGACTCTCCCTCCATCCTCTTCTTTCTCCCCCCCACTCTTATGACATCTGACTCTCCCTCCATCCTTTTCTTTCTCCTTCAAACATCAACATGTCCTACTTAAAAGGAAAAGAAATATTAATGATTGAATGCCATGCCAAAACTTTATGGAAATTTGACTTTTGAAGATGCTAAAATGTTTAACCACCTCATGATGTTAACCGAAACAGTCTTGGAGGAGAAGCTGTTGACACAAACATTACATATTGACTGATTCAGAGGCTTTTGAGAGAGTTTGAGATGCTTATGGATTTGAGAGTATGTCTTCAATCACAACGGCTTTAGTTGTTATTTCAACTTTCAAAACTACACAAAATTATAAATTATCAAGTTATGTTACCCACTTTCAGAAACTGATCTTTACACACATTATATTTGATGGCCTTAGGACTCTCTTTAAAAAAATGGTTAAAAAATAGTTGTAACTTAGGTTTTCTATAATCTTGAGCCTTTTTGGCAGAATTGACCTTCTTTTCTGAGAAAGTAATGATGTAGTAACCTTATTTCATTATCAGTTAAATTCAATATGAAAACAAATACAAACTTTTTAACTATGGCCACATATTCACCAACATCACTTCCTTTGGCTCCTTTCTATTAAAAAAAGCAAACTTCTGTTAATCACGGCTCATAGAAAAATTACTTTATATCGCTGATTGGCAAGGTATCAATAGAGCGAGCTTGACTTCCAAGAACAAGAAAATCCCACTAAAAGGGTATATAATTAATGTATTCTCCTGATAGTCACCTATAGAGCTGAAACCTGCAACCTAACCTGAAGATTGATCCACAAAATGAGAACCAAGCATTGTGCACAAGAAAGAATAATGCTCAACATAATATGTACAGATCGCAAGACATCATGGTGTATTAGAGGAAGGACAGGGGTCCAGGATGTTATAGAATTAATTAAAATACTCAAAAAATGGCGATAGGCTAGTAATGTTGCAAGAGTGGCACAACATCACAGGCCACAATATGGATCCTTAAAGATCAAGTGCGAAATTGTGGCTGGCGGAAAATATGATGGCATGACAAACTAATCAAATCAAGAAAGTACTGGCCTCGATGAAGCCTGTGATAGAGAGGTCTGGCGAATCTTGGGGGCAGTCTATCTCCCAACAACGGATGCTAAAAGACTGATGAGGATTATGGCTGGTTACTGTACATACCACTAAGTCCAGGCCCTTCCAAACATACACTTTTGGAATGGGCATTGCCCTAGTACTGATTAAAAACAGTTGAGAAATACATTAGTTATCCGAATGCACTACCAACTTGACTTCTTTGGTCTTTGTAGCGACCATTTTGAACCTTTTGAGGGGGGGGGGGTTAAAACCCCATTATTAGTTCTTATGTTCCTGATCTCTCTGTCAAACAGGAATACATGTATAGATAGACAGAAATTCATTTATCAATGTTCTGGTCTATGGCCCCCTTCATATGTGCCTTGGTCCCCCCCATTGAGAATGGATGATGTATTGAGCAACTACTAACAAATTATCCCTGGAAATGGCAATATATGACCCATGAAGATGTTAATGCATATAAACAGTTTCTCTTCATATACCATCAGGAATTGTCCAGCTGAAACGAATGGGCCCTTCGGGAAATGTGTATAGCCTTTCATCATATAAAGAGTAATTCTTCCTTATTTTGTTTGTGCGTTCTTTCTATCTCTCATTCTTTCGTACCCGTGTTCCCAGGAAAGAAACTTCCTCTGCCTTTTATCTTTAATTCATCAGTTTATTTCTCTTTTGATTTGTTTCTTTTTATTGATGGATGATTTGTGTATGGGAGAGGGGAGAGAGAGATAGGAGACTGGTGACGATCACAATGAGGCCCATACTGAGATGTGAGTTTTTTTTTGTGTTGGGGGCTGGGGAGAAAGTCATTTGTTTTTGTTGCTGTGGAACAAATAGCTCTAAAATTGAGACTTTCTTCCATTTACAATAAGCACACGCACACGCACACACACACACACACTACACATACGTGCTTCCTTACTCAAGTGTACTCACACTCGTTCGCTCTCACTCGCACACTCGCTCACTTTCTCACACGCAGTCTCACTCTCACTTATTCACTCGCACATACACACACATTTATTAATTAGCACATACACACACACACACTCACATTTATTCACTAGCACGCACACACACACACATTTATTCACTAGCACATACACACACACACATTTATTCACTAGCACATACACACACACACATTTATTCACTAGCACACACACACACACACACATTTATTCACTAGCACACACACACACACACATTTATTCACTAGCACACACACACACACACATTTATTCACTAGCACACACACACACACACATTTATTCACTAGCACACACACACATTTATTCACTAGCACACACACACACACACATTTATTCACTAGCACACACACACACACATTTATTCACTAGCACACACACACACACATTTATTCACTAGCACACACACACACACATTTATTCACTAGCACACACACACACACATTTATTCACTAGCACACACACACACACATTTATTCACTAGCACACACACACACACATTTATTCACTAGCACACACACACACACATTTATTCACTAGCACACACACACACACATTTATTCACTAGCACACACACACACACATTTATTCACTAGCACACACACACACACATTTATTCACTAGCACACACACACACACATTTATTCACTAGCACACACACACACACATTTATTCACTAGCACACACACACACACATTTATTCACTAGCACACACACACACATTTATTCTCTAGCACACACACACACACACACATTTATTCACTAGCACGCACACACATTTATTCACACTCTCACTTATTCACTCACACACACACACGCACACACTCACACACTAACACACACACGCACACACTCACTTATTCACTCATGTACACATGGCGGAAAAAAAGTCTACCTTTAGTCAATTTTACCAATCTGAGACATTGCTTCCAGTGACCAGTCACCAAAACAAAACAATCCCTTCCCCGTCTCCATAGCCTTTACATCATTGATACCTCAATACTAATGACAGAAAAACAACCTACAAAATAAACAAAAGCTTGAATCATCACATGGCCAAGTTGCTTTCTCTAGGACAGGATATCGACAAGAGACTATATCACTTATTTGTTTCCCTTTGGAAAAGGTAACAAAAGACGCATCTTTGTGCGATTCCTTTCATCATCCCTTATCATTCGACATTTAAAGACAATAACGGATGTGGTGACTTGAGAACTCAAACAGATGATCAACTACTTTTATTTATTTATATTTCCAAATGAGTTCACTTCAGTGTCTTTCTTCTGGTGATTACTTTGCTTGAGGGTGGTAGAAGACGGGTCAATAATGATAATGTATTCACGAGTGTAAAGCTCTATTGGGAAATTTGGATGATATGATATTTCTGTTCGACCAGCGCAATATATGGAAAGAGTTATTCGATTTCTTGTCAGTGTTATATGACATAACAGGTATTAAACAATTTCTTTTTTAGCTCAAAGTAATTTTTTATATAAATTTTGACTTTTTGTACAATCATGTGGTTAACCTTAGACTCTAATTGATGGCTTATAATATAGATATGTATAAAATCAGAATGCTGAATCAGATAGACTACAAAATCCTACGAGGGAATACCAGGCCTCTTCAGAATTACTCCAGAAATAGTATAGAAAATACTGAATTTTTCATTGCAATGGAGGCTGTTACTGTTATTTTTAAGGATTGTTTGAAGAAAAATGTAAAATATTGCAAATTTGGAAACTTGAAATTCTCATAACTTTTAAACCACTGGAGATATTTGCATGATTCAAACAGTTTTGAGCAGCTTTTTCTTCCCTTATGGCTCACACATTCTACACCTGAAGAGAACTCAAGAAATGAATTGCCCGAAATGTTGTGACTGCAATTAAGATAAGGAGAGTTTGAATCGTGTGCGTTTTTCCAGGCACTTCTGGTCACATTTTGGGGGTTGGGAAATTGGTATTAATACACCACTAGGTACCATCTGAAAATGTTTTTTTTTTTTTCTTTTCTTTCCAAAAGTGTGTTTTAAGGGTCTCTATGGTTATTCTTTAATTAATTCTGGTACACGTACAGACTATGGTGATTCATTCATGCTGGGTAGAGCTATATCTATATTGTCAAGATCTTATTTCTGTGTGTTTGTTACTGTAACACAGTAAAAACAGCACATCGTAATGCAATATTGTCAAAATGCTCTAACATCATGAATAAAGCAATTTCGAGTTTAATCAGATGGTGTGACAAACTTGACAAGTTCTGAATGTCTGGCTCCACAACGCCCATGATAGAGAGTCACGAGAAAAGTCTATATACAATGATGGACACTGAAAAAACTGCTGCTGCTGCTGATATTTCCTCTTAATTATAGTTCTTTATAAGAAACTAAGAGAAGCAAATAATTATACCATGAAATCTATAAATAAGAGGTTACGTGACATCGAGCATAAAGACCGCTGGAAGTGGCTTTCAATTGAGTGTGTAGTAAAGAAAACAATCTTCTTCATATTTCAATTCCAACTCTCTCTTTTTTTTTCTCTCTTTTATTTTCCTGCTTTTTTTTCCTCTCCCAATTCTTTCTTTACTCCTTCATCACTTCTTCTCAATTTTTCTTCATTTCCTTCTTTCCCCTCTCACTACCATCAGATCTTGACTATTCTCTGTTTTCCTTCCTTATTTCTTCCCGTCTTCTCTTTTCCTCATCGCTTCCATCATGAAAGTCATCTCTTCCACACTCACAGCTCTTGTTACGTCACAGCAGTAGGAACGATTTGACACTTGCAACAACAATAAAACCCACTACAAAGTAATCGAGCACAGTAAAAATTTTAAAAAATAGATAAATAATTCCAAGTAATCATAAATTCACTATAAAAACAAATCTATCATGTCCATTGTCTAATTAGACATATTTCAATATTAAAAAATGGATATAAGATCCGACAGAATGATTATAAATTGCGTTGTGTTATATTGAAACTCTGTTATTACACAGTGAATGTATCATTTCACCTAGACAACATAGAGTAAACATCAAAGAAAATAAGGCTGCTGCAGGAATCCAACCTGTGACCGATAGGGTAGTCTCTCCAATGTAGCGTTACTTATAACATTGAGCTGAACAACTGCTGGTTATGCAAAGGCCCAAATAACTACTTCAACTCCAAATTCTTATCTTGTTTATTCACAGCCAATATCTGCTCTATTAGTATCTTTCAATGCAGACAACTTCATTATTATTATCAAGAAATAGATATAAGACCTGGCAGAATCAATTAGTCATATGCGGTGAAAAAAAAAAAAAAATTGGACTCTCCCCCTTGCTCACAACTATGGATCTGCCTGCACTACCCTTGGTAAAATCCATGATGTTTTGACTCCGGCTTACCAGGTGTCATTTGTTGCTGGAGACCAAATTTGTCTGGTTTTGGTGGCAAGTTAATCAGCTTCAGTTCCAAGATGATCGAATAACTTGAAATCCATAATCAGACCAAGCTTGCAGGAAAAATGGATTAAAATACATGTTTAGTTTGCTTGACTTGATTTTTGTATGTGACAGTGACCAGAGCAAAAACCAGTGATGTCATACATGAATAACCGTGACACTGTGGCATACACAAAAAGTGATGACCAATTCACTTACCTTCCTAAAGCCCAACACAGGTCGACTCGTTATGCTGTAGTTGCTAAATCTGATTTATTGGAACCATCAATAAAGGAGTTGAAATAGGACACACAGTTCTGAATAATATTGTATGGAGGAATGAATCTTTTTAGAATTCAATGAAGCAAGGGAGTTTGACCTCAGCACGGCCAAACTTGTCTTTTTATCTATTGTTTATGTAAGTTTATATTCTCTCTTATCATTTGGGTGAAAGAAAAGTTATCTTTAGTGGATTTCTTTTTTGCTCAAGTAAGAAAATTTGGCCACTGATGATCAAGTTGCAAATGGTCACCCTGCTTATCACCATCACTGCATCTTTCCTCTCCATACTTTCAGACACCTTTTATTCTAATGCAGTGATTCTCAAATGGGGAGTCACTTGGTACCCCAAGGCAGGAATTTTAGCCTGGGGAGGGAATTTCAGTCAGGGGAGGATTATCTAATGGAATGTGTATTATGGTGAAAATATGACTATTTGACAATTAGATATGTGGGGATTGAGGAAAGCTATGGTCACAATTGCACGGTTGTTAAATTTCGATCTCCAGAAAGAAATTAGGCAGTCCAAAAATCTAAGATGAGCGCTTGAGTGCTTAAACATTTGGGCCTTTTAAAAAAACCTTTTTTGGCCTCTTTTTTTTGTTTTTTGGCCATTTATTTGCTGTTTTCCTCACTTGGCACTTATTGGCAATCTAACTTGTACGAAAATATCTTTTGAGTTAGGAAAACTAAGTTTCAGTCTTGGCAATTTTTTTTCTACTAACACCCATGCATGTGAATAATATGACTGGGAACTGCATTCCATGGATGCCCTAACTTTGAGATTCTCAAATTCAAGTCTCGTTGCCCAGCCCCACATTGACCAGAACTTAGAAACGGGATGATAAATGAGAATCTCCAGGAAATGTATTTTTTTCTATATTTCCTGTTGAAATATATGCCAGCAACTATTATGGTACTTCCTCAGGGTTCAAGACTGATGCTATCAACCCAACTGCATTGAAGTCAGCAGGTGCTAGACGTTATTCCAGTACTAGGGCTATGCCTGTTCAAGAAGGTGCATGTTTGGAAAGGACCGGACTTTCTGGTGTGAGGAGCCTACTGCCATCATTGTAGATATAAAATAAGACAGCACAGTATATAAGGAAGAAAACAGGTGTTCGTGACATCATAGAAACTATTTAAAAACTCAAATGGCAATGTGCAGGCCATGTTGCAAGAATGAAAGACAACCGATTGACATCATGTCTCACAACATGGATCCCCAGAGATCACGTGAGAAACTGAGGCCGACAGAACACAAGATGAAGAGATGAACTTGACAGATTCAGGAAATACTGGCTCTGCGATGCCCATGATAGTGAATTGTGGGGAATTCTGGGGAAGGTCTATGTTCAACGACGGACGTTAAAAGACTGATGATGATCTACAAAACTATGGCTTTGAAGTGTTTTAGTTATTTCTCTCCAGTGTTGCTAATTCAAATATTTTTTCTTCTCACCCTCCCTCAACTTGGATCTATATACATGGAATTGGGAAGAATTTTTATTAAGAAACTGCGGTATGAAAGGAAATACTCAGAATAAAGGCATCGTTATGGTGAAAGAAATAATGAAATTTGAATGAGTCAGCAAATTAGACTACCCAAGTTAATGTTGAGATAGAGAAGACCAACTCTTTCTCAAGCTTCACTTTTTTGTCCCATTTTGCATTGGGTTTTCATATTGAGAATAAATATGAATGTAGGTATTTCATGTCTGAATTTAGTTGTTTTTAAAGAAGAGAGGTCAAGGGAGATAATTCATAGAATCTATGAAGAAAGATCTATAATCTTTAATTTTTAAAAATTTGTTTTTATTAGATTTTTCAAGAACCGCTCATCCGAACAACTTCAAACTTTTTCACTACATTGTGTACTGACTAACATATCTGGCTAATATCAACTTTGTTCAATGGTCAGTTGTCGGATAATCGCGGTGCGTTCACACTCAGGGATTTCTTGCGAAGTGAGATGGAGTTGAACTGATTTGAATATCAACCTGTCTATTTTTATCATTTCACATACTTATGAACTCCGGTTTTATAATTTTTCAGGTTATATTCATGCAGGGCTCACAATTTTTATGTATTGTATTGTTATACAGAGCATTGTTCATTTAACAATCACCCATTGTCTTTGGCTTGTCTTGATACGACTACAGATGTATCAATCGATGGCATTTTCTTTCTTACTAGGTAGACAGATAAATCTGATTGATTGACGCAGAATTATACTAATTCCATAAGTGCAGTTTTGTTTTTCAACCGGTCACCTTCTCTTGTTTAAAGTAAACAGCTTCTTTGGTGGAAAAGGCAAATGTTTTTCTTTTCTTCTTCTTCTTCTTCTTCTTCTTCTTCTTCTTCTCTTGCTACGAGAATTGTTTTTGATTTGGAAAAATCAAAATAAAACTTGAAAAATGTTTAAATCTTGATTTTTGTCAAACAAACCGAACGATAAAAATGCGGGCCCCTTTCAGTTTGATTGGAAACCGTTCATAAGATTGCATGATTGATTACGGCTCCTGCCTACTTTGAAGATCCGTCCCCATCCCATCCCACCCCTTCTTCGGGCCCCCCTCTCTTCCCCCCCCCAATCACAGACCAATGAGTCTTTACATGAAAGAAACTCATTCAAACACAAAAAAAGCACAAAGCCTTCATCATGAGGCAAACACATGCACTTAGTCGATTGTGATGTTCTACAATTGATTGTTTATGACATGTTCGGTCTTGCCATCAGTGATGTTGGAAATTCTTTTTGCAGGATTTAAGAAGATTTAAGTTTTGAAAGTGAGAAGAAATGGATGAAATAAAAAAAGAAATAAAAAAAAAAAAGGTACTCAGTAGAAACTGTCAAGCGACCCAATGTTTTTTGGCAGCATACATTGTTAAGGGTGATCAATACAAAATTTTCTTGTTTTGCAATGATCATTGGAAAAAATATGAATTAAAAACAAAACAAA
The DNA here is from genome assembly GCA_963457665.1 of Thysanoteuthis rhombus. Lineage (NCBI taxonomy): Eukaryota > Metazoa > Mollusca > Cephalopoda > Oegopsida > Thysanoteuthidae > Thysanoteuthis > Thysanoteuthis major. The sequence goes on along the minus strand of OY735236.1, from coordinate 4,418,082 downwards.
AAACAAGCTTGAATGCTGCCGGTCATTGTCTGAGGGATTGATTTTGTGTAAATATAAATTGCAAATTGAATCTCTCTCTCTCACTCAAAACCTATTTAGGCAGGGGAATTTTGAAGAAACAGAAAGAAAAGATTTTTTCTAGACATAAGGAAATTTCCAGCCCTCTAGCTCCATTGACCTGTATGCACAATACATACATAGGTTTCTTCAGTTTTCAAATTGACTGTGTTGACAATTTCTAAAAGAAATTCTATCCAATTAGAGAAGGGGAGGAAAAGAAAAGTTTATGCAAATGTAGGTATTAGCGAAAATATGGATGCTTTTTTTAAAATTTCAAAAGGCATATATATATATATATATATATATATATATATATATATATATATATATATATATATATATATATATATATATATATAAATGTGTGTATGTGGAGAGAGAGAGAGACAGTTCTTATACTGGTTGGTATGATTTATTGAGTATAGAAAAGTATGTACATTCACTTTTTATTATCATACCGGAAGCTATGACCTGTTGCTTCTCTGACATTTATCATAAATGTACAATTCAAAATGTATATCATATCTTTGCCCTGCAAAATGAATCACCATAGCCCGCATGTGTACCAGAACTAATTATCTAAAAAAAAAAAATATCAAAAAATAGATCTTTTATCTGAAATTTTCTAGAAGAAAAAAAAAATACCATACAAGATTTAGGCATTGTTAAGTCCAAAATGACCAGAGGGACCCAAAAAAACACTTTAAAAAAAACAAAACAACTTTTTTAGATCATGCTTAGTGGGGTACACATGCAAATTTTTGAGGTTATTGCTGCCAAAATGAGATCAGGAATGCCCAGAGACACACATACATAGACATAAACACACAAAAAAACAAACCAAAAAACATTGGCCTACTTATCTGGTCGGTGGAGCCATTTGTCGGGCATCAGTCATACAATATCAAGTGAAAAAAAACTCCCCCAAACTGATCTATTGTGTAAAGGATAAATTTAGAAAGAGGTCAACCCTACCCTAACTACACTTTATTGGCACATCATGTTTCTTCGAATGATTACTGTCTTTGGTCAGTATGTATTCATTATGCTATTTACTTACATGCATATTAACCAATTATTTTTTTGTAGACGACAGTTCTCGATTGTTCCAACCCTCATTTTTTTCTTCCTCATTACGACATCTATGCATTTCTCTTGTTCGTGCTAGATATTCAAAAACAATCTTCTAAACGTGAGATATCAACAAAATTGGTGCAATCTGATATGACCAGAATAAACTTGGATTTTTTATTCATTTGTGAATAAATGAAGGAAACTTCTCTCCCCAATCATTTAAATCTTTATTTCATTTGACAAAAAAATTCCGTTTTTAGTGTGGCAGATAGATGAACATGTCGCTTAGTATTAGATGGATTTTTTTTGTGTGACCAGGTGATGGCAATGTTAGCAAGCATAAGTACAAACTAATGAGTATGTTTGCACACACACACACATGTGCATATTAGCAAGTTTTCTGTGGGTATTTTTTATATGTAAATATATATCAACTATACGACAATTAAACTTGCACAATATATCCATTTCTCTGTGTGTGCATCTATAAAACTTTTCAAAATATCTGTTGCATGGTTGGGTCGTACATCTTGGGAATGCAGTTAAAGCCAGCAAAATAGGGACAGGCGGAAGGAAGCGAGGACGTAAAGACCTGTGCAATGAAAAGCACACTTGTTCAAAGACGTTGAATGAAAAACGTGCCCCCGCCATGATACCATGACTGTTCCATAACACGCACTTTGTGTTGCCATCTTTCTTCATCAACAACCTCCGGAAGATTTCATCATGCTGTGAAGATGTACTGCAGGCGCACATGCTCATGTCAATGAAAAATACACAAAGCCAAACACACTGTGTAGAAAAATAGGCACCTTGCTTTTATTCCTTTGATTCTTGTTCCAGCAACCCTTTTTCATTCACAAAGGCGCATGGCAGTTGCATTGTGGCAGTTGCATTACAGCAAAGCAGAATTATGCAAAAACACTTGCATACTTGATTCCCCCCCCCCTCATACCCCCCCCCCCAGATAAAAATCTCTGCCTAGACCTCTCCTGACATTCTGTGACCGCGTTGATTAATATGTCTTGGTTTTCTCTTCCCCTCTGAGAGACCCTAGCTTGATGGCTACTTGCTGGCTAATTCTCCTGTGATTTTTGTTTGACTGCAGATAGCCAAAAGCGCCTGAAATTTATTGACTTGTCTTCATTGTGATGTCAGACTCAATTATGGCCAAATATCCCATTCTCGCCTACTTAAAAGTACTTAGCATTCCAGTGGGACTGTCTGATTAGACTTTGGCCATTCAGGATTCTTGTTACCAGGTGGATTAAATTTTGCCAGGTGAGGGAGGGGAATATACATGCAAAATACCTTGCATCTCTATATTACTAAACGTCTATAATCTTATACAACATGACAGACCAACTGAGACTCTGAATAATACCAAACCCATTAAAGACAAGAGGTGCCTTGATCAAGTTACCATCATATGTTCAATGTTACTTAGCTGTAGTATTATTCTGCTTGTTCCTATCTGCATTCAAATGTTGCACTTTCAATAATAATATGAGGGGAAGCTTTGGTAGTTCAATAAGTGGGTGGGAAGAGAGAGGACAGAAAAGAAAATTAAGAAGTTTGATACGAAAGTAGTGAGGGAGAGGGTAGAAAAGAGCTAGTTCACTGAGTGTGTAGGAAGATTATGACTTGTGAAACTAATCCATATTTGTGTAACATCTTCATAAAATCATTGACGGGCAACAAAAATTGGAAGGGATAAGGGAGTAAAGAGACTGGCATGATATTATGGATAATCTTAGTTGTCAACACCCACGGAATTTCCACAGCTCTGGCTAGTTTTTAGTAATTGACTATCACCTATTATATAAATGAAAATAACCACAATATTTTTACAAAATCTCATGATGCTAGAATTGTCTGCTGAAAACACTTGACGTTGGTGGGAGCTCATGTGAATGATGACCTTCAGAAAGCTGTCTGAATATGAGAAGAAGAAAATTGCTTATATCACGCACTCTTGATTTGGTTATCTTTTAAGGAAGTTGGTTAAGTAAGACCTTATTACATAAGCACAACTGTTTATTGTATTTCTGAGATCGTTGGTGTGCATAGACATTACCTTGATTTCAAGCGATATATGTTGTTTTTAACTCACTGTCTGCCGTTGTGCATTGATGATGCTTCTGTGAAAATTCATTTTGCACACGCACACAAAAGAAATGGAAATCACACGGCAGAATCATCTCAGCTCGTTTTGGTCTGTCTGAAATGATATCGAACAATAGACAGCATCGTGTATTCAGTTAACAAACATTTAACGTTGGATTTTTTCGGAAAAGAATGTAGATTTGTAGATGCACTGTAATACATATTGCTACATCTCTCTCACACTTATATTTCTTGAATATATGCATACACACACACATATATATATATATATATGTGAGTGTGTGTGTGTGTATGTATAAATAAGTGTACACATTGCGTATATAGATGATGTGTGTGAGTGTACACATTGCGCATATAGATGATGTGTGTGAGTGTACACATTGCGTATATAGATGATGTGTGCGAGTGCACATGTTAGGTACATAGATGATGTGTGCGAGTGCACATGTTAGGTACATAGATGATGTGTGTGTGAGTGCACACATTGGGTACATAGATAATGTGTGTGTGAGTGTACATGTTGCGTACATAGATAATGTGTGTGAGTGCATGCGTCGGGTACATAGATAATGTGTGCGAGTGTACACATACCAATACAGATAGAAATGTATATCTGCATACATAGTCATTCAAAATGAAAAAAGTGCTTGATGCTGGAAAATGTTATGAAAAAGTTAAACAAACATTCACTTGAGCAAATAATAAATTGGAAAAGTAAAAAAAAAAAAAAAAAGGGAAAGAAAAAAACTTTTCCTGAATAGATTTGAAAATGTCTTGCTGACTCTCAGCATAAAAAATCAGAAAAGACCATTTTTTTGGCTCAGAAGAACAAATGGACTTTTTGGTGAAACTCACAAGTTCTCTAAGGAGTGGTCACATTGGTTGTGGAAAGTCTATTTTAATATATTTTAATTATTGCACACTGTTTATTTACCATGCTCTGGATTGAAAATGGGGTCGGGTGGGGATGTAAGTCTTGTTATTATTCGATTGCTATTTGTCATTCTTCTTTTTAAAGCGCTTTTCATTTTGACATCAACTATAATATAAAATCATTGTCACCGAGCTCCACTTTAAACATTGGTACAGCCCAAACAGATTTGGCATACATACTCAGTGGACCTAAGGGAATGTTTTCATGTACAAGGTTTTGAGAAAAAGATTTTTAAAGGATTTAAAGACAGGGCTTTCATTTGTGATCTTTTGTTTATTATTTGTAAGTGTGCTCTCCTTTAAACATTGGTACAGCCAAAGCAGATTTAGCATTTATTCTCAGTGGACTTGAGAGAATGTTTTGATGTAAAAATTTTTTAAAAGGGTTTTAGTGGGGATAGTCCTATAAAAGATGCTAGTATAATGCTAAACTGAACCCTTACTTTCTGTTTAATGTATATGAATACATGTATATAATAGCTGGGCTCCAGCTTGTAAATTATGAATTGAAAAAAAAATGTGAAGTAATTTTTGAGAACAAAAGGCTTCGTTGCTCGATGTTTCTGGCATTTGGTTGAACTATTTACCTTGTCTTTTTTGTTTTTTTTTTCTCACATTTTCTGCCTAGTACCCTTGAGTGTCTGTTTTGTTCCAGAATGGTTAAGTAATAAGCATGCTCCCTCAGAACCCGTTTCAACATCCCAGAACAAAACGAACTCCCAAGTAAGGCCAGAAGGTACTTGGCCCAAAATATTATAAATGAAGAAAGAAAAAAAAAAGCAAACAAGGATGGGACCAATAGTTTGACTGAACGGCATACAATGATTAAAATATCCCAGTCTAACAAAATCCTGACTAGCTCCTCTTAAAGCCAAGATAAAGTTTTGTTTCTGAAAACTACAAAAGTTGGCTTCAGAAAGGGCAATCACTTGTGAATTGAATGTTTTAAAAGTTCTCCAAAGGCAGAGAGAGAAAAACGTTACGTACAATGCTGCATTGCCATTAAAGAAACAATAAAAAAAAAACTTACTAATCTCTTTGATGGTAGGTAATGCCTTTTTTCCCAAGTTTAAAAAAAACTAGATCAAGTCATTCACCCTCTATGTTCCTCGCTCTCTCGTTTCATTCACTCCAAAATAATTTCATTCACCCGTTGGGGGAATCATTCACCAGTTTAAGAAGTACTGTTTTTCATTGTGTTATTCTCGGTCTTCTCTTTTCTCCTATCTTTTTTTTTTTTTTCCTTTCGTCTTTTGTGGGATGTGAACAAACTTAACTAGTTGCCCACAGTTAATCACTATCTTAGCTTGAAGTTCCTAGAATAAAGAGGCTTCAATACTCGTAATTAATTCTACCCCTCGGCTGAGAGACATGCTGGTCGGAGAAATGACCCCCTCCCCAACCCAATCCCACCTCTTCTCCTTTTAACTTTTAATCCTTTTTTTCCCCCCTGTTTTCCCGATTCAGTTTGAATATTTTTCCGAGGTTTTGGGAATTTCGTTTTGGCTTTGGTTTTTGTTTACCTTTTCGTTTTTTGTTTTTTTTCTAATTGTATACTTTTGAAGTTTATTTCTCTTCTTTTGTTGAATTTATTATTTTAGTTGATTTTTCTCTTTTCTTTTTCTCTCATTTTTCCTTATCTTTCCGACTTTGCAATGATTGTCTTTTGTTTGTTGCCATTACAACATGTATGACTATCCATTCTGATGAAGGACTGCGGCTCTGTTGCATGCTGAGATTCCAGATTATGGATGGTGTGGTTTAAAAAAAAGTCTTGAGAGAAGGAGGAACCTTTATTTTTCTCGTCTTTGATAGAATTCTGGTGACCCACCAAGCCATGACAGCTATCTCCATCCGCCCGAAGACACCCCAAGTACATGCGGAAGATGAAAGAGACAGAAAATAAAATTCAGTACAATTGATGAGACGGCTAAAAGGAATAAAGTACTTGTGGGGAAAAAAACAACAACAAAGGAATGAAAAGACACCACAGATTAATTAGTTGGTACTAAGCCAAAAAGTATTTGCGGTAGGAAGAGAAAAGATTGCATTTTAAGGGAAATTATGAATCACTACCACCCATGTATACTGTGTTAAGGGTGATCAATTGAAAAGTTAGAAAAGGGGGTGATCAATAGATGTTTCTTCTCTCTCTTCTCCTGTTGGACTGTGATCACTAGAAAAAAGTCTGAATTTTCAAAATAAAAAGTGGGCAAAAACCTGTGACTGATTCAGCAAAAACTTATATTGCATTTTGAACTCCCACTCAGAAACAATTTTAGGGGGGAATTTTCAAAAGACCAAAAAAAACAAACTATTTTCACCAATCATGGAGTGTCTCTGCAGAATATAAAGTTTCCGCTATGAACAGTAAGGGCTGGGCAAAATTCTGATCGATACATTATATATTATGAGGAAATGGATAAATAATCTGAAAGAAATAATTATGGTGTGTTACTTTGATTCTCTATTTGAAAAAACATCCCGTTATACGGTGAATGTATCATTTGGCTTAGACAACATAAATAGAATAAACAATCAAAGAAAATGGTGCTACTGCAGGAATTGAACCTGCAACTGATAGGTAACTGCTTCAATGTAGCATTGCTCTCACCATTGAACTGAACTGCTGCCCCTAATCTAAAGGCTGAATAACTGCTTTATTTCCTGTGTCTCGTTTTGTTCATTCACGGTCTATATATGCTCTATTTGTTCTCAGTGCGAGCAATTAAATTATTACAAAATGGATTTATTCTCCGACAGATTCTGCTTAGATCATATAATCCATCCACCAGTCTGATGCGGGTAATGGCGATCAACTAAGAATCTGAAAAGAGTAGAAGGGAGGATAAGATAAGACGTTTTAAGGCAAGAACATATGAGCTCTATTGAGCAAGGAGATAGTATAATAGATTTTAAAACTTGCATTCATTCTGAGAATGTAAATAGTAATTCAGAGGTATCATCTTCTGATTAAAATTACTTCCTTTGCACTTTTTGGTAATTTTCATGAATTTTTCTCTAATTCAATCCCCAAAAGAGTTCCATTTAAAAGAAAAGAAAATCCTATTCATTGAAGAGTTTCCACATCTGTTACATGCATTCCACAGAGTTAGGGAGTTTGCTGAGAAAATGTAAAGAGATTTAGACTTGTGTAATGTTGGAGAGATGACTATAAACTATTTCCTATATGATCTTTGAATTGGGGAAATGATAAGTGTTCTTTATTTGTACAATAATTAAAACAATAACCATAAGTTCAATGATGAGTTCACTAGCCGTGGTGGTAGTTGCAGGAGGAGGGGAGAGAAGAGCAAGTAGTCTTTCTTTGAGACAATTGATTCTCATACTTATAAATCAATGCAATATGGAAGGTTTTCAGAGAGTATTTGTTCCAATAATGATTGTAAATGGCCATTTTTCAGTTTAGTTTAATCACAAAAATACCAAACTTGTAGATGCTATCATTCTAGCGTCTTATTGCGATGTGTGGACATGTATAAGCCGGACATTTAATTCAGAAACAAAACTGTGCGATTATCAAACTGTGTCTAATGTGGTGCTATTATGACAGCATGGCGAGGGCATCTACTGGAGTTTGATATGGACCATTGTAGGGCTTGGATGAGTTGCGATGGATGGTGGTCCTCTAAAGTCACCGGTGTCTACTTTGGTCTAAATGTATTTCTATGAGAAATAGAATCGGAGAATCGATGAAAACAATGTTGATGATGATGCTGATAGTATCTGCAGTGTTGTTGATTGTTGGCATTGCTTGAGGTACTTTGATTGTTTGATACCAGGCGGCCTCTGATTCAGATCAGAGAGTGCCTTCTCACTAGATTCCATCTGCTTTCCATGATATAAATGGATTTTCTTTGACTAAATTTCTTGCACAAAGAATACAATTCCGGGTGAAATTTTTGCCAGTTTGGAAATTTTCCTCTAATAGAATTTCTAGAAACCGTCGACCAAAACTGTCAACATTGGTTTCTTCGAGTTTCAAGTGAATCTAGCTAGCTAACTATATATGTATCTATGTATGTATGGAGCTAGAGGTCTAAAAATTCAAGTGCATTTGAGTGCACTTTGAGCAAGCTGGAATCCTCTGTTTTAATGACTCTCTTGCTCCAGCAAATTGAAAAACGAAAACAAAAAAACGTTTGATCTTTGCTGGCTTCTGAGAAATAATTAGGAACCATTAACCAATACTGATAGAATGGATTTATTCAGATTTCAAGCTGGGCTGGCTAGCTGTATTCATGTATCCCGCATACGGGCCATACTAATGGAGCCAGAGGGATGAAAATTTAAACATTTATTTCTTATATCTGAGGAAAAAAGTTTTTTTGGGGGGTGGATTGTGTTTTGGAAAATTCCCTTCAAAATAGATTTTTAGTGGGTACCATAGTTTGTATCTGAAATGATTGTTTTGAAATGGATACTCTTTGTACTCGCTATCCTTTGCTTAATGTTATCAGACAGTTATTGCTATCTAAAAGATCCTGTTCCGAAGTGATAACAATAAGCAGCTGCCCATGTATTTCTACTTCTCTTGATTGAGGACTGACGTGGGTTATGCAACAACCTGGAAACAGTCGCTTGTTTCTTGCCGTTACTTATCGTAATCCTTGCAAAACTGAACCATCAAGGCACTTAATTCTTAGATTTTCAAAAGGATATATAAAAAAACCCCATGGAAAATCAATTTTTAGCTGCAGCATAAGTCGACAATTCTAACAATGTGGAAAATTCTTGTTAGGACCAGATTTGAATAGGTTAACAGCGTTTGTGAGGATTTAAACGACCTGAAGAGAGAATGGTTCACATAGATGAACAACGTTCCTAACAAAAAGAGAAAGCAGTTTTCTCTTTAGGAAGGGGGATAATAAGGGAGAGAAAAAGGAATTATTTTTTTTGTCACACAACGTTGTATCATTCCTTTTTAAAAATCAATTCTCGAAATGGAAAAAGATTACAAGAATGAAAGAAAAAAAATGACTGTGTTTGTGACTAATGTTTACACTTTACATATAGATGTTTATGACTTTTATCTTTGCCAATGATTTATATTGTATTTTGGACAATATTTTTCGTTTTATTTTTGATGCAATGATTATTTACTTCTGTTTCTGACGTTTTAACACGGATTAACTTGAAAAATCAATTGGACACAAATATTTCTTAATATTATCAATTTTTTTGTTACAGAAACAAATGTTGTATTCAACATAGCGGATTTTGAATAGAATTCTCTTTTTTTTCTGTTATTTACTGGTTAAAGAAAACTTCTCTATCAAATCAAACATTTTCCATATTCTATAGAACGAGAATCACAATGGGATTATGTTGGTCATTAGATATTTATCCGGGGACAGACGAAAAAAACATGGAATCAGCAGATCTCTCTGTCTACACGTGTTTCTTCAGTAGTGCAATGTGAACTAATGTCTGTGTTGGTTTCATACCATGATGAGATCACAGTCCACAGTTGTAAAGGGCAGGAAAATGTCACTTATTCGGTTTTTCATGGTGCGCACATCTCTGTAGACTTCTAAAAGACATATACAGGAAATTTATATCCGAGCAGCCATAGAAACCCTGGGATATACATGTCTCAGAAGTCTCAAAAAGATCGAAAAAATTTTTCTTAAAAGTCGCAATACCTCTGCCCTTCGATAAACTGATTCAAGCTAGCAAGTATTTGTCATTTCAAAAGATTGTTTTCTAATATCCAGTATTGAATGACACCTGTTTGGTTGAGAGCTTTTTTTTTTTTTTCTTCGTTTTGTTTTGGCACATAAAAGGTTATTGTCTCCATTTACAGTTTGCGAATTCACGCAAAACCTTTTGAGCTAAAATCTCATGGCAACAAATATCTCTTTGGTTTTATCATTCTGTAAACCATAAACTACTACAAGCTGTCGCATGTAGTATTGAATCACTATAGCCCAACAAATGGCCCACGCGACCAACTAGCCAATGGGCTACAAATTCTTCTCATTTTAGTTGTCAGTGTGTGTGTGTTTCCAGGTGTTCTTGGTCACATTTTGAGGGCTACAACCTTGAATATTTGCATGAATATACCATCAAGCACCATCTAGAAACATTTGTTTTCGTTTTTTCAAAAAAAAATTATGCTGTTCTGGGTCACCATAATCTTTTAGGACCAATCATGCTGATATCTTACGCTGTATATTCTTTTTTTAGATTAAAGATAATCTTGTAGATAATTAGTTTTGGTACATGCACGGGCTATGGTGATTCATTTATGCGAGCTACACATATACTAAAATAATTTTCGTTTTGTTCATCTGTTTGTACCTTCAACTTGGCCAAAAGAACGTCCCCTTTGAACCGCCCTACTGTAGAGACTCGATTCACTCACCGGATCACTACACTAGCCCGAGCAGGCAGCCCCGTGTTCCCTCACTTTTCACGTTAACATTGGACCACTGCCTATAGGCTCACTGAAGCTTTGTAGATAAGATTTGGAGTCGGCTCAAAACTTTTGGTGTAAAAGAAAAGAACTTATTTAGTGCTGCATGACTGGCATGCTTATTTCTTTTCTGTTTGTCGAGTAATGGTCTCTCGGGTTCAAGGAACGGTATTAGATACCCTGAAGTCATAAGACTTGGTTGTGGGGGGGGGAGAAGGTCATGTGGAAGAGAGAGAGTTAGGAAAAAAACCCTTCTTCTCATTATCTTCCCTCTATCTCCTCCTCCCTCCCCCTCCCCCACCTCCTGCCCTAGCCAAAAATAAATAAGACAAAAGACATTAATCAAATATCGGACCTGTTTCTTTAAATTTCTCCTTAAACACACGTAATTGAAAATGTCATCAGAAACTGAAGATCCCACTTTGGCTCGGCTAGAAGTCTTGGCAGAGTGCCTACTTAGGCAAAGAAACGAAGAGAATAAAGAAAAAAAAAACATGAAAAGAAAAAAAAAACAAACCCTAAAACATCAAGAAAAACAAACAAACAAACAAACAAAAACAAATTCTGTTCTACACTTTTTTCTACACCTACACCTTTCGAAGTATGGACATAATCTGGCCTCCGAGATGCTGACGATAACTGTCTAGCTGTTGCGAAGACTCTACTCTGATAGGCGAACAATCATTCTGTCTTGCTTTGGCTGCACATCTTCATTTTCTCCGTCCATAAATCTCTTCGTCTCTTGCCGCCCCTGGCATCATGCCAGGGGGGAGGGGGCACTTGCAGACTGACTGACGCCACTGCTTCTCCTAGGCTGCAACTTTCCTGTTACTCTCATTGCAAAATGCTTATTTATTGGTGGGTGCTTGAACGTTTTTCCCAAACTATAATATGCTGATTGCTAATGGTTGATATTACAGTAATTGTATTGGTCGACTCGGTTGTTCTGCGGTCAGTCAAGTTTGCAGGGAGCAGGGCTCACTCTTCATCTAATCACTGAAGCACCGCAAATGGGTTACAGATTTTTCTTATCTGTGTCTATGTATGTGTCTCTGAATCATCCTCGTCACATTTTGTGGGCTACAAACTTGATGATTTGCACGAGTACACCATGAGACATAATCTAAAAACTTCATTTTTTTTTTTTTTTTTTTTTCCCAAAAAAAGTACTTCAAGGGTTTCTGTGGTCATTTTGGAGCAGCAGTGGCCTAATCTTGTGCTGGTATTTTCAAGATAATTTTAGGTGTTTATCTTCTGTTTTTAAGATGTTTATTTTTCATAGATAATTTTAGAAGTCTATTTATGGATGTTTTTATATATCTATTAATATATATTTTTATGTGTCTATTTTTAGATGTTTTGGTGTCTGTTTTTAGATGTTTTGGTGTCTGTTTTTAGATGTTTTGGTGTCTGTTTTTAGATGTTTTAGTGTCTGTTTTTAGATGTGTTAGTGTCTGTTTTTAGATGTGTTAGTGTCTGTTTTTAGATGTGTTAGTGTCTGTTTTTAGATGTGTTAGTGTCTGTTTTTAGATGTGTTAGTGTCTGTTTTTAGATGTGTTAGTGTCTGTTTTTAGATGTGTTAGTGTCTGTTTTTAGATGTGTTAGTGTCTGTTTTTAGATGTGTTAGTGTCTGTTTGTAGATGTGTTAGTGTCTGTTTGTAGATGTGTTAGTGTCTGTTTGTAGATGTGTTAGTGTCTGTTTGTAGATGTGTTAGTGTGTCCTGTTTGTAGATGTGTTAGTGTGTCCTGTTTGTAGATGTGTTAGTGTGTCCTGTTTGTAGATGTGTTAGTGTGTCCTGTTTGTAGATGTGTTAGTGTGTCCTGTTTGTAGATGTGTTAGTGTGTCCTGTTTGTAGATGTGTTAGTGTGTCCTGTTTGTAGATGTGTTAGTGTGTCCTGTTTGTAGATGTGTTAGTGTGTCCTGTTTGTAGATGTTTTTGTGTGTCCTGTTTTTAGATGTTTTTGTGTGTCCTGATTTTAGATGTTTTTGTGTGTCTTTATAGGTGTTTTGATGCGTTTATTTATAGATAATTTCAGATAATTGGTTGGCGGGTAGGCTGTAGTGATTGAATTATGTGAGGTACAGTTCTATCTATCTCATTCATGATGTTTTGACATATCCTCGAACTTGCCAAAGATTTCCATGGTTAGTTTAGATTTTGTAAATCTTAATAAATCATCCTTAAAAAGGATTAACATTGATTAATGTGATTTTTTGTTATCAATGAGAGCTAGCTTACAAGACAAGGTCAGGTTAGTCTCTCAATAGTAGCGGTCACTTGACCAACATCTTTTGGCAGCATGCTGTGTTTGGAGTGATCAATTGAATTGGAAAAGGGATAATCAGTGCATATTACTTCTCTTGCCTTTTGTTGGATAACTCAAAAGTCAGAATTTAAAAAAAACAAAATGAGTTAACACTGACAAACAAACCAAGGGATGATCAATGAAAAAGTTACTTCCCTTGCCTTTTGTTGGACCACTCAAAAGTCTGTTTTCAAAAACAAGCATGAACACTGCAGGACATAAATGGCTTCAATTTAGTAGAAATTTGCATTGTAAATTGACAAAAAATGAAATAAAAAATCTATTAAAAAGACAACCTATTTTGTAGTAACAAAAAAAAAATTGTTTGTGCAACACATCTAGCCAGCCAGACCAACTTGAAAACTGAAGAAACCTACATTGACAGATACTGATACTGAATATGATTCAGTGAATATTGAAATTGAATCCAGCCATGATTTAAGACCATGTGTATTTGAAAATGTGCAGTTCCTCTTTAGTTTTTTTTTCTTTTCAGTCTTAGAAATTAGGCGATTATAAATCGTAAAAAAGAAAGGCCTGTTATTTTGAAATATGTTAGTTGCATATTAAATAACAAATCTCATCTTTTCTCTTCATCTCTGTACCCCCCCCCCCCCGCCCTGCAATAAATCCCTTGTTAAGTTGTTGGCATGTTGCTTGGATGAACTTCTTGTATTTCAATAAGCCAATATAATCTTTGCTTAGCAACGGCTGTGGAGGAGGCAACTATTTGTTACGTAGCAATATGAGCATTTCATCTTCCTCTCTCTCTCCTTGTATCTTCCTCTCTCTCTCTCTCTCCTTGTATCTTCCTCTCTCTCTCTCTCCTTGTATCTTCCTCTCTCTCTCTCTCCTTGTATCTTCCTCTCTCTCTCTCTCCTTGTATCTTCCTCTCTCTCTCTCCTTGTATCTTCCTCTCTCTCTCTCTCCTTGTATCTTCCTCTCTCTCTCTCTCCTTGTATCTTCCTCTCTCTCTCTCTCCTTGTATCTTCCTCTCTCTCTCCTTGTATCTTCCTCTCTCTCTCCTTGTATCTTCCTCTCTCTCTCTCTTTGTATCTTCCTCTCTCTCTCTCCTTGTATCTTCCTCTCTCTCTCTCCTTGTATCTTCCTCTCTCTCTCTCTCCTTGTATCTTCCTCTCTCTCTCTCTCCTTGTATCTTCCTCTCTCTCTCTCTCCTTGTATCTTCCTCTCTCTCTCTCCTTGTATCTTCCTCTCTCTCTCTCTCTCCTTGTATCTTCCTCTCTCTCTCTCCTTGTATCTTCCTCTCTCTCTCTCTCCTTGTATCTTCCTCTCTCTCTCTCTCCTTGTATCTTCCTCTCTCTCTCTCTCCTTGTATCTTCCTCTCTCTCTCCTTGTATCTTCCTCTCTCTCTCTCTTTGTATCTTCCTCTCTCTCTCTCCTTGTATCTTCCTCTCTCTCTCTCCTTGTATCTTCCTCTCTCTCTCTCTCCTTGTATCTTCCTCTCTCTCTCTCTCCTTGTATCTTCCTCTCTCTCTCTCTCCTTGTATCTTCCTCTCTCTCTCTCCTTGTATCTTCCTCTCTCTCTCTCTCTCCTTGTATCTTCCTCTCTCTCTCTCCTTGTATCTTCCTCTCTCTCTCTCTCCTTGTATCTTCCTCTCTCTCTCTCTCCTTGTATCTTCCTCTCTCTCTCTCTCCTTGTATCTTCCTCTCTCTCTCTCTCCTTGTATCTTCCTCTCTCTCTCTCCTTGTATCTTCCTCTCTCTCTCTCTCCTTGTATCTTCCTCTCTCTCTCTCTCCTTGTATCTTCCTCTCTCTCTCTCTCCTTGTATCTTCCTCTCTCTCTCTCTCCTTGTATCTTCCTCTCTCTCTCTCTCCTTGTATCTTCCTCTCTCTCTCTCTCCTTGTATCTTCCTCTCTCTCTCTCTCCTTGTATCTTCCTCTCTCTCTCTCTCCTTGTATCTTCCTCTCTCTCTCTCTCCTTGTATCTTCCTCTCTCTCTCTCTCTCCTTGTATCTTCCTCTCTCTCTCTCTCTCCTTGTATCTTCCTCTCTCTCTCTCTCTCCTTGTATCTTCCTCTCTCTCTCTCTCTCCTTGTATCTTCCTCTCTCTCTCTCTCCTTGTATCTTCCTCTCTCTCTCTCTCCTTGTATCTTCCTCTCTCTCTCTCTCCTTGTATCTTCCTCTCTCTCTCTCTCCTTGTATCTTCCTCTCTCTCTCTCTCCTTGTATCTTCCTCTCTCTCTCTCTCCTTGTATCTTCCTCTCTCTCTCTCTCCTTGTATCTTCCTCTCTCTCTCTCTCCTTGTATCTTCCTCTCTCTCTCTCTCTCCTTGTATCTTTCTGTCAAAATTTTATCTACTTGATAAAATCCATTTGAATACAAATTTAGCTATCTGGAAGTAGAGCATAGCTTTGAAAACCTTTTCTAAGTTGGAATGACTCAGTGTGGATAAGCATTTGTTATTCATTTGTGTAGGAAGAAAACTGAAAGGTTCCAAGGCTCAAAAATAGTGATGATTTTATTTCAGGATAAGTCATTTTAAAATGTGTTTGTCGATTGGGCAAAAATTTCCCAATGCCAATTCTGTTAATCGCCCAGTCCACATATGTAAACAAGTTTTTAAACATGGTTATCTGGTTTCATATTGTCTACAGAAATATTTTTTTAGTTGATAATTTTTGTACAATCTTCCTCTTATCAAGGACACAAAGATTATTACGAGACTAAGTTATGGTATCGGTCTGTAAAATCGTATATAGGAAATAGTTCTTATTGGTGAATCTTTTATGTGTTTCTTATCTGTGTGGAGACAATTTTTGCTGTTCTTGTTTTATTGTTGCTAAGATAGACACTGCTGGATATTGAGAGTCCCCAATTCTCCAGCGTTTGGCTAAGATTCTGTCTATCTTAACAGCACTTTGGATTTTATTTAATTCTTCCTCCAATCTCAAACTTTCTGATCTCTTTATTATTCACTAACAAAGTTTGGAGGGTTATATGCATCCACTCATGTCTTCCTATCTTTTATACAATATCTCCAAAAGTTCTCAATAAATTTTAATGATATTATGTGTAAGGATTAGCCATGGACTAAGGAAGAGTTGATCAAATTTTAGGGCAGACTCAGGAATGTTATCATAGTTATCTACTGTGCATCATAGCTTTACATCAACACTGTATCTCCAGAAGTTCTCAATGAATCTCAATGTTAG
This sequence comes from Thysanoteuthis rhombus, assembly GCA_963457665.1. Classification (NCBI taxonomy): domain Eukaryota; kingdom Metazoa; phylum Mollusca; class Cephalopoda; order Oegopsida; family Thysanoteuthidae; genus Thysanoteuthis; species Thysanoteuthis major. The sequence continues at coordinate 4,401,971 of OY735236.1, read as the reverse complement.
TTTGTGGAAGTATTGGCCTTGGGTTTGGAAAGAATCAATTGAACTCAAGGACGGATCCAGAAATTTTGTTCAGTTACCTCCCCAAATTATAGCTTAATATCAACACAATATCTCCAGAAGTTCTCAACAAATTTCTATGATATCTTCTGGAAGGATAGTCCATGGGGTGAGGATGGAATAGGTTACATTTGGGAAAGGGTTAAGAAATCTTTTTCTTGCTTGGGATTTTTTTCTTCACAGTTGTATTCGATTAGTCTCCATGAAATCTCCAGAAATCTTCGATGAATTCTGATGACATTTGGCCATGGACTAAGAGACAATTTAGTTTGGGGCAGATCCAGGGATTTTTTTTCTTTCTTTTTAGTCACTCACTCACCCTGCATCCTAGCTATATATATGTACTGATTTCCATTGGCAGTAGTATGCTTTCTTATCAGATCTTCATTCTCATTGATTGATATAAAAGTCATGTATACAAATTAATGTTTGATTGTATGGCTGTATTTGGTAGGCTTTCAGTAGAGCAAGCTTGACTCTTGAGAATAAGAAAATCCCTCTAGTACTAAAAAGAAGGGTATACGACCAATGTATCCTACCGGTGGTTACATATAGAGCTGAAACATGGAACCTAACCAAGAGACTGACCCTCAAACTAAGAACCATGCAACGTGCACATGAGAAAATCATGCTCAACCTCACACGGAGGGTTCACAAAACGGCATAGCATATCAGAGGAAAGACAGGAGTCCGGACTTCATAGAAACTTGGTTAACTCAAATGACAATGGGCTGGACATGTTGCAAGAATGACTGATAAACATTGAACATCACAACTCACAATATGGATTCCCAGAGATCAGGCTGTGGCTGACAGTAAGTAAGATGGCGTGACAAGCTAGATAATTTCAGAAAATATTGGCTCCGCGATGCCTATGATAGAGAGATCTGCCGAATGTTGTGGAACGTCTCTGTCCAACGACGGATGCTAACAGTCTAAGGATAATGTCTAGTTGTATTTATTATTTGTCTGATAACTGTTATGACCTAAAAGTTATAATGGATTGGTCCATGTGAAGAAGATTAACCGAGCTAGTAAATAACTGAAGGATCGTGTTAAAATGAGGTGGGTTGTTATGTCATAACAGCTTAATAGAATCATTAGATGTCTGCAACTGGAATAAAATGAGAGTGTAAATGAATGAAAAATGTTTTCTGTAGAGCTGAAATTGAAAAAAAAAATCAAAATTGAAAAGACGTATTATCAAAAATAAATTACTTGATAAAATAGCTTTGGACTCCTTAGTGCCGACCCAAACATATATAACCCTGCCATTTTTGTGTACGTTAGTTTTGTAATGTACACTTTGGTTGGGTCCTTTTCTTTGTTTGAGTAACTTTGTATTGGTTTTGAGTTTATCTGCTATGTATTAATATTTATGCGGTTCTAATGACAACAATTTTAGCTTTTGTTATCCCCCCCCCATAATCTTCCAATTATTTCCTCACGATATACATATTGTTGTTAGAATTTGTACTTCATTTAAATGCCACCTTTTTTGTAATCTCCTTATTATGAGAATGTAAATGATTATATCTAATTATTCCCTCTACTTATCCAGATTTCTCATTCATTTATCGAATTCAATCATTATGTTTCTCAGTGCTATAATTATTATCATTATGTATCCATATAATGATACTCCCATTAATACCGTTTCTTTCAAATATCATTCTTTTCATCTCTGGAGAATCATTGCATCTTTTCATTCGGATTGTCAGTTCTCTCTGCATTTCGACTGGCCTCTGATCGATACTAGTCCGTGATGATTGCCGCCTTTAGCATGCTAAAAGAGCGTTGGCTGATGGCTGCTACTGATACCATAAGTGTAACAAAGCGGTAATGGAAAGGGGTAGGAAGAAAGTAAGTTTGATAACAGGGTAGGAAGAGAGGAAGGCTGATGGCTGCTACTGATACCATAAGTGTAACAGTTGGTAGGGAGAGAGGTGGAAAGAAAGTTATTTTGATGAGGGTAGGAAGAGAGAAGGGCTGATAGCTGCTACTGACACCATGAGTGTAACAGACGGTTGGAAGGGAGTGGGGTGGAGAGAAAGTTGTTTGTTTAGAGTGAAGGAATAGAAAGGGGCTGATGGCTGCTACTGATACATATGAGGTATACATACTTGATTTTGTCTTTCCGGCTATCTATCCGCATATCTCTGAAAGGACTTGGATTTCAGTGAAATTATGTGGAAGGGCTAGCAATTGGCTATGAAAGAAGTGATTTTATTTTGGGGAGCAGATCCATTCATATTTACCTCCCTTATGTTATAGTCAATGTCCATACCACATGATTTGCCTAAAATCCATGTCTGTCCATATACTATCTCCAAAAGTACTTAATGTACTTCAATGAAATTTTTGGGTTGATCCTCGCTCAATCACTCACGCTGACAATGGCATTGGTTGAAGCATACTCTTTTTGAGTGCTTCCCAGTTATCCAAATGATTGGAAAGGCTTTGACATGAAAGATGATTTTGTTATACCAAAAGTACCCTGAGCTTATCAATGAGGATATTTATTTATTTATGATTGCTTGAATGGTAACTTGTGGTACCGAAAATATAAACAGGAAACAAATCATATTGCTTCAACCCCAATTTTCTTTGTAATGTTTTTTTTTTCTTTTTCAAATATAAGTTAGCCAAGCTGGTTTTTGATTGAGAAAATATAATTTTCATGTCTAGTCTATGTTTAGAGGCCAAAAATAATATCCATATCATGCGTAAATGAATCACCACAGCCCGCATGTGGACCAGAACCAATCATCTGAAAATGATATTGTTTAAAAAAAAATATCCGCCTGAGATTTGGGCATAGTTGGTCCAAAATGACCATAGTGACCCCTTTCAAGTTTGTAGCCCCCCACCCCCAAACGTGACCAGGAGTCACCGGAAACACATGTACAGACAAACTAAGAGAGAAGACTCAGTGGCCTAATTGGCTGGTCGGTTGGATGGGCCATTTGTTGGGCTATGGTGATTTGATGTCATTTTTTTTTTTTTTTTTTTTTTTCACTCTTTTTCCCTCAGAAGGAATATTCACACCAGTGTTATTGTTTGTGCTGGGTATCGAATCAGCAACCTTCTGCATGTGAGGCAGACGTGCTAACCATTGCACCAGACATCAGTATGCTGACGTGAGAGTTTTATTCATTGACTACTGAAATATTTTTGTGAATCGTATATTGATGGAGTATGTTTTGTTACTATAATCATCAAATCTTTGACATAAAGGTTTAAACTTGGGTCTCCCAGTCTCCAGCCCAATACATAACCATTTGACAGAACAAATAGACATTGATTTCACTCGTATTGTGATGATCTCTCTTGAAAGCACAGTTGAGATAATTTTTCATGAAAGGCCCTTGGGTTTTGAACTTTGTAACTTGCTTCTTGTTGAATGCTTTAATTCCTTAGCCATCTCCTTTTTCTCTTTATTCTCTCTGAAGTGTAGAATTCAAATGTCCTTACCAAACTTTTCAAATGGAATTGGTTGTCAGTCAGAGTTTTGACTGATCAGGCAGAAATCAGCTGCGTGTCTGGAATATTTGGTATTCGGTGTCAAGTTTGAAAAGCTTCGGAAGTTTAATAGGATTTTTACTGTCACTTCTCGTTTAGTGTTGGTCACAGGAGTCGCAGCTAGTATTTTTCCCCTGACGGACAGTTTTATGAATAAATCTTATGATGCAAGTGACCTGCCGTTGAGACTGAGCTTGGTCGCACTTTCTATTTGCAAAGATATTCGATTTTTGCTTGTTTTTGGACCCTCCCCCCATCCCTTATCAGGAGATGCAATTTCAAAGTGTGTAAGGCAAATCATTTTTGCGGTGAAGTCCCTGGGTGCCAACTTAACAATTCTTCTTATTATATGCAAGTAAGTGCTGTTCTCAGATGACAAAGATCTTTTTATCTATCTATGATATGTTCTTTTTCCCTTCTTTATCTTTCTATCTATCTATGTTTTTACTCTTATAACTCGACAGCTATGTATCTTGGAGAAAAAAAAAGTCATAATCAGATTCAGCTTGTCTTGATCTACCTTCAGCACACAGTTCTAGGTTGAATTTGGGAATTAAAAGTACTTTCTGTATAATCTGTCGTGTTTTTGTTGTATTCATGTCCGAAAAGTATTCAGTCAGTAACTTTTGCTATGAGCAGCGGTCAGTGTTTCAAGCATCAGTTAAGAAGTAGGTCTCGTATTTCTCTCCAGAATTTGGGGAGGTGTCCGAAAAATATCTAGCCAACACCTAAACCAAAGTATGTTTCCAACCGCATACAGGATACAGGTCATGTGTTTGCATGTCCCCAGGGGTTGGGGAGTCGGTGGGTTTTCACCTAGTTAAATCCATTGAGTCTTCTCAGATGGTGTAATGGTTAGCATGTCTGCCTCACCTGCAGAATGTTCCGGAGTTGATCTTTAATACATCAGGAAGAAAACCGGAGTCTGAGACATCATAGAAACTACTAAAAAAATCAAATGGCAATGGGCAGGCCATGTTGCAAGAATGAAAGACAACCGATGGGCAACACGACTCACAACATGGATCCCCAGAGATCACATGAGAAACCGAGGCTGATAGAATACAAAATGGAGAGATGAACTGGACAAATTCTTGAAATACTGGCTCCGCGACACCTATGATAGAGAATTATGGCGAATCCTGGGGAAGGTCTATGTCCAACGGCGGACGTTAAAGACTGATGATGAGTGAAGAATATGGAAAACTCATCATATGGACAAAATTTCCCAGTGCACTCAGTTGTTAAATGAGTTCACTTTAAACTGTGATTAGTGTAAATGTATGAAGCAGGGATAGGAGTCATGACTCCCCTACTCAAAAAGACCACGGCTAACCATTTACCATAAACATATTGAGAGACTCAATTTGTTAACTATACTATACCCAATAGATTTCTTTTTTATTATTAGACAAATTTAATGTGACCTTTCTCTCATTCTCTGCCTAACGTTTGTTCAAATCAATGTAGATCTACTCCCAATAAGATCACCGAAAGGTCATCTCCATGTTCACTCACTCTCAAGCCAAGGTGTATGAATTCAATATTTCTTGAAGCTTAGAGCCATTCACACCTATTCACCAGATTCTCTTGTGCATTTCTTTATCCCACGGTTAATTCAATTCTCAAAGGTAGACATGGTAGCCAAAAGGCATCGACCCAACTTGAAGATTACCATGAGACTGGACCTCATTCTTTTTATGAATATTGCTGCATTAAACTTATTCAGAGGCATAATGCGCTAAGACCTACAGGGCATGATATGTAATTATCAAAATTAGTAAAATTATCAGGTGGAAATATGGTGGGATATCATAGGGTACATTTCAATTTTTATTCTGTATAAATTAATTTCTGGAAAAATACAGCTAAAAAATAGTTGGCTCTTGGACAATTATTAAGAGTAACTTCAATGTATGCATCTGTGTGTATATAACATGTGGTCGTGTTCTATAAACTTTTTTGTTGATACACCCTCCCAAAGGCCACTTGGAAATTTAGTCAATGTTATTTACCGAAATATACGCCGTGAGGGAAGATGTGGATTGATTTATCATTGATTCAACTGTGCAACATAATGTTTATTCCTGTGTAGTGTGTGTTATTTCCCAATCGCTTGTGTAAAAGGAGTATAGAAAATGGCCGTTATTCCCTTCAAACTCTGCCCCTGTGACTAGGACAGTGATATTAGTAGGTAATTGTTTTTCTAACTTTTATGTGATTAAAATGTGCAAATTTGCCCGTTGCCCAATTGAAAATAATTAGATTTCAAATTATCACTGTCTTGGTCGCAAAAGCAAAGTTTGAAGGCAATAATTGAGATTTTCTTCTTAGACATAAACAATCAGAAAATAACACTTATTATCCGGGAACAAATAAAAGTAAGAAAAATAAAAAGTTACAGTGTTATCATTGCTTTTCATTGATTTATTTCAAAGTGACGATTCTACTTATGGATTGGGGACAAACCAAAACATGTTTCGAAATCAAGTTTCAAGTTTCAATTTTCATTTTAAGGTTTTTTTTTCTTTCCTTTTTTGTCTTATTCGGCCAAATTTGATGGAGATGTTGTTTTGAATGAAGTTGTATTCATTGTTTCCATTTTTTTTATTGTAGGTAAGTCACTCGTCTTTGATTCCTCCCTCGGACTTTGGTTCTGTGAGGCCACATGCTGCGGTGGAGTTGCCTTAGAGAAAGAAGGAGGTATTTGAATGTTATTGGGATATTTGGTAATGGTTTCCTGTATTTAACTTTGATGCACAGCAGCTTGGCAAGGTGTTTAATTGTCTGGCTGGCTGGGTGGAACAAACAGGGGTTGCAAAATCTGGTACGATCTGGGTGGGGTTTTGATTGTGTAAAAAAGCAGGGGGTCGGTGAGTATGAAACCATGGCCAACAACACAATTTAATAGTGTCTGAACAAAACAGTCATTTGAGAAAAATTTATAGTAGGGACGAGATAGGCACTTGGGAAGTAAAAACGTACAGTATCGATTGGAACAAGAAAATTTCTTTGTTTTTGAAGAAAAATTTAACTGGAAAGTCTTTGGTGGCACAAAATTTCAAAATCATAGTCAATAGATACTATTAAATTTGGTTTAACAAATTGTTTATTTTCTCTCTTCCATTGTTTTTTATACTGAATATTTTGACAAATCTGTTGTTGTGCCATCTCCGTTATCGGGATGGAGAGAGTAGAGATGGACTCTTGAAATTGGGGAGTGGGATTAAGCACTGAAGTGTAACAATTTGATGACACCTGATGTCTGCTACCTTTCAACTTGATTGTTGAGGGTGTTGTGTCAGCTTTCTTTAATGATATGTGATGAAAGTCTGCTTGAATTTATGAGCCTCTCATGAGACAGCTGAACTATTGATAACAAAAAAAAAGAAAAGACAAAACTTGAGATTACTGTAATTCTTAATGTATAGCACAAAAAACTATGTACCCAAATCTAAGCGAAAATTAGTGGGGATCGTGCTATACTAGAATCGGCACAGAATATCTTATGTTTTACTAAAATTAAGCCCATTTGATGACAAAGATGACGACCATCTTACACACAACCTAGGAAATATTATTTTACTAATTACTGCAGTATTGCAGTAAACAAATTTTAAACATTGAACCAGAAAAACACGTGGGACTCCAAACTGTAATGCCAAATCGATAACTGTGTTATACAAGGGGCCACAATTTTATAGCTATTTTTTTCACCTCAAGATCTTGTACTCCTATCAGATGAGAATCGTGTTATATAAGGAGAAACATGGTGCTCACAATAGCAAAAGTATATATTCAACATTTAAACACCGTCATATGATGTGCAACACCTTTTCTCTCTCTCTTACTATATATATATATATATATATATATATATATATATATACACGCATGCACACACCTGCAGTTATAAACAGGTATGCTTATGTCTTTCTCCTGTTGTAACTTCTAACAGCCAGGTAATCCTATGTTCTTAAAAAGTAGATAGCAGACAATTTTAAATTAATTCTTGCAGTGTCTGGAATTCGAAAGAAATGATTTCTTTTTTTTTCTTTTTTTTTAAATTTTTTTTTTCCATTCATAAACCGAAACTGCTGCACAATTCACTTTCACTTTCACTTCAACTAAAAACGAAAGTTTTGGCAAAATATCTTGCTGTTTTTTAATTTTTTTCTTTCTTTTCAACTCATTACTTTTTTTGAACCAACTTTATCATGTTTTGTGTCTTGTGATACGGTTTAGGTACTGTAGATAGAAAGTATTGGTAGATTTTGCCAGCTGAGGCCTGCGTAGTTGTAACTAAACATAGATTGGTGAAGATACCACACATTGCACGGGAAAAAAAAAGCAGTGTACAATTGTTCTTTAACTTTGTTACTCTTAAAAAGTTATTCTGGACAGAAATTTATAATTCTAGCTGATCTTTATTTCTTGAATTTTTTCCTCCCTGATCACTAAACCAGACGAGACCGGACTTTTTCATTTGTTTCCATTGCTATCTTACCGAAGGACTGTGGTAATTAGAAACCATCAACTAAAACTGTCAAAAATAAGTATCTTCATTTTTCAAGTCGGTTTGTAGCACAGACTTATTTGGGTGCATACCGTGCGATGTGTGGATTTATTTATTTATTTATTTATTTATCTATGTATGTATGGGACAGGCTGCATCTATGAAGCTAGAAGGCTGAAAATTTGTATATGTTCACCTCGTTATATCTGCAAAATGTTTTTCAGTTTCTTTGTTTTGAAAATTCCCCTGCCATCAAATATGTTTTTAGCGATGGATTCTACTGACAATATGGTTTGTGCCTGCTTTTTCTTATTTATTTTTTTTATTTAGTGCTTTCAGTGATCTCTGCCTGAACAAAAGGCGATAACTTATTCATTGATCACCCCCCCCCCCCCAATAAGACATGCCGCTGAAAGATGTTGGTCATGTGACAGTTTTTATTGAGTGAATTGCCAGACTTGTTCATTAAATCGTTTTTTTTTTATTTCTGGAAAAACTTGATTAGGAAACGATTATTTAGTTGATAAAATATGTTTGTGTCTATTCGAGAGAAAATTCTTTATAATTTGACTGTTTAGGTCTGACCTGTTGATCAAATCTCTATTCATTAGATGATGTTTTTGGTATCTACAATCTGCCATGCTATATTGTAGCTTCATTGGATCGTTATCTGCATAATTTAATTAGAGTCTCTGTGGAATGACTGAAATGGTCTGGTTGTATTGACACACACACACCCTCTATATCTCTATCTCTACATATATATATATATATGAATGAATGAGGATTTACTATGCAAACACATTTATGTTTCTGCCTTGTTTGGGCTTCTCCAGGCAAATGATTCAGTTTGAATCCCAAACAGGGAATATAAACGTGTTTTTGTAGCGAATCCTCATTCCAATATATTTCAAGTTCTACTCTAAACCAACTAAATATTTGATGTTGAATATGTCAAGCACTTTATGGAATAAACCGATCTTACATTGAATATCGTATTAAAATTATATTGCATCCCTGATTTTTACAGTGTGCCTATACATATATATATATATATATATATATATATATATATATATATATATGATCTTTTTTTATCTAATTTATAGTTATAAAATGTGATAATTTTAATTAATCAAGTAATATTTTATTAGATGTGAAGAATAAAGTCATATTTGATTTATCTATAATATAGTACCTAGATTTCACTTGTATATCTGGAGAATCTAGATATTTTGAGATTTCTTTTTTAGCTCAATTTTAATGTAAATTGAAAGCAAAGTTGGCGAGGGAAAAAAAAAGAACTTGCACATATATGCCTCTTGGGCTCGTTTGATGTAAAGAACTTAATGTCACCAAATCTCAAAGTTTCAAAATGGGAAGATAAGCAGCATATAAGTTCCATAGTTTTGAGGTCCAAAGATTAATTCTTCTTACCTTTAAGGAGCTAAAAAAATACCCCAAAAGTTATTTGGTAATCTAATTGGTTCTCTTTTATGATAAGCACACAGACATCAATTCCATCTACTATTATAAAAACAGGGCAATACAAAAAATAGACAAAAACTTTCCAAAGTTCTTTGGGTTTTTTTTTTGTATAATATATATATATATATATATTTATATATAATCTGTTGTTGTGTTTATCTTATCCATTTTGTTTTTCCCAGATTGTTATTGTTCATTCTTTCTGGGGGTTTTTTTTTTTTTTGTTGTTGTTTTTATAATGCCTGCCTCGTAATGTAAGTTCACTGTAGAAGAAAAACCTCTACCTCTCTTGTCAAACCTTTGAGGATGATTGCAAGGAGTTTGACGGTACTTTGTGTGACAGCAATTCTCTTTTTCTGTCGTCCTCTTGACGGACTGAACGAGAACCAAATTTCCTCTAATCAAGCCTAATAAGAAATTCTTTGAGGAGAATGATGAAAAAAAAAAAAAACAAAAGAAAGAAAGAATTACCGAACCTGAAAACAGTCGCAGAACCATTTGAGGTAATTTTGGGTTGAATCGAGTCCGTTTTTGGTGTCATTATTTTGCAATCACTCAACAATTGGGAAAGACCAAAGAGGTGAACACATCTTGGTCTGCCAGACAAAATGTGAGGCCAAACTCTATGTTTCTGTCCATAGTTCCATCTGAGCAAGTTTTTTTTTTTTTTAAAACTAGTGATTGATTCCCTCAGGGGAGAATGCAATTATTTTAGGGGTGAATGATACTAAGTTGGTAAATGAGAGATGAATGAAACCAGTGGCATATGGTATTTTATATCTTTTGGAGTACTACAATACACAAAAACATGACTATATTTTAGTACCTAAAAAGTAACGAACAGTAGAAGCTTTTTTGGTACAGTGTAGGGAAGGTGGTCCCGATTGTAAATTGTAATGTTTTTCATCCTTGCTCCTTCGAGGTTACCGGCGGCAAACAAATAAAAAGAAATAAGAGAATGAATGAAAGAAAAAGAAAATTTTGATTGGACACTTTTATTGGCTGAGTGCCTAATCCTTATCTGGTTTTCTGTTAATTCTCTACTTTTTACAATTGGGACCACCTTCCCAACATTGTGCCAGAAGAGCTTCAACTGTCCGTTGCTTTTTTACGGACACTGATGGATTTTCATGTTTTTGTGCATCTGAAGCACACAGCACACTCAAGATACAAAACACCATATGCCACTAAATGAAACGCGGAGGGTGAGAGACTCAATTTACTTTTCTATCCTGAGTTCTAAGACTTAATTGCTAGATTTATGTAAACTAGAAAAGTTATAACAATTTCTGAGTGGATTTTTTGGTCTTTCCTAGGTTTATTTATATATTTATATATTTCTAAGATGTTCAAAAATTATGAATAAAACAAACACTCAAAATATGAGGTAACTTATGCTTTTTGCTCATGGTACAAAATGAATTATGTATAAAATCACACACGAAGGAGAATTAGATGACAATAATAAAAAAAAACAAATTCAGTCATGGGTGAATGAGATTTTGTAATAAAAACATGTCTTGGCTACAAAATATTAAAATTTCGTTTCTTTAGGTTTGTTTTTAAAGGTTTCAATACAAAAAAAAAAAAATTAAAGCTAGATTATGATTAAGAATAATAAAATGGTTATCCTCACTTCTATCAATTTTTTCAGCAGTTAAGCCTTTTCTATTGGCTGCACCCACTGCCTTTAGCCAGTATGTCTTATTTATTGTCGTACTGCTCGAAACTGTTTCTCATACCTTACATACGGAATGCAATTTTCAATGAGATTATTACTTGAGCCATTAAGTGACTCCCAGAACTTCCCCCACCGTTTGCTAATTGCCGTGATGACTGGTTATTACATTGCAATGCGATCATTAAGATAATTTCTTCAGAGTTAGCATTCTTATGAATGTCAGAACTTGTTCATTCTGATTTTCTTTTTCTTTCTTGAGAAACAATTCGAATTATCCCTATCCAGCTTTGTCTGAACATGTGATGTGGAAACCATCAACCAAAACTGTCACCTAAGGTTTCTTCAGTTTTTAAGTTGGGCTGGCTATCTGTATATGCACCAACGGAGTCAGCGGGCTAAAAATCTAGACATCTACTCCTTATTTTTAAAAAAACAAAAAAAAACGTTTTTAAGGGTGGGGGCAATTCACAATGTGAGTTTATGCTAAAATGGTCCCTAAGTTTGTGTCTTGCAGCAATCATGTCATCTTAGAAAGTATGGATTTTTTTAGTGATTGTTGCCCAACAAAAGGCGAGACAAGTAACTTATTCATTGATCACCCCCTTTTCCCAATTTTTTAATTGATCGCCAAGAGTCGTTTGTTACATGACAGTTTCTATTGAGTGACCAACCAGACCTGTTATTTTTTCTTGTTTTATAATCATTTATTTAAGTTATGCTTCCTTGCTACTCTTGGGACTTCCAATCTTGTGGACAAATAAAAGTTTTAAAAAATTTTAATCAGTGCATGAATTCTTAAAGACATCATTATTTCATAATTAAGCAAGATTTTAATTGTGACAGACTAAACTGAGAAATTAAAGTTTCTCTAATTGGAAATGAAAACTAATGAAACAAAATTACCGTTGTTTTTAAAACAAACTTTTATTTGTGAATTTGATGTCATTTTAAAAACTTTTTCCCTTTCAAAAGAAACTGTCAGAAATAATTTATCTTTCCGAAATAAGTGTTAAGTGCCTTTTAAATAAATAATAAAAGATAATTGCTTTACTGATACGAGCCGTACAGAAATCCTGATAAACATGGCGTGAGAAAATTTCAAAGTTGGATTTGAGTTTTTGCAAGCTGTCGAAATTCTCGTAGCTGAGATGGCAAAGCAGCTGGTGCATTTAAGCAGGCCTCCCTGAAGCAAAATGGAGACTTCTGAGTCTCAATGGGGCTTATTCTTTGTTCTTGACCCATGCTGTTATCTCATTGCTATATATTGATGGGCCCAGTTAGTTTATGATATAACTAAAGAGTAAACAATTATCAATACTAGTGTTAAGTGCTTTTAAAATAGGTTTTTACACTCTCTCTTTCAACTGGCATATTTCAGCTGACATTTTCTGGCTGATGTCAGTCGTTGAAAAAAAGATTGAGTATTATCGCAAATCTTTCTGAAAGGCTGAAAATGACAGTTCCCTTTGAATGACTGCCACTTAAATCATCCCTTTATGAATAAAAGACGGAAAAAACTTTTGAATAAACACAGAATCAGTTGGTTCTGCATTTTGGAACCTTTAATCTTTGTATTTGATTATTTCATTTCTTTTCATCTCGGCCTTTTCCTTTATTCGTAATGTGAGAATAGGTTCTTGAATTATCTATGATAAAACAGACCCTTTCAACACTTCAGAGGTCTGACTGGCCCAATTGTCATTACCATGGTTAATGGAGCTGGTGAACCAAGTTGAATCTCTAGCTTGGACAGTTGGCATTCACTCTGTATTTATGCCCTTTGGAAAAGCCTAAGTCCAATCCCTCCTCCCCCTCAGCCATGGATTAATAACAAGGCAGTTGGAGCTCTATAGCCTTGTGAGGCAGTCCGCCCTGGGTGTCGGGCTTTCACACCAATCTCATAGAACACCACAATTGCTACTGAAACAATGATTGGGTTCTATGGATTGTTTGAGAATTGTAGATTATATCATTTAATGGTGTTGTGCAAAACAGGAGCAGATGATTCGGATTTGTAAAAATTCGGTATCATTGTTGGAAGATAACTCTAGACAAACTATCAACGTCTGATTTTCATCATTTATGCATTTTCCATTGTAAAATCTGTGTTTTAGTAATTATTTGGTGAACTGTTTGGTTAGTCACTCAATAGAAACCAACATACAAGCAATATCTTTTGGCAGCATGTTGTGTTTTGGGTTAAACATCAATACTACTAAACACAACACAAGGGATCGATTTAGCATAAACTTACATTGCAAATTGAACTGCTCGCTGGAATACTGCTTAGAGAAGAGTATTAAAAAAAAATCAAAAGAAATTTAGACATAATGAGTAAATATTTAAATTTTCAGCCATCTAACTCCAACGGTAGGCATATCATACCAAACACACATACATCTTCACTACTACACCATAAACGTGTAAACATCTACAATTTTTTCCAATACAGTTTTCTGCATTGTTTAGTGCTTTTGAAAATGTAGGCGGAAGCTCAGGAAAATGCATCAAGCCAATCTTGAATGATAATATTTTTTGAGATATAACCTCAAATTTTTCACTTCCACATTATTAAATTAATACCACCATGCATACATACATATATACATATGTAATTTAGTTATAGAGTTATTGTTCTAGGTATGTAGTGGTCCACGTTTTCCAGGTCTGCGTTTTTGAGTTGGATTTTTGTGTTTTTGTTCTCAATATGTTTTTTGTACATGACTTTAGTTTCACTGAAGTTTGTGCAAGTCCAACTTGTTCTCTTTGATTAGTTAGTCTAACATTACTTGTTGAGAGTCTTGGGGAGCTGATATCGCCTTGTCTTACTTTTTTTTTTTCAAACTCAAGAGGCTCAGTCTATACATAGCTTAATAAATGAACTGCTTTGTTGGTATATTGCAATACTCTGACATATACAAGGCCTGGGCTTTAGTGTATGATAGTATTCATGATCTTGGTAATTTCCTTTGAGTCTAAGACCTTCTGAAAGTCAACAAATGCTACAGCAAGTGGCATTTTATATTCTAGTAATTTCTCTTTTAGTTTGTTTTACCAAATGGGGATAGTCATTGGTCGAGTAGCTTCTTCTGAATCCAGCCTGTTCCCATGGTATGTTATCAACTAGTGTTTTGGTTGCCCTTAAAGAACAAAAGCAAATCCCATTAGTTTTAGAAAGAAGAATATACAACCAAGGCATCCTCTCGATAGTCTCCTCTGGAGCTGAAACATGGAACCCAATCAAAAGATTGAC
>OY735236.1:4327454-4382454 GCA_963457665.1 Thysanoteuthis rhombus | reverse complement strand
TGGATAAGTCCTCTGAGTATAGTTCATCGATATGAAAAATCTCTACTGTTTATCCTATTTTTATCATTTATTTCTTCCCAGATATTGAATGGATTCAACAGGATTTTTAAAAAGATTTTTGTATTGTACATGTACTCAAATCAAAAAATATCATTTTGAATCACAAAAATGCAATTTCTAAATACATGATTCTTCAATTTATGAAAAATAATGACTAACAATAAAATCTTATTTCTGGCCATTTTCGCCTGATTTTTAAACTCTGGGTATTGATAGCAAAATGATGAGTCTGACGTAAACTCCTTCACCTCGTCTAATGGAAATTCATCTTTGTGTTGTCCGATGAGAGCCACTTTTCACATGGCCATTTCCTAACTGACCACATCGAGTACATAATGGCTGGCATGTTTGATAACGGACTCTGGCCTCTTGTTTGCCATTATGTTCTTCGTGAGTCGCGATTACCTTGAATGCCAAACAGGAACTCCGGAAACTGGCGATTTATTCAATTTGCGCGTGCACACCCTGGCCTCTTGCAATGTGTAATACTTCCGGCCGTAGAGAATGATGCAAGACCAACACACTTGTTGATGGCTTCATTATTGGATGATAAGTTGGATAGAATTTCAAAGTATGGTCCTAATGGCTCTGACTGGCCGAGAAGCACGTTATGTTAAGGGGAGAAAGGCCTCTGCTACGCAATTACCTACCTCAACTATGATTTGTGCTTGACCAGTTACCACGCGGTGATTATCCTGTCATAATTTTCGGTGGTTATGACACGTTTCAGCCAAAGGAATAGATCTGGAAAAGTGGTTAATGCACTAGGAAGTTATCATCAACATTGTTATCATGGGTGGCAGCCTGGTTCAGCGAACTGGGCATTTGTTTCTCCCCCTGGCCCACCTGGATCAGGTCTTCTCACCGAGGACAAGGGGGTTTCGAGAGATAGAATCTTATAGAAGTTAGGGAGATCAAGGGGTCAACATGAACAGTTACAGCTTAGGATGAGTCACAGTTCAAGCACTCCCGATCCCTTACCTGACAACTGACATCCAGATATATCTTTTGATATCTTCAAGCTCCCACCCCCACAGGAAAAGTGGCTGCAGATATCCATGGTTATCATCATCAAGTAATAATCGTGGCTAACTGGGGTTCGTCAAGGTTTGATGGAGGAGGAGGTACTCGTGTGGAAGAGGCGGGGATGGAATATTTGACATCAAAGCGGCTGCTCATATGGCAGGACTGATTTGTGGGCTGAGCACCGCTTCTCTTTAATAACAACTCAACTTGCTCCCGCTGCAATAAACTAACGGAGATAAATGGGCAGTTGTTAAGCCCCACCTGGAATCCAGGACCGTGCTTTATCTCCAAATGCTTCAGAATATCATTATTAATAATTAGAAACTGTCGACCAAAATTCGTTCAGTTTTCAAGTTGGTCTGGCTGGGTATGTATGTATTGCAAGTACCGGCCGCACTAATTGAGCTAGAGGGCTGAGATTTTCATCATTTATTCCTTATGTGTGGAAGAAATGTTTTCTTTTTTTTTTTTGTTTTTTTTTTAGAAATCCACCTTCCCTCACTAAGTATGGTCTTAATGGGGGTTTCAGTTCGCAATGTAAGTTCAAGTTGAATTGATCCCTTATTTTGTATCCAGTTACATTAATGCTTGATTTTGTGAAAATTTAGACTTTTGAGTGATCACTACCCCTTGCCCAATAATTCATTTATTGATCATCCCCAACATGGCATGACATCAGTCACCTGGAAATATTCAATTGATTTTCATTACTATATTCCTTCATCTTAATGTTTTAATCATTTTTTTTTTTTTATCACATTTTAAATCAGGCAGTCAATGGCCGGCAGTAAGTTGACAACATAAATCAGAAGTAAAGGATAAGTTCTCAATAAAAATTGAATGCTTGAAGGAAGCCTTGCTTAACACGCAATGCTGCTCTACCAATTTAGCTATGAGAGCCGACTTTGGTGACATAAGAATTATCACAGCTTGCCATACCTCGACTCTCTCCCTATATTCGTGTGCTCTAGTGGGTGTTACGGACCGAGAAACCAAAGAAACCAGTCACATCATAGAGATCCGCCACGGGTGACCTTCTCTTGATCTAGCGGGCTACATAAGACATTTTTCACCTTTTATTCAGGCCACGCATTCGTTTAAAAATATGTACATTGTATTACAGAAAGTCTGCTTGATTTCTATTTTAGACAAACATGAACTATAACTATTGATTTGTAAGACCCAAACATTCGCAATAAAACTTCCTGATTGGCTGCTGACCACAAAAAAAGTTGCCATAGGCCAAATCTGATCTGTGGGCACATGGTTGCTTATATGTGATGTAGATATATAAACTTTTCGGGCGTTAATTATCCTATGTTCTAATGACTGAACCTGTTTGGGGAATAAGTAAGGGTGATATTAATCTGCAGTTGTCTCATAGTATTAGTCATATGCACCTCAAGAGTATCAATCCCCAAAGTGAATTGATGCCAACATAATTTTCATGAAAGCTCGTCATTTGCATTTGTTTCATGATTTTAGTAGTTTCAAGTTAAGATTAAATTAGTTGGGCACCAGTCCAAATTGAAGATAGGAAGACAATGTTGTTTCGAATTATTTGTCTGTCTTAAGATCAGCATCCAAAATCAGAGCCCCTGAGAGAGAAGTGCAGCCAGTACATTGTACCAAGGCCAAAAGAACCAAGGGGCTCTGAGAGTTTCTTGCGTAGAGCAGTGTGTTATAACCCAGAAGTCAATATGATATGTCCACTGATAAAGTAGATTGACTCTCACACTTCCTGGCAAGCAATCATAGGGTTATGGTCGGAATTCCCAAAGTGGGCGTTACTGCTCCCCTTGGGGTTGCTTAAAGAATCAAACATAATGCTAGAAAGCAAGGGGCAGTTAGGTGGTGGGCCATTGGAAGACAAGAGATGGTGTCAGGTACAAAGGCAAAGAATACATTTGATATCGCCTGATGTCTACTATGAAGAAGTATTTCTAATTATTTATATTTAAATACTTTTTAGAATAATCATCGTCAGCAGCAGCAGGCTTTTACCATCCGTCATTAGACACAGATCTTCCCCAGGATTCGCCAAACCTCTCTATCATGAGCGTTTTAGAGCCAACACTTTTTGAACTGGCTTAGTCCATCTTGCCATCTTATATTCTGCCGGCCACGATTTCGCGTATGATCTCTAGGGATCCACGTTGTGAGTTGTGATGTCCATTGAGTATCAACCATTCTTGCAACATGACCAGCCTATTGCCACTTAGTTTTTTAATGGATTTCTATGATGTCTTGGACTCCTGTCTTTTCCCCCATATATTGTGCTGTCTTGTGATCCCTCCATGTTTAACGTGATCCTTTCTTGTGCATGATGCATGAATGTCGGTTTGAGAGTTGGCCCTTTTGGTTAAGGACACATCTGAAATAGAGTAAAAGAAAAACATCTAGGAACAACTAGGTTCTGGATAATCTAGATGTTTTTAATAAACAAGTCAAAATACCCCCCTCCCCCCCAAAAAAAGAAGGTAAAAAAAAAATTTCTGAAGGGGTTCTTGTACAGTACTGATACAAATTTTCAAGTCTCTAGTCAAAACAGTTTGGCCAGGAGCGTTAGAAGACAATGGTGGTCAATGAATGAAACTTTTATACCAGCATATTGCAATGCATGCTCCTCACCACTCTTTCCTTTCCTTTCGGGGTATTACAGACAAAAGAAAATAAACCCTTACAAATACTTGTGGTATATTCATTACAGTAGATAAGTTATAGAGATTCTCCATGGGTTTTATATATATATATATATATATATATATATATATATTCATCTTTGGAAAACATAAGAACATGCGATTGATTTGTTGTAGCATGCCAAATAAGCCTCACGCACAAATTGGTCTCGATGTAAGAACTAAACTCTGTTCAACGAGATTTCCATCTCTTCGTATTATTGTCATTGCGAATGCCGACTTTACTGAATTTAATTTAGTGCATTTTGTTTTGCAAAAACGATACAGGGTCGTCCAGATTCTAATTTCTCGGTTAACTGAACTGAATGAACACGTCACTCGCGCCATGCAGTCGTTTTGAATGGAAAAATTGGTGGGGGCCTATTATTGCACTCCCCTCGACCCCTGAAAATGTTTCTCACTCATAGAAAGACTGAGCTTGCTAAATAATAACTGGATGCCAAATGAGAAGGGAATTCGGAAAGAAAAAAATTGGAAATAAATAAATGGTATAAAAAGATGATTGGGTTCGGTAGTCCCTTCAATTTTGTGGATTGGATTACTATTTGGAAGTTAGAGCCTGATTCGAGGGGATATGCTGTGGAAAATTGAGGCTTGGGGGAAAATTTCTTATATAGTACAAATCAAGAACAGAATATTATATGATATAATGCAATATCCGATATGTGATTGGTTTATTTCAGAAAGTGCTTAATACATAAAGTGAAATTAGAGTAAAGCATGAAATATGATGAAATGAAAAAATATATATATATAAGAAGAATCGATCTAGATGAAAGAAAATGAAAGGTTTTATCTCCAGAACCGATTAGCCGAGAATGATTAACTGATACAAGATATCCTCCGGCGTGGACAGCAGAATGAGAACAATCTACCCCTGAAATTAGAAATTCCCCGAAGGTTGAAAGCTACAACAGACGCTGAAAGAGGAACGGGGGGTACAACAGCTAAAACATGACTACAGGCCTGAGTCAACGGGGAGGATTATAATGGGAGTGTAAGGGGTTAAGCAAACCAAATGAGTTTTGGGTCAGTGTTGTTAGCTTGGAATATCTCGAATATGTGAGCATCTCTTAATTCAAAAGAATTTTTTTTCTATATTCTTATTTGGAAAACATGGAAACATGAAAAACGCTGGAAAACATTAAAAAAAACACTGTATGCATAAAAAACACAGGAAAGCATTGGAACATTAAAAATGCTGGAAAACATTGAAGCATTAAAAACGCTGGGAAGCATTGAAAGTATTAAAAACGCTGGGAAACACTGAAAGCATTAAAAGCGCTGGGAAACATTGAAAGCGATGGGAAGCATTGAAAGCATTAAAATTGCTGGGAAGCATTGAAAATATTAAAAACGCTGGAAAACATTGAAAGCATTAAAAACGCTGGGAAACATTGAAAGCGCTGGGAAGCATTGAAAGCATTAAAATTGCTGGGAAGCATTGAAAATATTAAAAACGCTGGAAAACATTGAAAGCATTAAAAACGCTGGGAAACATTGAAAGCATTAAAAACGCTGGGAAACATTGAAAGCATTAAAATCGCTGGGAAACATTGAAAGCATTAAAAGCACTGGAAACATTGCCTTAAGCATGACCCTGGCTGATGCAGTCTTTATTTGGAATTTTTGTGTGACCTTCAATTGAAATCAGTTCAAACCAGTTAATATTTATTTATATAATTCACATACACACATACAAACACACATTTGTAATAAATTTTCCAATTACTCTTCAAAGAGAAAAAAGAGGGGCTGTTGAAAAAAATAAGTCAGCCATTTTTTATTCGTCCAGACAGCAGCGTTCTTTAAATTCAATAGATAAACGTTGAAGAAGTTTGAAAGGTGAAACATTAATGTCGGACGTCTTCAATGAAATTAGTTGGGGGTTGCCAAGATTTTTTGCCGGTCTTTCCATCACTCCCATCTCTCAGTTGAACTGGAAAATTGACTGCTTGACCTGTTTTCAATCTTCTTTGTAATAAAACGGACTGGGAAGAAAGCTCAATCTGAAGAAAGAGCATGGATATTTGAAACCGTCAGTCCGAACTGTCAAAATACGTTTCTTCAATTTTGTCTGGATGGCTTTGTATCTATCACGTTTACAGGATGTGCCAAAGGAGATAGAGGGCTGAAAATTTCAACATTTCTCCTTATGCTTGGAGAAAAACGCTTTTTTTTTTTTTTTTTTTTTTTTGTTCCTTGAAAATTCTCTCTCTAAATATTTTTTTTTCTTTTTGGAGGGGGTCTGGGCAATTTATAGTGTAGGTTTATGCTAAATTGATCACTTAGTTCGTGTCCTCTTTTTAAGAAAAACAAACCCAATCCTTCTTTAATGATCACTGCCCAACAAAAGGTGAGGGAAGTAACTTATTGATTGATCTCCCCTTTTTTCCAAATTTTCAATTGATCACCCCAAACATGTTATGCTACCAAAAGACATCGATGGATTCTATTGAGTGACTGACCGGACCTGTTTTGAGTTGTGGTCGAGATTGCAAAGGTTATCTTTGTTTGTTAGGAATGAAAGATTTGGAAAGAAAAATAATCTTCATCTTCAAAAAGACGGTCTACTCCCACACAATACGTACTTTATTTTATCATTTTTAAAAAGTTCTTTTCTATATGTACTTTATTTTATCCCCTTTAAGAAGTTTTTCTAATGTGTACTTTATTCTATCTTTATTTTAAAAACATACTTAATTCTATATTAGTTTCTCCTGTGAATACTTGACTTTTTATCCAATACGTACTTTATTCTGTCTTCGAAAAAAAAAAAAATTAATAGAACGTGTTTCTGTATTGCCAGTGGCAGTATTGGCCTCTTATGTGATTAGGGGCGTTGACTTTTTTTTTTTTTAATTGTAACTATGATGCTCATACCCCAGGGAATTTAGAAATAAACCCAGCTTAAAATTTTTTTTCTGTGTTTTTTTTTTTTCTCCACTTATCGAGCTTTAGCTATAAGAACGCACTCATCTGTTCTAGTCTTGATACACCCCCCCCCAAAAAAAACCAAACAAACCCCAAACTACTCCATCAATAACTCGAACCTCTTCATTTCCTTTCTTCCAGTTGTCATTTTCTTACGGATTATTATTCCTTCTCTTTCTTTTCGTTCGTCTATTTCATCCCCATCGTCTTCATCGTATATCTACCTTCTCTCACTTCCTTATGTACACTATAGTATGTATGACCTCCACATGCACTTTAGTGTTTCACGCCCCCGCACACTCAATGTAATAATTGAGAGGAATCATGAAAAGAAAAAAGTAAACAAAACATATTGCTCTGAATAAATTTTTTTCAATGTTTATAACATCGAGTGTGTGAAAATTTATCGTCAAAACCGTGTATATATATATATATATATATATATATATATATATATATATATATATATTTGATATAAAAAATACTACCATCGAAAAAATAATTATTATAAACAAAGTAAATCAGTTGAATTTTTTTAGATTTAATTATTTAGAGTAATCAAATTAACTCTTGACAACTGGTTGAACCAAGAAACAGGTGTTGGGTAATTCCTCTCCTAGATTTATATTGTATATATATATATATATATATATATATATATATAATATAAATCAGGAATGATATCTGATGTGTGAAGGGTTTTTCATTAAGTGCTCAATACAATCAACTTTGAACATTAAATTGAGTAAGAGTGGAGCTAAGAATATGACGAAGTAAAGAATTCGCTAAACAAACATGTCTATTTTTCTGCCCTTCAAAATATTTAAACAGGGATCTGAAATGAATTAAATCATGTGCCTGAAGAAGCTCATATAGGGCAGAAACATGAATGTGCTTGTGTGGCAAATCTTCTGCTCCATCATATATATATATATATATATATATATATATATATATATATATATATATATAAAGCGTAAAGCATTGCTCTTTCCACTGCTCTCTGTGCAAAGGATCTGGAGAGGACTGGGTGGAAGATATCCAAGTAATGAAGCAACAAAAATGTAGTTCGGCTGAATACTTAGAGAGGAGAAAGGACAACAGAAGTCAAGTTTAGATAAGAGATCTATGGGGTGTGTATTTTCTTGGATAGCTAGTTCTGGTACACAAGCAGGCTACAGTGATCTATTTTCGCTTAGTACGGATGCACATGCGTGTTTGTGCGTATGTGTGGGCACACACATCTACTTATTCCTTTTACTGTCTGAGTGAGTCTGAAACGAAAAAAAAAAAAGAGATACTTTCTCTCCATCCCCTATTGTTGATTGGCTCTTCCAACTGGTTGGTCTTCCAATCAATTCTATTTCAATCTCCTCCTTAAGCTTTGGCCTGGAGGCTAAAAACATTGGTGACAACATTTACAGAGAATTATAAAAAATAAAGTTATGAAATAATAAAATCTCCTTACAGTAAAAGGTTTTCATTTTTTTTCTCGTATTCATTTAATTAGAGAAATGATTGTAACTTCTTTCACTGTCACAAAATTAGCAAGTCTTGTGTTGAACATTGAGAAGACGAACCCCTTGTGAGCGTCTTTGGGCAGTTTCGCTTTTCCTAATGCCCGAACGAATCTTCTGGAATAAATTTTTGGATGAAACTCCCCTCTTTTTTCGTCTTCCAACTTTCCTCTGAATTTTGCTCTGAAGAGAAGGGAGAGCAAGACAAAAACAGGCCCTTCAAACTCCTGTTCGATGGTGGTGTGTCTTTTTACTTGACCATTGGAAATAGACCATGTTACATAGGCATTGCAAGAAGGGGGCGAAAGAGGACAGCCATGCTGGGTGGGGGGTGCAGAATCTCCTGTGGCCTAAAATACCTGATAATTGATAATCATGCCCTCCGTTTGGTTCAACTTTGCCCCCACCCATGTGGAAGCTGTGAACTCTAGCTATGGCACTGCCAGGTTTAAAAGGACGAAAAAGACTCCAAAATTAAATATTCATGACTCAGTAATTTGATCTGTCTTCCATCTGGATAGATAATGATGAACGGGTTGGATGACCCACGTGTCCGCTCGAGAGGATCAGGCAATGAAAATAAAGTGATGGATCAGAATGTCAATTCAGAGGGTCCAAATAGACTGATATGATCCATGAGGGAAAATACTAGATACTTAAAAAGTCAACTGACAAATATGGCAATGAAGATATTTTCCTGCTCTCTTTACCGGTTACGTTTTGCCCAAGTTCCTTTCTGATATAATGTAGTTACATATTTCAATACTAAATGCTTACCTGTAAAAAGACTAGAATTTCTTTTCCTTTAATGAATGGTGGGGGTCTTATTTGCCATCAAATACGATAGTTTTTTTTCTTTTTTTTTCTTTCTTTTTTTTTTTTGTTTTTGCAATTGGAAAAATGCATCTACGTGTATCTGTACTAATTCGTTTGATGTACCTTATATTTGGAACCAAAAAGAGCTCAACATAAGTCTGACTCGGTTTTCACTCTAGTTTTTTTCCCCTTCTCTTCCGTTTTCACTGGAATGCTATGCACCAGGGATGAACAACCTTTTCGATCTAGCAGACCACATACGACTTTCTGATCTTCATTCAAAAACGTTTGTCATATTATTGAAAAGTGTACTTAATTTTCATCTCAGACGAACACACGAATTACGATTATTATAGCATTGATTTGTGAAGTCAAAACAATTGTAATTTTATTATATAAATTCTAAGATTGACTTCCTTGGACTAATCATATTAGAATTTCTAATAATGTCCTAGATTGGCAGGGGGCCTCAAAAAATATTGCTGCTGGCCAAATCTGGCCCCCAGACTCATGGTACCCATCTATGCTGTACACCAAGGACATCTATTTGTAGAGGAGATGCCTGTTGACTCATGGGTCTCCAACTCTATGACTGGATCTATCACTGGATCCCCAACTCCTGTCGCCTTGTGTCAAACGAATCTGTATACATATATACTTTGAAAACTGAAGCAGAATATACTTGATATCTGCTAAGTTTAGCTTAGTCTGTCACAAGGCGACCAATATGGATCAAACTCATTACAGTTATAATGGTCAACATGGCAACCTTGTCGACCATTACCAAACTGATTATGAAACTAAAGAACTTCGTAAAATTATTGAAATCTTCGTGGATTCTACCAAATCCCTAGGTTTTCAATCTTACTGAAACATATACAAACACCAATGAATATGTACTTGCATTGGTGTTAAACTTCCATCTTTGACCAAAAAAAAAAATTGACAGCATATAACACCGAGTTTGTTTTTTTCTGCGTACACTCATGCACATGTTCGTTTATAAGTTGGATAATAGTGTGTGTATGTTTTCATTTATAAACCTGTGTGTGTGTGTGTGTGTGTGTGTGTGTGTGTGTGTAAGTATGCATGTTCATTTATGAATAATAATGTCTATGTCTGTGCTAATGAGCTCTTGCCCCAATGTTCGTGAACTCCGATAGTTGAAATGGGGCATAGGTATGTATATCCTGAGGGAAGATCAGATTTTCCTACAACTTTCTATTCCACCCTCCGCCCCTACAATCCTGCGATTGGTTTTTCTCTTACCTTCCACCAGATTTTCTTACCTTTTACACTTATGTCATTGGACCGCAGGCGTTAGAGGCTCAGATCAAAGTTTAATGCAAGGCTGTGCAAACCGACCACACCTGAGCTCCGGCAAGAATACGCTTTGCCGTAGGGGGAGGAAAGAAATGGGTTGAAATTCAGATAAATATGTAATAGGTATCTGCTAGGTTCATTCCTATTCATTTTAAGGCTATTATTGAAGTGTTCAGTAGTTATATTTGCTTCTACCTAAGTGCAAAATGTTTTAAGGGCTGTTCTGGATGGTCAATATGGAATTGGTAAATATTTGTAAATTGCAAATGCCTTAAGCTATGATCCTGTCAGTTCAGAAATCAAATTTCTGGAGGAACTCTCGAAGAATGATGATGAAATAGACGTAGGAATTGCGGCTAAGAAAACGATGCGTCTTGAAAAAAATTGCCAGCACCATTATCTTCATCATCTTCATCAATACTGCCTGCACCATCGTCATCACTACCACGTGACTGTCTCTTCAAAAAAGTCAGTTTTTCATGAATTCAACTTGGAACCCGTGTCAAAAATCTCATTGGACCTCCTGCACAAAAAAATTGATGCTGGAAATTTTTAGGTTTCTGGTAAGAGTGTCCTTAATTAATTCGTACAGCTGTACCAAAACTGTCCTATGTTGAAACTCGCACTCCTTCAAACCGCTGTATTCTCGTATTTAAAAAAAAAAAGAATTCATTGAAATCTTGATTAAATCTTTTAATGATGAATTAGTTTGTTACTTCCCAAAAGTTGAAGATAAATTAGTTTGGAATTGGCTGGTATAGTTTTACCAATAATTAGGATGTTGCGTATATATTCAAGCAAAAAAAAAATCATTGATTAAAACCTGTGTTTGATTTCGATAGGTATTGCAAAAAACTTTTCCCGCTCACTTTGGAATGTACTTGTCAATTTGTGTGTCAGTTTTTGTCTTTTTTTGTGGGTTGAGAATAGTGGTTATTTATTTGGAAGTTAGAAAATCTATCTCGGGATATTAGGCAAGTAGCCAGGCTGATGTGACAGGTTTGTCAGTTGAGATAAAAAAATGGGGAAAAAAATGGTGGAAATTATGTGTGCAGGTGTGTGTGTATATATATATATATATATATATATATATATATATATATATATATATATATATATATATATATATATGTGTGTGTGTGTATGTGCAACAGTCCTTCATTTATACCTGTCTGGTTAAATATGACAGGACCAGGAACATTTTAATTGTAATTTCTTGTCCGTGCATAAGAAGACATATGTTTGTATTCAGAGAATGTATTAGTTGACCAAAAGTAGTATAATGCCTATTACACTCTATGAATCCAAATGTACGTTCTCTTGTGTGGAAACAAGAAGGAAAAAAATCAACAATGTTCCCTGTTGTACATTCAAAAGAAATCAAGGAAGAATCACATTGGGTTGGCAAGCTTTCGGGAGGGAAAGCTCAACCTTCAAGAACATGAAAATTCCGCCAGTACTGAAGAAAAGGGTACACAACCAATGCACCCTCCTGACAGTCCCCTAACATAACCAAAAGACTGACCCTCAAACTGAGAACTATCTGACATGCACAAGAAAGAATCCTACTCAACATCACATGGAGTGCACGCCAGACAGCACAATTGATAAAAAGACAGGGGTTCTAGATATCATAGAATCAATAAGAAAACATAAAAGGCAATGGGCTGGTCATGTTGCGAGAATGGCAGACTACCGCTGGACATCAAAATTCACATCATTTGATCCCCAGAGATCATATGTGGAACTGGGGCCTACAAAATATAAGCTAGCATGATGAACTACATAAGTTCAGAAAGTATTGACTCCATGATGTCCACGATAGAGAGGTCTAGTGAATATTAGCGAAGGTCTATGTTCAACAACGGACGCTACATATATATATATATATATATATATATATATATATACACACACACATACACACACTCACACAGCACACACACCACTGATGATGGGAAGAATCCCGAAACATGTCTGGACAATTTACTTATAAGGATTAAAAAACCTTACCTCCAAACAACTCACTCCCGAGTCTGTCTCACTCTCTACAGTACACATTATATATATATATATATATATATATATATATATATATATATATGCTTGGTTCCGTGAGCAATGGACCATGGACAGCAGGGCCTGTGTGTGGCATTTTGAGGTGACTTGTCCTATGCCAATCCCGTCCTTCAAACCGAGGGTTTGCATCCTATGGTTCAACGAAGTGATGGGAGACAGGAGCTGGGTCTCGGGGTGACAGATTTGACAGGAGTATCCTCCTCCTGGCAGATAGCCTAAACTCGCTATGGTGGTCTTCCACCCGCCATATATACTCTGTTGATCGGTTATGATGTGGCTCGATTTAAATTGGAATTGCTCATGACACGTTTTGAGCTTGGACCTCAATTTTCAAAACATTAATTTTCACTTTCAAAATAATAGCCAAAGGATAAATAGAAATACCTCTACTGCTTCAGGTTAAAAAAAGTATATGAACTTGGCTAAAACATCTCAGCAGTCAATAAATGAAACTCTGGACGCTTGCTACGTTTGTATTAAAGTTTAACCTTCTGGTGAGGTGTCACTATTTAGATTTTCTGTAATCATTTCTGTCATCCTGCCAAACTCACTCCACCTTGCCTCCACTCGTAATTCCTGTACGAATCATCGAGACTTGCATTGAGGTTTGTAAAAATAGAAAAATTTGTTACTAAGTGGACTCGCTTATAACACAGTAGAAAAGTAAGGACCCTAATTTCCGTGTTATAAGGGGTCTACAGTGTAATATATATATAACGTGTTGGTGTATATTGGCATTAAATGTAAAATGAAGAGGCCTTGAAAGGTATCGAATTCAGTGAAACAAGAATATTTTTTTCTTTCTCTTTTGAGAGAGAGGGAGAGAGAGGAAGGGACATTGTGTTATGAATTAGAAGTAGGACTTGCGTTTCTTGATAGGTCGATATACTTGCGCAGGTGAAAAGTCAAACCGTTAGGTGTGTGTATACATACTCTATATACGTAATACAGCAGAAGTATTCTGTGAGAAATTTAAAAAAACACACAGGTGTATGTGAAGGCTAATTTGCTGGAGAAAAAAAATTGTGTTTATACAAATATTTTATCATAATTTTTTTTCTGGAAATCTGAATAATTTTTTTTTGTTGTCTCCTTTGTAGTAGTTTCATACCTCTGTGATACAGAGAAAGGATTCTATAAGCTTAGACTTTGTATAGAAAGCTGGTAAATATCCATACCTCGCACGTGTACCAGAATTAATTAGCTGAAAAAATTAATCTTTTATCTGAAAAAAAAAATACCAGCACAAGACTTGGGCATTGTTGGTTCAAAATGACTATAGAGACCACAAAAAACAAAAACAAACACTTTCGTGAAAAACAAAACGTTTTTTGATGGTACCTATTGGTAATTTTCAAGTTGTAGCCAAAAAATACAAGGAGCACCAGACCACACTCACACGTTGACACGGACGAGCAAGAAGAGAAGTGTTTATTGCCCACTTGGCCTTTTGCAAGACTACATTGATGAGAATTTAATTCTTCTCTTTTGAATGATAGATTTATTTTTTTTTGTCGTTTTATTTCTGATAATCTTGATTCGGGCATTTGTACTCCGCAAATAATGAATCTAATAATATTTCTTTACTTTTCGAAATCAGGATTTGAGAAACCAGATCTCTCTCAGATTGGATTTCCCTCCCTATGTTAATGATGTTGTTGTCTTTGTATTGCATTAGGACCAAATCCTTTCAAGACGGACCGGCTGGATCTGGCTGTCCATACACGTTCATTGTTTGTAACCAAATCTAATAATGCCGATTTGTCATAGAGAGGTATGTGCTATTTAATCGGCCCAAGCAACATGGCAGCCTCTATATAACGGGTCAGCAGGCTTTGAAATTAGCCACATGATAAGATTTTGATACCATGACAACTAGATGTAGACTTATGAATATCCAGGAGGTCTTGCCAGCCATTCTTGACACTGAT
The DNA here is from genome assembly GCA_963457665.1 of Thysanoteuthis rhombus. NCBI lineage: Eukaryota > Metazoa > Mollusca > Cephalopoda > Oegopsida > Thysanoteuthidae > Thysanoteuthis > Thysanoteuthis major. The sequence continues at coordinate 4,368,066 of OY735236.1, read as the reverse complement.
AAGTTCGAACCAATAAATTCAGATCCAGTGGTGCTGCATGATTCTGAGACATAATCGCCGCTATTTATTACAACTTCATCTTTGATCTAATTCCATTTATAATGTATATGTTTTGCATTTTTTGGCAATTTCATTGCATATGGTGTCCATGGAAACAACCCCAACCAGATATTCGAGAATAAAAATACCTCTATCATGATTCTAACTGGATATATATATATATATATATACATATATATATATATATATATATATATATATATATATATATATATATTTAGAGAGAGAGCAGAGTTTACTTACGTAGATAGCTCGCAAATCAGATTTGAATTCGAGTTACCTTGAAACTGGAAAAGTTTTTTAAAAAAATATGAAGAAAATTGGATTCTAGAAGTGTTCACTCAACTCCATTATATGCTTTTCGGTCAGTTGGTCTGCCATGGTTATGTTAAACAGAAATAGGAAGGAAGGAAGAGGTGTGATGTCATGTAAGTTGTGACATCATTAGCAAACCAACTATTGAGATGTCATAAAAAAAATGTATGAGTCTGGCACTTTTGTGTCACGATAAAGCTAAAACTAGCCCAAAATGGCAATTTATGATTCTTATAAAAAATTATACTTGCAGAATAATTCCAAATTATGATATTTTACTAGTATGAGAATCTATTGACTCATAGAAAGTCTTCTTGTTCCTGTTGCTCTTGCCACTGACGTTGAATGCATCGTTGGATTTATGATTCGTGTTTTTATCTAGTAAGTTCGTTCCCTAGATGACAGTCATCTGATTTTTCTTGTTGTCACAAGTTGGTCCCGATCAGAGAATTGTTGGTCAATACATTATAATTTATCTTGAAGATCAGCACGTGCTCAGAAGTAAGCTCCTTAAAATACTTCATGAAAAATTTAATTGCTTTCTCTTGTGTCCACACCATATTAATCCGTTGTTGGTCGGGAAGTTATTGCAGATCTTTAGAATTCCTGGAAGTTAAACTCCGTCTCCAGACGGAATCCCGTCTTTGACAAATAAACTATGAGTTCCTGACATTACTGCAAAAAAGCAATAAAAAAAAATGTAGGCTAGGTGCTCAAACATTTTGGCCATATCACCATCTTTATGTTGGATTTTTTTTTTTGTCAATTTGGTCAGTTTTTGATTATTTTTTTTTTATCTGATGCTTTTTAGCATTCAAACTAGCGCGGAAATATTTTTTCAAGTTGTCAACACAGAGTTTTAGTCTTGGCGTTTTTTTTCTGGTGACACCCACGAGAATGTTTACTCAGTCTCGATAAACTTGTTCTTGGTTTCAAGTGTTGAACTTACAGTAATCTGCTTTGTACTAATTCTGTGGAACCTGGTTCAATTTCTACTGGGGATGCAGAGTAGCTGAATGGTTAACAGCACTGAGAATGGAATTGGCAAGCAAGGTTCAAACTCCAGCTGAGACAGTGTGTCCATAGTCATCTCTGGAGCTGAAACATACAACCTAAACTAAAGACTTGTTGATTGTCACTCCTTATAAATGCCTTGCTTTCATTGATACAAGGCAGAATTGTTGGGAGTGAGAACTGAAGGTGTCTCTTGGCAATTTTGTTGGAATGAAAAAATTTTTTAAAAATAATTCGATCGATTCTTTCCCTTAACAGCTCATATCTGATGAAGATTGAAATTAATTCATCTTTTTATCCGTGGAGCCTTTATTTAGGAATCCCTCTCTACTTTACGTGATAAAGATTGGAACTTTATAACTGATTGAGAAAATTAGTAGATCAAACCTCTCATTTGACCAATGTAGGATCCGAACAGTCTGCCAAAACTTATCTAGTGAGAAAAAAAAATTGAAAACTGGTCACATGATCATACATCTGATTTATCAACCAATCAGGGGTTCTTCAGAGAGCCATTTTGACCTGTCGTGGATCTGTCCTATCTGGGCCGCAGACGTTTGGCTCACAACTAACATAACTCTTATACTTTCCTTTCCTGCTCCCATTTTTGTGGGTGCACACATACACTCGAAAATTCCAATGAACAAGTTGACCTTTCCGTACATCATACACAAACTTGGGTTGATGACATTTCCATTACTCGACACTTGAAATGATCACATCCACCTCTGAACTATCCAACCACTCTGAACTCATATATCCAACCGGTTGTGTCTAAAAAGCCTTTTGTTTAATTTGTATTTCTTCATGAAAACCTCTGCTCATACAAAACCATTCTGCTTTCTTTTTTATCAGTTTAATGTTATGAAAGTTATTTTTCAATTGTCAAACTTGAGTATCTCCCTTCATTGACTCAATTTTCTTCTTGAATTTAACATCTTCCAACTTGAAATCTTCCTCTTACCTTATCTCTGCTGTCTGTGGTTTACTGTTAAGGAGAAAGCCAACAATAACATGTCTCTCACCTCTTGAATACCTAAGCCCCTGCTGGTTATTTCATTCATGACTTACACGTGATAATCTGAAATGTATTTGTAGCGGGAATTAAAACAGATTGAGCCGGTTACTCTATTAAGCGATTATTCTACTGCTGTTATGTTGCTAATCTTTAATGGATTACTGTACGATAACCTTATTTGTGCTTGTTGTAGCAATCCTTAAAACCAATCCTTCCTTGAAAAATGATCAACGCTCAAGATCGAAACGGATAAACAAAGAAAAATAGCCTTTATGAAGAAGTAAACAGTAGCGATCGTAATCTGCCGTCTTCTGCCTCAAGGATTTTGTTTATTAATCAAGAAATGAAATTCCAATTGAGTTGATGGCACATTTGTCTGCCCGAGATTCTCTTGTGAAATTGAAGAATTCTTGTAGAAGCATTTGTGTCATGTGGGAAATCAGGAATATTTCTGATTATGCACCTCCCATCCATTTTCTTGATTATTGCATGTGGTAGGGAACTTCTGGTTTGGGTAAAGAGCTGAGGTTGCCGGGCAAATATCACTTTCAGTTTTGAATAGGAGAAGTGATTTTGAAATTTCTCTTAGCCAAGTTTTGAACATGTGGAAAAGGTTTCTGTTTTTGTCGTATTGCTTTGAATCTGAAAATAAATACATATTACAGACATTTGTGGGGGCTAGGGGTGCCCAAGGAGAGTGAATGCGCTAAATCTGTAAATAATTCTTGCTACCCACCTCCCCGAACCTAACTCTTTTCGGTTCCAAAAAAATGCATAAACCTTTTGGTAAGCAATCTCTCTACCATTCCTAAATTGTGAATGTGCAAATAAATAGATGAATACATCAAAGGAAGCAGAAGAAAAAAAAATACAATTAAATAATGGAAACCATACATTTCATAAAACTACAATACATTGATTTGGAAGATAATTTCTTGGTGTCTAAAAAAAACAAACTGTTTGACTTATTTTACGTCTATGTGAGGATAGGCCTAGACTATGTACAGTGTCTACTCCCAGTCCTGTGCTACAGTACATAAAGAAATGTATTGTATGCGATTGAACAAAAAGTCAAAATTCTTTTTTAAAAAAAGCGGCCTCATCCAAATTCATAAAACTTTATATCTATTGATAAGTTGAAAAAAAAAAATTCGTTCTGAATAACAATGTTTCAGGGGGATCCAAGAAAGTATAAACAATGATAATTCAATGACAAAATCGGAAAAAAAATATTTTTAAAAAATTCCCTGCAGATTTTTTTTAGAAATAAAAACAAATAATGTATGTTGTGTTTTAATGAAAAAAAAAAGATCTACGAAAATTTTTCAAAACCGAAAATATTTTAGTTTTTTGACTTTTCTGATTTTCCGATTCAGAGCCAATTAGGAAAACAGTCTGCGTCATCAAATGAAATTATATTGTCTACATCACACATGGGCCACCATAGGCCCATTGACCTGATTTGGCCTTTGGCAACATTTTTTGTGGCCCGTGGCATATCAAGGCATTTATTTTAAGTCTCCTGTAACTTTTCTCAGAATGTCAACTTCATGATTTATATTGTAAAATTACTATTGTTTTGGTTTAACAAATCTTATTACTGTATATAAAAGCTGTTTTCATCAATGTTGTTTGCTGGTTGTTCATTCTGTCAAGGAGAGGGGAAGCTGAGAGAGAGAGAATGGAAGAAAAGACGAACACGACTGCCTTCCGATTTTCGCCATCTGATACTCCACTTTCAGTGACCTTATCACTTATCCTAGACTTGACTCCCCAATCTTGGACTCTGAGTGTTAAATTTACTGTTCCAGCCCCAGATCTTTTGCCTCTCTGGTTTCTCATCCGTCTGTGAGTCAGTTGCCTGCTTCATCCTCTGTGTATTCCTCTGCTTCAATTTTATCATTCATTATTTAGTTATTTATCTATAGAAAATACAATCGTCATTTTGTCATAGATACATTCATACTAAAATATTGATAATGTAGCAAATACCACGTAATGTAGATAGAAAGGTCGGGAAGTTGAAATTTATTGATTTTATTGTAATAATCTTTCTATTATTAAACAGAAGAAAGATTATAGAGAATTATCTACTTTAATGATCTATATAGACCGGGCTTGGACCAGCTTTTTGATCTAGCGCGCCATATGAGACATTATTTGTTTTCATTCAGGCCACACATTGAGGGTAGCCATTTACGAGTTGGAGGATGTTTCAGACCAGATGTTCTCAACTTAGGAGTGGGGAGGTCCATAAATGTATTACTAGGAGCCAGTGGGTTTCTCATATATAATGAACCTGAAGATTGTATTGTTATTGACTTCTGGTTGGATGAGTTACCAAATTGGTTTGTACACTTGAAATGAATTATTTTTCTGTTAACGAGTTTCTTTTAGCTCTTACTTTTCACCTTATGGTACCAATCCTGACTGGTCAGGTCAGAACCCAAAGTTATTTCATCACTAAACGAAGATGAAGCTTGGCGTCAGAAAAGTATACTTGAAACGTTAACAGAATCTAAAACACCGTAACAAATGAAAAAAAAAAAAAAGTTCTAAGAGATGGGGGAATTAAAAAAAAAATGTTCAAAACACCCAGCTGGACTGTTCGACCTCGTGAACGCTGGAAGCAGGCAAAGATGAAACAATGTGAGCTCGTTGTGTAGGCAGATCTTTCAAAAGCTCGTTATCTATAGGAATCTTCATTTAGATAAAAGGGGTCCTCGGTTATGAAAAATTTGGTAACCACTATTCCAGACAGAAAACGTGCACTTGGGCAGATTGACCCTTGTAGTCAGTTTATAAGCAGCAGCTCTGGTTTTCTAGTTTTCTGAAGAATCAAGAAGAGAAAAAAAAAATCTGTTTTCATTTTATGAAATAATCCGCTTAACAAATTAAATGTGTAATGTATTTAAATCATTATAGAATCACTGAAGAGCAGTTAATCTGTAGACTAAGAATATATGTATTCAAAATTCCTCTAATATTTTCCTGGTTTATTCTTTTTATCGGATAAAGCTTTGTCGACTATTATTAGTTCTTGACTGTTATTAATTATGGTTGACAACGCCTCATTCAATGAAAAAAATGATAATATCATTACAACTGCTACAACTTAATGAGATAGAAAAATAAGACTATTTGAATTTTTTCTAAATAGATATGAAAACCCGAACCAATCAATCTCGGTATATTGTCCATCTTCTTCAGTCAAAATTCAAATGTAAAACAAATTTGACTGAAGAAGAGATACAATATCAAAATTTTTCAGTTTTATTCATTATATCGTATTTCTAAAGAAATTCGGAACAGTCTTCTTTTTCTTTTAAATATTTACAAGTAGGTCGTTATCGGTCATTTGTTATGAGTACCACTACAACTCATCATCATCATCAATCTTTTAAGGTCCGTCGTTGGACATAGACCTTCTATAGGATCTGCCACGCTTCTCTATCATGGGCGTCGCGGAGCCAGCACTTCCTGAACTTGTCTAGCTCGTCTCGCCATAGATTAAAAAAAAATAAGGGCAGAAATGGGTCCAAACAGGGAAGGGTTATAGGTGAGTTAAAGAGTTGGATTTGCAATGTAAGTTTATGCTCAATTGATCCCATTAATAGTTTCATTTTGAGAATCAAGACTTTTAGTGATCATCACCCAATGAAAGAGAGAGAGAAGTAACTTATTCATTGATCGCTCTTTTTCCAATCCTTCACCCCCAACACTGCTTGCTGCCAAAAGACATCAGTCACATGACAGTCTCTATTAAGTAACTAACCAGACCTATTGTTCTTTACGCCACCTTTTTTTTTTGGTATTTCTAATAAATGCTACTCATACATTACGATGAGAGGAAAGAAAATGGTCAGACAATCAATAGAAAATCCACATGTGAAAAACTGACATTTGGAAATTAGTGATTATTGCCTACGTAGGCAAAAGACTGACTGTTCATGAAATGGTCGGCCTTTTACTCTAATTAGATATCATTGATTAGTGAGGACGAGGCTCACCAACTTGACATTTGGAATAAGAAACGTGAGACTTTGTGGCTGCGAATATAATACTCAGAGGTTCTGAGAATCCACGGTCATATTCCTCTCTTACTGATCCATGGTTTTCTCAATTTTGCCTTCATTTCGTATTGGCATCGAGTATGTAATTTTTTTTACCGTTATACTTTCCTCTTCTGACTGAAATACCTCCAAAATTCCTCTCCGACGTAGATATCTCCCCAATTCTTCTCCTGATTGAAATTTCTCCCCTTGTTAAAAACTCCTCTTCTATTCCTCCCCTGACAGAAATAATCCCCCAATTCCTCCCTGGGCTAAAAATTCCTCCCCTCTTTTGGGTCCCTCCACTATTCCTTCCCTGGCTCATGATTTATTCCCAATTTTTTTCCCTGGTTGAAAATACTTCCCCGACTCCTTCCCTGGCTGAAAATTACTCCCCAGTTATTTCCTTGAGTGGAATTCTTCCTCAATGCTTTCCCTGGGGAAATTTCTCCCCTGGGGCTCATTGCCTCCGGTTTAAGAATATCTGCTTTAACCGCCAAGCTAAACTTGCATATACAGTTTTGTATCTCTCTCTCTCTCTCTCTCTCTCTCTCTCTCTCTCTCGTTATAAAAACAAAAGATGTCAATGAGATAAGAAACGTAAGTTCCAGAACGTTTAATAAAATCTATGGAAAATATCAAGATTTTCTTATCCACATTTATCTTGCTTCACCCCCCTCCTTTTTTGAAATCCATTCATAAATGTATTCAACTAAATTTGGGTAAATATGAATCTTATTCAGCGTTGCTGAAGTGTTAAATTCTCAAATTGTTGAATTTTTTTTCCTCGTTGTTTAGAGTTTCTAACTTGGCAGCTGTGAGCTTGAGAACCAGCCTCGTGGTCGAAGCCACATGACTGTTTATTTGTCTTTTTTTTTCTTTCTTTTTGTCTATATGCGTATATTTACATAGTTCTGTGTCTATATATATACACCAAAGAATCGTGGAAGTCCACATTGATATTTTCCTAATGCGCTCATGTAAAAAAACAACATTTCATAGCAAAATTCTCTTCCCTCATTCTATATATAAACATATATGCACTAAGAAAACTATATATATATATATATATAAATCTATTTAAAAAGTTTTTGACGAATAGTGTTTAAAGCTGTAAAGCTTTCTAAGAAAAAAATTACATATATATGTATATACTCTCTCACATCTATTCACACGCTTTTGTTTTTGAGTTTTTCCCCCACAGCAATAGAAACTTGTTTTTGTTCAACTGGTGCTCATGGTTATATACATACGGTGTACACTTTTACATGTGCTCTCAAGCACTGGTGTATGTACGTATATCACCGCGTGTGTGTGTATATATATATATATATATATATATATATATATATATATATATATATATATATAATGTGTGTGTGTGTGTTTGAACATGGAGTTATATATACTGATGTATCTATGTTTTATACAGCACATTCTACATTGACAGTTGCACATAAATACCAGTGCATTCAAATTGTGGCACTGGTGTTAATTAGCGTGAGAAACAGAATTTTTGCCTTAATGAGAACGTCTTTTGCCAATTTTTCATTGAATAAATTCCAACATTTACTTAGATACCTCTACACCTTATATATATATATTTATATATTATTGTGTATTTAGGCAGCACCTTTCTTTTAAATAAGTTCCATGGAACAGTATGGACATTTTTTCTGTTCGTTTTTCTCGTGAGTTTCCCCGAGTTTTCTGAAGTTGTTTTTTTTTTATATAGTCGGTTCGATTGAGTGTAAAGATTTTCCTAAATTCATGTTGTATTGTTTTTTTTCTTTTTTTTCTTTTTTTCAATCTTTATCCCTGAGTATTTTCGACCCTCAATGGTCTTTTTCAAAGTTGGTTATAACGTCGCAGTTGTGTCTGTCTCCATTTCCTAATTTCCGAAGATACCTGATATCGAGTGCTCGTTAACCCTACTTCAGTTTGTATCAAATTGTGGTCCTATTTGATTAGTTCTGTTATATTTTGAAGTCAATATTGTTTATAGGCATTTCAAGATGTTGACATCGATTTCATATGTGATTTTTTATTCTAGTTAAAATATTCATACATACCCAGCAAAATGTCTTTGGGTTCCTTTGAATGTGTGATGTGTCTGCATTAGATTTTTATCATTTTGTGTTTATGATGTACAAATCCTAACCTCAACTAAAATGATTTTCGATACAGTTTTATCTCTATTGAGTAAAATCTTGTATCAAAGGAAGAAATCGAACGGAGAATCACTCTTGGACAGCAAGCCTTTGACAGAGCGAGCTCAACTTTCGGAAACAAGAAGATCCTAATAATTCCCAAAAGAAGGGTATAAAACCAATACATCCTTCCGATAGTCACCTATGGAGCTGAGACATGGAACCTAACCAAGAGACAGGCCTGCAAACTGAGAACCATGCAATATGAACACGAAAACATTATTCTCAACCTCACATGGAGAGATCACAAGACTGCACTATATATCTGGAAGAAATAGGAATTCGAGACCTCATAGGATCCACTAGAAAACTGAGATGGCAATGGGCTGGATATGTTGTAAGACTGACAGACAACCGCTTGACATCAGAACTCACGACATGGATCCCTTAAGATCACATGCGCAACCGAGGCCCGCTGAGTCTTTGATGGAGAAACAAACTAAACCAATTCAGAAAGTACTGGCTCCGCGACGTCCACGATAGAGAAGTGTGGTGAATCCTGTGGAAGGTCTATGTCGAACGACGGACGTTAAAAGACTGACGATGATGTATACGAGAAGAGGAAATGAAAAAGAAAAATGTATTTGAATCACCTGCTATCACTAACAATGCCTAATGTTTTTTTTTTTGTTTTTTGCAAATGATGCTCTGCAAACATTTCTTCCGAGTCTCTCCTTAAATCTGATTAATTATAATTAGGTTAGAATCACAAGATATTAATAAGCATCTTGCGCTTCTAAAACCTGGATGATAAGTTGGGTTTTCGACAAGAATAGAAATTCAATCAATACTCAAGGAAAGAAGAAAGAAAGGAGTGGTTGATTCACAATTATTCATTTCTAGGTAGATTTAATAAAATACAGTTTTGAATGGTCAAGGTTTCTACTTTCATTCCAACATGGAGAGATTGTGAGACTGCACAGTATATTAGAGAAAAGACAGGAGACTATTTCCTTTCTAAATTCATAAATACAGAAAGAGCCGTTTATTGTAATCGTGGATCTAATCTAAATCAGTCAGTCCCAAACATTTTATTCAAAATAAATTAAAGATTCATATCAACTTTTTATAAGTTATTCATATCAATTTTTAATACCCTTTGCTTCATGTTATTAGACAGTTATTGTAATCTGAAAAACCCTATCCCAAATTGATCGGTTGGTGTCTTCCTCAGTACTTCAGAATTATAACACACAAATTAAGAAAATTACGTACTTGTTACACCGAATCAGTCAAATTGACTGATTGGCGAAATTTTAACTTTTTTCCACAAGAAATAAATAAATACGCAGATTTGATATCATCATAAGTTCATTTGATCAAAACAAGGAAATAAAACGACTGTTTTTCCTCTATCAAACGATTGTCAAATCAAATTTTTGTAAAAAGAAGTATGTAGTTTTGATTTGATCAAAAGTTTTTAATAAAAAAAGGTATGAAACAAGTATTTTTTTACGATCAAAAGTTGCAATCAAAGTGAAATCTAACTTCTTTTTCACAAAAATGAGTGAATTTTGCCATTCAGACAATTTCACCGTTCAGCATAGCACACACACGCACACACACACACACACACACACACACACACACATATACATATATATATGTGTGTGTGTGTTCACACACATTGCTTTACTATATATATATATATATATATATACATACATACACACTCACATTGCTTTACTATATATATACATATATATATATATATATATATATATATATACATACACTCACATTGCTTTACTATATATACATATATATATATATATACACATATATTGCTTTACTATATATATATATACTCACACATTGCTTTACTATATATATATATATATACACACACACAGATTGCTTTACTAAATATATATATATATATATATATATTCTAAAGCAATGTATGTATACACAGATGCTTAAAACTATGTACAAGTTGTCGAGTTGATTAACAAAAACAATATTTTAGAAAACTTCGCTGTGTTCAGAGCAAACCCCTCAAGTTAGGAAATGGTGGCATTTTTCTTCAAAAATCTGAAATACCATGTACAATCTGATCTTATAGGGCGGTCGAGTATTGGTATTCTTCAATAAGATATTAAATGCAGGTAGCATATGAGTGTGTTGGGACCGAACCTGTTTCCTGGAATGGTATCCAGTGAATAATCCATTGATTCGGGATTTGTTGGGATCGATTCCTTCACGATTTGTAGGCAATATGAGAGAAGTCGAAGGAATCCAGAATTGCAGAAGGGATCAATTGTCTCATGCAATGATTTGTGATCAACCATTTTTCAGAGCCCAATAGCATAGGTACCCTGAACAACGTTGTCTCAATTCACTTTTCTCGCTACAACTTCTGGTATACGCACTGATAACTTGCTAGGATGAGTCATCTCATCCGTTGCAGCCAACAGCTCTGACCATCTAATTATGTCACACTCGAGATTATTTGTACATTTACAGTGAAATCCAAAGTTCTAAGCTATTTGGTCAATAACCTATGTCCCAATCTAATTAGTAAATACCGAAAAGAAATTAAAAAAAAATCTAACCGTATAAACACGTGCAACACGCTTGGAACTTGATTAGTCACTAAGTAACAACTTATGATAATAATTTTACTTGGTACATTATTTAATTATGTAAATTGGTATTTAAAACATTTGATTAGTGACTATTTTCATTTATAATTGCTGATGTTGTGATGAATTTTTTTTTTAAAGAGGAAATTCAGAATTTTTTTGTCAAGGCTGCAGGGAGCCACACTTGGTCTAGAAGGCCGCAGGTTCCCCCCCCCCTGTGTTTGACTATGTACGAGTGCAATTTCCGGAGTTCTGCACAAGATTGGCTCTGGTCTTCTAGCATTCATCCAACAGGGCAACGACCCAAAACATGCAGTCAGAGTTATTCATGAATGATTTAAATGAAAGAAGATTTGGATATGAAGCCCATCATAAATCTGTAGCGAGATCTTGAACTGCTGGTGCATCGTAAATTAATTTGGCAGAGTTGACATAATTGGATCAAACTTAGAATCAGGACCCCGAAATTGACTTGAGTCAAAAGCGCATATTTTCAGATTACACTGATCAAAATTCAATTTGATCAAAACAAAGATGGAATATAGAATTCAGACCCCTTTAACTACGTAAAAGATTTTGAAGAAATAGTATTCCATAATTTGAGAAACTTATTTATCAAATCGAATTTTGATTAAGTTTTTTTTCTTTCTGAAAATTGAATTGAAATCATTTTTGAGCCCGGATTCTACATTTGATCCGAATAAATTTTCTATAGTGTATGGTGTAAGGTACCTCGAGTGCTTGATGTGAAGATCTTGTATCCAGCTATATTAATTTTTGACCAGTATTTCTTTAATTTCATTCTAAGTTGCTTTTCATTGAAGCTGTTTGGACCATTTCTATCTGGGCATAATGAGTAAACGTTTGAATTTTCAGCCCTCTGACTCGATTGACGTGTGATACATACATACATAACTTGACTAGCTTTAAAACTGAAATTGCTTATGTTGACGGTTTTTGTTGACGGATTCTGATATTGCACCCAGCTATTCTTGTAAATGATTCAGAGCAGACAGTGGATATCTAAGGAACCTCGGATTTGCCGACATCATCATCCTTTTTGCTAAGAACCTCTATGACCTCCAGATGATGCTGGACTGACTGAACTAAAAAACAAACAAACAAGTAAAACAATTATCGTGTACAATGAATATATTGAAGACAAAGACACCACAATCAGAATCGAAAACGTAATATCGTAGACCATCGCATCTACCTGGATGGTAAGTGTTCGGTAGAACAAGCTCAATCCTTATGAACAAGAAAACCCCACTCATCCCTAAGAAGGGTATGCAACCAATGAATCCACCCGATAATCGCCAATGGAGCTGAGACATGGAACCTAACCAAAAGATTGACCCTCAAACTGAGAACCGTGCAACGTGCACTAGGAAGAATCCTGCTCAAGATCACATGGAGAGATCGCAAGCTAGCAAAAGATAGAAGAAGAAAAACAGGTGTCGGAGATATTGAATCCACTAGAAAACTCAAATGACAATGGGCTTGTCATGTTGCAAGAACGGTTGGCAATTGTTCGATGTCATGATTAACAACTTGGATCCTTACAGATCACATGCGAAACCGTGGCCGACAAAATGAAGGGTTGCGTGACGAACTAGACAATTTTAGGAAGTATCGGCCCTGCGATGCCCGGAATAGAGAAGTCTGGCAAATCTTGGGGAAGGTCTATGTCCAACGATGAACACTAAAAGATTGGTTATGATGATTTTAACTGACGTTATAGTTGCCAACGTGCAATTTTTAAGTTTGAGGGTTTTTTAATTTCACTAATTTTTTGCTAAAATTTCTGTTGCTTAGTGTGTTATTTAATGAGAAATGTCCTTCACCCATTTGTGGAAAAATTGTGAATAATGGTTTTGCTAGTTTTCTTCGGTGGTAACGTAGACTCTTACGACCTATCGTGTATGGAGAAACGTGGGGTGGGGACTAAGTTTCATTTTATGACTTTTTTCCTAATTACCTGATGAAAAAAGCCTGACTGCTGCAGGATCAGACTCCACTCGAAGTTCTCTTCCGACTGAAAATGCTAACTGCAACTTTTATTTTGTATATGTAATATATAAAAAGTCTGAAAGTATATATTTTCAGTATGAATGTATTTATTCATTAGAATTGTACTTACGTAAGACTTATCCGTTTAGTTCGGCCGGTAAGTGACCAGCCTACCAGTCAATTGAGATTTTCAATCATATGAATGTCAATTTTTACTTTCTTATATTTGGTGAAGATGATTCTTGTTTTACAAAAAACAAGGTCCACTCCAGACTCGAACTGGAGTCTGACAACAAATAACTTGATTAGTCCCTACCTCTCCAGAAATGGAAAAGGCCTTGGTCCATCAGTGGACCTGAACTGGCTGATGTTGATACGAAGAGAGAAATCCGTTATCTATTTATGTATAGATTTATTCTGTGTACAGCTATCAAAATGACTAACTAGTCTTAGCCTGGAGGCTTTCACACCTAGCCTCAACAGAAACTGTTTACATTTATAAAAATATATATATATGTGTGTGTGTGTGTGTGTAAAGTTGTTTTTTTTTTTTTTTTTCATCCCTACATGTGTGTGAACACTTGCACATATTTTCTGGGGCTAGCACTTGTTGTGTATATGCATTCTGCGTGTGTACGATTTGTTTTTAGCAGAGGAAACCTTACAAAATCTATTCCCATAAAGCATTTCGAATGAAGATGAATTATTCAGTGGGCTGGTCAGAGCGAGTGTGTCCACCCATCGCCACTTCTCTGCCCTGGGGCATCGTCTGTTGCTGTGTCAGCACTGACATTCTTCCATCCCTTCCCTTTTCTCCGTCTCCTTCTTCGCGAACCGTTTTCCTTATTCTCAGAGACTCTCCAAGAGAGATTTGCGTCTTTGTATGCTTTTGTATCCAAGTGGACGGTCTCTTTCAGGAAATAGGATCTATTTATATTGATGCCGACTTTGGTAGAGGGAAAGGAAAGAAAAGGACAAAATGTAAATATATATATATATATATATATATATATATATATATATATATATATATATATATATATATATATATATATATATATATCCCGTAGATGGTTTTGAGCTAGTCTGACTTTAAAGTTGTAGATTTTGCAGGTGGACTGATGGTTGAATGGTCAGTTGTGTTGATGGTCTTGGCTTTCACTTTGGAAATGACCATTTGTTCCGTCTGCATCTCGGACCAGCGAAAGAACGATGCTAGGGTTGTTTTGTGATATGCTCTTCTCTGCTTTTCAGGGGCTTTGAAAGAGAAATATCTAAACGGACCCAGTTGGGCATTGGGTGGCCCAGTGCCCACACAAATGACCTGGTTTCATTTATCTTTTTTCTTTCTTTTTTTCTTTTCCAAATTCCAACCCATCCATATTTGTCCATGGATTCAGAAGCCACATTCTATAGTTTATGGGTTCATGGTCACATATTTGTGTATATAACCACGTAGCCATATCAAATCACTGTACCCCTACTAAACTGCTGAATGAATTACAGATTTGTTCGTATGTGTGTATGTGTTCAAGCACTCCTAGTGGAATTTCTGGGGCTGCAGTCGTGTGGTCACTTTAACAACTCGATGGCCATTTTGTACTGACATACCTAAATCTCGAACTGGTAATTTTTCAAGCTTTTTATATAACTGGTAAATTTTTTAGTTCTGATCATTTACGCGAGTTACTGATTTATTCGAGTATTTGACTCCATAATAGCCGTGTCTGAGATCATCAGTCTTCAGTCGTCTGTCGTTGGACATAGACCTTCCACAGGATTCGCCACACTTCTGTATCGTAGGTGTTGCAGTGCCAGTACTTTCTGAATTTGTTCAGTGTCTGTCTGTCTCTCTCTCTCTCGCGCGCATGTGATCTTTGGGGATCCATGTCGTGAGTCGTGATGTCAAGCGGTTGCCTGCCAGTCTTGCAACATGGCCAGCCCATTGCCATTTGAGTTTTAAAAAAAAAGATTCTATGACTTCTTTGACTCCCTGATACACTCTACTGTCTTGTGATCTCTCGTGTGCATTGCATGGTTCTCAGTTCGAGAGTCAGGTCTTTGTTTAGGTTCCATATTTCAGCTCCATAGGTGACTATCGGGAGAATGCATTGGTTGTATACTCTTATTTTCAGGATTATTGGGATCGTCTGGTTTTTGAAAGTTGGGCTTGCTCTGCCAAAGGCTTGCCATCCTAGAGTGATTCTTTGCTTGATTTCTTCTTCCTTTGTGGATTTCATAGAGATCGTTGTCCTCGGTAGACGTAGTTGTCTACCTTCCCCAGTTTTGAATCTTCGATTTTGACAGTTATATCCTCATTCTCTATTTGATTGTTGTGCATGACTTTTGTTTTACTGGAGTTGTTGTGTAAGCCGACTTTCTTGTTTTCTTCGGTTAATTCATCTAGCATTAGTTGGAGGTAGTGTTGGTTCTCTGCGAAAAGGACGCTGTCGTTTGCAAATTAGAGGCTGCTCAGATATTCGCCATCTATTTTGATTCCTCTATTCTCCCAATCCAAGTTTCGGAAGATCATTTTGAGGCAGGCTGTGAAGAGTTTGGGTATGCTGGTATCACCTTGTCCCACTCCTTTTTGGAGCTGGAAGCATTCAGTCTTTATGAAGCTTGATAAAGGAGTTGCTGTGATCGTATATATGTTGTAGTACTTTGACGTATACAGGGTCTACACCTTGTAGAATGATGGCCTTCATGACCGTGGGAATTTCCACAGCCAAAGCCCTCTTGAAGTCTATAAATGCTACATTGAATGGCATTTTGTATTCTGTTGCTTTTTCTTCCAGCTGATTTATTTAATGGAGATGGTCCATAGTCGAGTAACTTCTAAATTCAGCTTGTTCCCGTAGTTGGTTTTCATCTAGTGTTTCTGTAAAAAGTTTTCAGATGCAGTTGAGTAGACTTATAGGTCTGTAGTTGTTGGGGTCTTGGGGGTTTCATTTTTTATGTTGAAGGATTATGATTGTCGTTGTTCAGTCTTTCGGGGCTTTACTCTGTTTTAGACGCAAGTTGAATAGAATATCTAGGTTTTTTTTCATTGATGATCTTATCAGCTTTTTTGACTTGATTGATGGTGATATTATCTGGTCCTGATGCTTTTCCTTTTTTGTTTATTTGATGGCTTGTTTTAACTCCCATGGTGTAACTTCTGGGAAGTCCTCTAACTGATTGGCCACGTCTTGTGTATCCTAGGCGTTGTTTTACTGTCTGTGTTTTGAAGAGTAGAGTTCTTGATAGAATTCATGGGCTCGTTGTACAATTCTGTCTCTGTCTGTTGATATGTCTCCGTTTTCTTAGAATATGATAGTTATTTGTTTCTGTCTAACACTGAGAGCTTTGTTTATTGCTCTAAAGCCTCGATGTTTTTCGAGAGTGGTTTCAATGATTGCTGTCGTTGTATACTTTTGTCTTCTCTTAATTTCTTTTTGAGTGTTTTGTTCAATTCGGTCTCCTCTATTTTCCCCCTTGTTGTAGGTGGTTTGGAGTTTCCGTGCTTTTGAATGAGTTTCCTGGTTTCATCAGAGATTTTAGTAATCGTCTGTGTGTTTCTTGGTTTAAACATAGTGGCAGCTTCTATTAAAGAGGTTGTTATTTTGCTGTGGAGTTTGTTGATGTCGTTGTCTTCGATAAGGATTTTATCTGTTTTATCAATTCTAGCTTGAAGGATCTGGTGAGTTCATTTTGTACGTTTAGCTGTTGCAATGTGGTGTGGAACATTTTTCTGCATTCTTTATTGGTGTTTACTTGCATCTTCCATCTTACCATTCTGTGGTCGCTTCCTATGTTTACTTGGTTTAAAACTTGAATGTCTTTGGTGTCGATTTCGTCCGTTAAGGACGTAGTCTATTTCGTTTTTGGTTTCGAGGTTGGGGCTCTCCCAAGTCCATTATCTATTGGATTTCTTTCTGAAGAATGTATTCAGGATTTCGAAGTCATTCGCCGTTGCAAAATCCGCAAGATCTTAACCTGTCTTGTTCTGTATTTTGTATCCAAACTCGCCAATGCAGCGTTTGTTTCTTTGTCCTACTTGTGCGTTGAAGTCTCTCATGATGACATTGAAGTAATTTTTAGTATCTTACGGTGTGGAGTTCAATTTGGTAAGTGTTCGAGCGGGCGGTTTGGTGATAGCCATGTTCGAGCGGGCGACTCGGTGATTGCCGTACCAAGGGCATCATTATTCTCTTTTGTTATGATTTTTGTGCTGGGAAGTCTTCATTAAAAGTAACATAAATAAGAAAAAAAATATCATTTTATGATTTTAATGTCAATTTTCCCCCATTCCTGAATTCTATTAATCTTTTCAATAAATCACTCTTTTGTTCGTTTTTGATCAGGGAATAAATTAAGTGCCCTGTTGTCAGTAATCTGAAGAAGGATGGCATTTTTATGATAGGGTTGTGTATAATATTTATATCTCGACTCTTGTATCTAAATCAGATTTTATTTCGATTCGTTTGTAGTCATAAACCTTTACAAATAGTAAATGTTGTTGTTATTATTATCATTTCTCTTTTTCCTCCTATTTATTTGCCAAATTACCAATTTATCAATTCTTCCTTATTGTCCTCCACACTTCCTTCTCTTTCATATATGAAGAACAACGCGTTCCGAAGTCTCGTACAGTGCAGATATCCCCTGCTTCACGAAAGATCGCTTTTTGAGCCACTTATTCGTTTTTTCAAAGGTGGAAGTTAAAATAGCATTCAGTTTGTTTTGGAGAGAGATGTTATGGAGGTAGTGCACACCCTCTACATCGTATGACCCTGTTTTCTAATACTGCCGACCATCCAACCTCATATGTTTCGGCCTAACATATCATGATCATCATCATCAGGGTTTGCCAACGATCAAAATCTTTCCCTCGTATAAATTATTGGTAATTTCCTTCTTCTCTTTATGCCATTTAAAGGCTTACGGGAGATTTTCATAGAAACACTCAACTTTCAAATCGCAAAAGAAACCTGAGTATATATTTTGCCTCTCTCCGCTCTACCTCTCCTATCCTTGCACCTCTTCTATCTCCCTCTCTCTCTCTGTCTCTATTTTGCACCATCCTCCTTCCTCAATACTTCCCCCTCTCTTCCCCATCTCCCCCTCTCCCTTCTCTCCTCTCTCTCCCTCCGCTCTGTCTCTCTCCCCGTCTCTTCCCTGCTCTCTCCTCTCCCTCTGCTTTGTCCCTCCTCTCCCTCTGCTTTGTCCCTCCTCTCCCTCTGCTTTGTCCCTCCTCTCCCTCTGCTTTGTCCCTCCTCTCCCTCTGCTTTGTCCCTCCTCTCCCTCTGTTTTATCCCTCCTCTCCCTCTGCTTTATCCCTCCCCTTTCTGCTTTGTCCCTCCCCTTTCTGCTTTGTCCCTCCTCTCTCTCTGCTTTGTCCGTTTCCTCTCTCTCTCTGCTTTGTCCGTTTCCTCTCTCTCTCTGCTTTGTCCGTTTCCTCTCTCTCTCTGCTTTGTCCGTTTCCTCTCTCTCTCTGCTTTGTCCGTTTCCTCTCTCTCTCTCTCTGCTTTGTCCGTTTCCTCTCTCTCTCTCTGCTTTGTCCGTTTCCTCTCTCTCTCTCTGCTTTGTCCGTTTCCTCTCTCTCTCTCTCTGCTTTGTCCGTTTCCTCTCTCTCTCTCTGCTTTGTCCGTTTCCTCTCTCTCTCTGCTTTGTCCGTTTCCTCTCTCTCTCTCTCTCTCTGCTTTGTCCGTTTCCTCTCTCTCTCTCTGCTTTGTCCGTTTCCTCTCTCTCTCTCTGCTTTGTCCGTTTCCTCTCTCTCTCTGCTTTGTCCGTTTCCTCTCTCTCTCTCTGCTTTGTCCGTTTCCTCTCTCTCTCTCTGCTTTGTCCGTTTCCTCTCTCTCTCTCTGCTTTGTCCGTTTCCTCTCTCTCTCTCTGCTTTGTCCGTTTCCTCTCTCTCTCTCTGCTTTGTCCGTTTCCTCTCTCTCTCTCTGCTTTGTCCGTTTCCTCTCTCTCTCTCTCTGCTTTGTCCCCTCTCCTCTCTCTCTCTCTACTTTGTCCCCTCTCCTCTCTCTCTCTCTACTTTGTCCCCTCTCCTCTCTCTCTCTCTCTCTCTACTTTGTCCCCTCTCCTCTCTCTCTCTCTACTTTGTCCCCTCTCCTCTCTCTCTCTCTACTTTGTCCCCTCTCCTCTCTCTCTCTCTACTTTGTCCCCTCTCCTCTCTCTCTCTCTACTTTGTCCCCTCTCCTCTCTCTCTCTCTACTTTGTCCCCTCTCCTCTCTCTCTCTCTACTTTGTCCCCTCTCCTCTCTCTCTCTACTTTGTCCCCTCTCCTCTCTCTCTCTACTTTGTCCCCTCTCCTCTCTCTCTCTCTACTTTGTCCCCTCTCTTTCGGCTTTCCCCCCCCCATCTCTACCTTCTCTCCTTCTCCATCACCATTTCTCTCCCCTGCTCTCCAACTACTTTCTCTCTTCTGATAAATCCCTGCTTTGCATTTCGGTCAATGTTGATATCTTGTGTAAACACTGCAAATGGAATGAGCTTTCCTATCTTTTTGATATGCCTTACTCAGTTAAAGGTTTCAACAAACATCCACTTCTGATTCCAAATGAATATTGGACTCCCATGATGCCATTCTGAATGAATGGATTCAAAAATCCCAATAAACTATTTTTTTGCCCTCTCTGCACCCCCCTCTTTCCCCATCTCACATAAAAGCAGGAAGTGTGAGTTGTTTGCTGAAACTATTCATTACTGAAATTACTGGAACTCCTTACCAGCATTGGGCATTAGGGACATAAAACCCAATGTCTGAATCCTTGAAGACCTTCCCTTAGATCCTTTGACCATGTGAATTTGGCAGGCAAAGTCTTAGGTGCTTAATTGTCAACCTCACCCCACTGATTAATTTGGGGGAAAATTTCCCAAACTAATCTTCCCCACTCCTATCAACCCATCCCCACTAATTGATTTCTATAGATTTGTCAAAATCTTTTCATCAAAAGACAACTATTTGGTTTAACTAATAAGTAAATGGATTCTCTTGTTCCTGTCAATACTGTACATTTTTACTTCCATTATAAATCTTTCTCGAACGACTTTCTCCTACTAAATTGTGTCGTTGGCCCTGATCTCCCACCAAGCTTATTCCAGACCACCCAGTTTATTGAATTGTGACAGATTTTCCGCCCTTCCTTGTTATCCGGCATCCAATAATATAAAGTCAAAAGTTTGGAAAAGATATATGGTTGAACCGAGTATCAACTATTGTGAAATAACATGCTACATCAACTGAAAGGATGTCTGTAAATTTTGGCTAAATTACGTACAGACTTGTCAAAATCTTTTCATCAAAAGACAACTAGTGCAAGGAGAAGAGCGTGGTTGAACTAATCAGCTAAAGAATTTTCTTGTTCCTGTCAATACTGTATATTTTTACTTCCCATGTGCCTACCCCATTTGTACTAAAACATAAATAACAAGTGCTATCAAGTGAAACTTCTTAATATTCATTAACTTTGAAGGAAATCTAACAAAATTGTTTTATCATCATTTTAATAATATTGTTCTAAGATTAATGCTTTTCCTCATTAGAAAGAAATGGAATTTGACTGAAGAATTCAAAAGAATTCTTGCTGCCTATTTTAGCTCAACATTTTTCGAAAATTGTATAAAAAGTTTACGTGTCTGGTAGTTACGAATAAAATTTGTTTTGGGAAATGTGGATGTAATTATGGTGGATATCAATGTTTACATCTCATGTCAACTTTCTTTTTGCCTGCAGATTTGTTTATGTTAATAGCATAATACATTTAGATATATTTTATCTCTGTCTATAGTAATTTTTTGTTTTTTTTTGCCATTATCCTAAAGTTTTCCAACATTTTCTTACTTCCTCCCTGCTCTCGGCCACTTTCTGTGAAAAAGTAGACCTGTTTTGAATAGGGTGCGCTCTGAGTTTTGTTAATTGTGCCTCCAGCTTGCTTGGTCGGTTGCTAAGTAATGGATATACTCGCCTGTTTACCTCCAGGTTGGACATTCGACACAGCAGGGTTTCCTTTATCTTATATATCTGTTTCCAGTCCTGTGACTGAAACCAACGAACAAACATACAAAAGAAGTGACAGCGGCTTTTAAATGAAGAGAATAATTTTGTTTTTCTATGTGTTATTGTGCTTTGAAGAAAGTTATGCTTTCCTTTTTCTTTTTTTTCTGTGTTTAAACGTTGCTTGATTTTGTGGTTGGTATTGTATTGTATTCTAAATAACATTACTTTGGTATGTTTCTCAGAATAACTTATAATATCTGCTGGACTATAAGTAATGGTTCATAATGGTATTTAGAAGACTATCGCTCACTGCTGTCCACCCAAGCACTATATAATTGTCCGTATCCAGCGTTAGTAGATGGCTCCTGGTCATAATATCATTTCATTTGATGTAGTGGAATATTTTAATTGAATGTCCATTCGTTATGTTCTACTCTACATCTTGAAGTTTTGCTATGGTGAATATTTTATGTAGAAGCTCTTGAGAGCACACTGCAAAAAGATGTTGGTCACATGACAGTTTCTAATGAGTGAGTAACCAAACCGGACCTATTTTGAATCACCATGGTCCAATAGATAGTCCGCACAACCAGCCAGTCAAGGGGCTGAAGATTCTTCTCATTTTGTTCATATCTATGTCTCCGGGCACTCCTGGTCTCATTTTGGGGGCTACAACCTTGAAAATTTGCATTAGCACACCACTAAGCATAATCTAAAAACTTGATGGCTTTTTTTTAAAAAATGTGCATTTTTGGATCTCTCTGGTCATTTCGGACAAACAAAGCTCAAATGTTGAGCTGGTATGTTTTTTTTTTATTTGTATAACTTCTTTTCTTTTATTTCTGTCATTTTGCATAGTCACTTTTTTGAGTTGTTAGTCTCTGAACAAAGACCAATCAAATGATCGGTCAAACCCATCTATGCTTGTAAAATCACAATTCCGAACAGCACAAACATTCTGCCATCGAAATATTTTCTGGAACCATGAAGAAGGATAGCTTAGGAAGCGAGCATAAAAAGGATTTCTATTTTCGAGCATATCAGCCTTTTATTCAAAAGAATATTGAAACTTTTTTTTTTCTATTCCCCTTTCAACTTGCCTACCAAGTGTCTTCTCAATGTCAAAGTTATAAATTGATTTTGTAATATCAATAAACAGAGCATACACGCAGGTTGTAGAGTAAAAGAAGAAAAAGGCAACATGTCGCTTTACAAAATGATTAGATTAGTGAATTGCTCGTCACTCCCAATGTTTAGGGGGATGCGAATGCATTCTAATGAACTCGCTATAATCGAATCAATAATGTTGTCATTGCGAGAAGGTAGCGTTGGACGCTCAAGGGCTGAAGCGGAGACGATGATTAGAATTCTGTCTCCGAGGGGGACAGGTAGGTGGATGGGTGGCTGATAGCATCTCAAATGCTTCTAGGGTACACTTTGAGTGCGTGTACGACCTCGATGAATTGTCAGGTTCACATGTCTACTGATAGTGTTGCTATTGTTACTTTCACCGTTTTTTTTTCTTCTTCTCTCAGAAAAAAAAGAAAGAATATGTCCAGCTCCTGTTGCCACCCTCCTTCATGGTTTTCTATCTTTCTTTTTCTTTTTCTTTTCTTCTTTTTTTTCAAAGGACTTGTCTTATCGTCTTGAATCTTTAGAGAAAATGCTGTCTTTAAAGTATTCAGGTATATCCCATTTTTTCAGAAACTGTCAGCATAGTTAACATAGGTTTCTTTGGTTTTTATCGGATTCTGACTTGCTATGCACATGTGTAAGGGTTGCACTTATGGCACCAGAGAATTGACAATTCCAACATTTACTCTCTTGTCTGGAAAAAAAATGCTTTTCGTTTTTTGTAAACCCTCCCCCTAGTGAGATTTTATGTTCAATTTACAGTGTAATTTTATGCTAAATTTGTTGCTCAGTTTGTGTTGAGTAGTGTTGACTCTTGTTTTTGAAAAATGTGGAGTCATCTCCCAAACAAAGCCAGCTGTCATGGAGAGGTTCAGTTATTTGGCAATTTCTATTGACTAACTAGATCTTTTTGAAGTTTGCTTTTAACCAAATTTTTGCTTTTATGAAAGAATACTGGAAGCAAAAATTATGATCAGCATTTGGTTTGCAGTGGACCATTATAGAGGCAGCATGCCCCCTCTTTTTCCTGCACCCCAGTCCCCTGTGCCTCTTACCACTCCAATACCCAGGGACTCAACCTAATCATCATCAGCCTTTTGGCATCTGTCATTGGACAGAGACCTTCCCCAGGGTTTGTCAGATCTCTCTATCATGGGCGTTGTGGAGCCAGTATTTTCTGGAGTCGTCTAGATATAAATCGACATTGATTGCTTGGGATGAGACACCTTTCAGAATACAGAATGTTTTAAATTCTGGAATGATAGAATCTAAATCAAATTGCCTGCTCGACCAACTAACCAAGTAGCTACAGATTCTTCTTTGCTCAACTGTTTGTGTGTGGGCAATCATGGTTTCATTCTTGGGGCTGCAACTTTGTAACTTAGCTTGAGTACACCACTCGGCACCATCTGAAAATTTCAAATTTTTTCCAATGTGCTGGGTGGGGGATCTATATGATTATATGATTATTTTGGACCTGCAACGCCCTAATCTTATGTTGATATTTTTTAGATAAAAGGTCAATTTTATTTGGGGGGGGGGGATAATCAGTTCTAGTATACGCACAAACTATGGTGATTCCTTTATGTGAAGTACAGATATTTCTTGTTTACATTTAAACACTGATTAGACTTATCGAACGAGATGTCTCACTACAGAATAAATATCATAACAAACAAGACTGCTATCTTTTTCTATCAGATGTTTTTCAAGGATCCATATTTAAGATCTCAGCACTCTCTTTGGGTTTTTTTTTCCCCCATTGTCAATATTTCTTTATAGAAAATGATATTGATTCTCATTAAAAACCACTTTCTTTATTTCTTTCTTCTGAAAGATAACCATTTAAAAACTTTCTATTCGATATATCGTAGGTATGTTCTCGTCTCTTATTTGTACAAGTTCCAAAATAAAGAAAATCGAAAGACGCTAACTGATAAGAGAAGCCATCTTCAAGTTTGTTTTCTCTGGTTATTTAAGTGCCGAGTAGACTCCGAAAGAAAAAAAAAAAGATAAGTTTTTCTATGAACTTTTCCGAGATGCATTATTATGAAGATTCTCTTTTCTTTTCTGCTCTCCCCCTTTTTTTTTTTTTTTTTCTTCCATTGAATGTTTCTTGTGCAGTGGAGAACATAATTGAAACTGGTCTGGTTAGTCAGTCAATAGAAACCGTCACGTGACCGATGTCTTTTGGCAGAATGCCATGTTGGGAAGCGATTGATCAATTTGAAAAAATTGGGTGATCAATGAATAAGTTACTTCTCTCGCCTTTACTTGAGCAGTGATCACTGAAAATGTTTGAATTTTCAAAAAAAAAAAACAGGCATTGGTACAAACTAAAAGACCTTTTTAGCATGAAATTGAATTACAAACCTATTATAGGGTGGGGTAATAGAAAGAAGAAGAAACGTTTTTACTCTTCATAACGAGGGCTAATGGGTTTAGAATTTTCAGCCCTCTAGCCAGTGTTGCCCATTTGGAGATTTTGGCATAAAAAATGACCATGTCTCTTATTTGGGCAGTGCGAGAATTGCTAAATTAGTGCAGACATTTTGGACGTTTTTTACCATTTTTTGCATTTGGTGGATTCTGGCTATTTCGGCTTTTTTTTTCTGTTTTGGAGGTGCAAAAGTTGCTGAATCAGCACGGACATTTTCGGTTGTTTTTTGACAATTTTTGGCCGTTTATTGACTATTTTCTCAATTTGGTGGGTTTGAACTTTTAAAAATAAATTTGGCACTTTCTGGCTCTCAAATGAGCATGAAAATACTTTTTGAGTTAACAACGCTGCCTCTAGCTCCATGGGTTCATATATACAAAGCCAGCCAGCCACCCAGCCAGCGAGCTGAACCTACTCAAAAATTGATAGAAACCCATGTTGACAGTTTTGTTGATGGTTTCTAATTGGAGACATGAATCCTTTGTCATTCCTCCTTCATTTATTGTAATTCTTTACATTAGCTCGATGAAATTCTTGTCAAACTTTAAAACTGGAGTTGATTTTTCTACCGTAACAAGAACAAGAACAATCCTCACCAAAATAAAGGGTGCAAACTGATAAGTCAAATCCACATCCCCGTACCATGATTTGGACTCCTGACCAACTGATTGTTTGGAGGCTAACTTACTGAGTTGTATTGACAAGTCTCAGATATAAACAAAAATCTGTCACAGGCTCATTTGATTCTTACAAATAGATACATTTATACAAAAGACTGTATTTTATATATTTTTCATTATTGTATGCACATTTGGCTGTGGAAAAATGGCTAGATTAATGCAGATGTGCTGAAATATTTTGGCTATTTTTTTTCCATCTTTAGCATCTTTTTGTGTTTTTTGGCCATTTTAGACGTTATTCAGATATTTTGTATTCTTTAGATTTTTATGGCAGTCAAACTAGAACAAAAAATATTTTTCTTGTTAGCAACATTGAGTTTCAGTTATGGCAATTTTCTTCAGCTAACCCCCTTGTCATTTTTGTCTTAGTCTCACTTGTGTATAATTTGAATTCAGTTTTTATCATGAACAAAAAAAAAGAAAACCATAAATGAAACTAATTTCCTAATTGTTTCTTTTGTTCAAGTTTTTGACTCTCCTCTAAATATGTAAAGGAAAACTCAGATCGACATAACTGAACACAGAACAATTATAATTTTTCCTGTTTGCATAAAGTTAGTAAACAACAGACTTGAAATTAGATTCTCAGAACGAATGTTTTCTCGTGTATGTTTGCCAGAAAAAAAAAAACAAACTTTTCAGTAAGTAAATTAAATCATTCACACTTCATGCTTCATTCACCTCTCATCCCCCCCCCCCATAATTTCATTCAGACTCTGGTGAATCATTTACTCGTTTGAGTCGCTACTGGAATAGAACAGCAGATGGTAGTGCGTTGATTGTGCCAAGAATAAATTATGTCATACGCTCGATTCTCTTGTTTTACGATGAGACAATGCTGTTCCATCTGTGGCTGTTGGAGGACCACACTTGTATTTTCTGTAACTTCATGAAAAGAAATCGATGGTTGAACTGTCTCTGTTCATTGCCATTAATGAAAATAAATACAACTGAAATCAAAGGCATAGAAGAGAACATTTAGAGAGTGCTTACTTCCTCTTACACCAATGTCACTTACAAAAACTGAACAATCCGGTGACGGATCCGGGACTCCACAGTGACAAAAGCTTGTGTTAATTATTCATCTGAGACATCCCTTTGAATCTTGATTCATTTCAACACTCGATTACCTCCCTTAGACCAAATAACTTTGTCATTGCTGTGTTATTACTTACAAAATGCCCGCAAAATTGTCCTACTTCAGTGTTCAAAATTTTTTTTTAAACCCTGGATCTGCCCCCAAATTTAATCAATTATTCCTTGGTCTGCATCCCACTTTTCCATAAAATGTCATTGACTCTCAAAATTCTGAACATTAAGCTCTGTATCAGGAAACAAAACTGTTAACACGGGTTTCTTAAGTTTTTGAGTGATTCTGCCTGTCTAGCAATTGTATAGACAGGCTGCATTAATCGGAGAAAAAATCTAAAAAGAAAGTTTTCAAGAAATTCCCCTTAAAATAGATTTTTGTTGGGAAGTTCAAATCATAATGTAAGTTTATGCTAAATTGGTCCCTTGGCCTGTGTCATGCTCATTTTTGGAAATTTTGACATTTTAGTGGTTGTGTCCCAACGAAAGGCTAGAGAAGTAACTTATTTATCGTTAACCTTTTTTTCCGATATTATCTAATTGATCAACCCCAACAAAAGGGAGTTAGTCACAAAGGTTTCTATCGAGTGACCGACCAGACCTGTTTTTCCTCTTGCCTTAAAATCATCAAAGCCTGATTATCTGTCTGAGTTGACTTTGCTGCCTCTTGTTCACTTCACTTCCGAAATCTTAAAATAAAATTCCGATGATGACAGTAGCAGCTGCCTTGGCAGCCGGTCTCTGTTGAGCTGCTAAACATTTATCTGATAAGGCGCCAGTTCTATGCACGTGATGAGAACCTGGAGGTAGAGAGGATGTGGAAGACATATCAATAAAATGATGTATTTTACTTATATACTTATTCATTTCTCTTCAGCAAAGTAGAACAGCAATGATATCCTGCCACAATTTCTACCCTCTTCGTTATCTTCCTGTCACCTCTCTCTGTACGTGCGAAAAGATAAGTTCGATAGTCTTGTCTCTATATTTTTTTTGTGTCATTTGTAGATTCGCAAGAACGGGGAAGTTATCACTTGTGTTTTGCTAACTGGGACGAAAGTCGACAGTTCGATGATCAGCAGAAATTTCAAGTTAGAACCCGATTTGAGTAGGTTAACAGTATCTGTAAAGAATGAGGTGACCCGAAGAGAGAGTGGTTTGAGAGAGATAGACAGCGTTTCTGACAAAGAAAGCAAGCTGTTATCTCAATGAAATGAGGGATAATAGAGAGAAAGAAACATCTTTTTCCACATCACACTGTCATTCGTTTTTTTTTTTTTAAATTTGATTCTTGTGATGACAAAAACAGAATACAAACAGAGAGAAAGAAAGGAAGAAGCTGACTAAACAGAGTTTATAACTAATGTATACACTTTACACACACACACACATATGTAACTTTTGCCTTTGTCAGTGAATTAAATTGCACTTCAGACAATTTTTTTCCTTTTTTTTATGCAACGATTATTTATTTTTGTCTTGGAAAAATCAATTGGAAACATTTTTCAATATCAATATTCTATTACACAAACAAATGTTGCCAAAAATGGTATATACAATGTCACAGGACTTCAACAGACTCAATTCTTTCTCTTGTTAGCTCTTTGTTGTAGTTGATCATCATCATCATTATCATCATCACCAACACCACCATCATCATCATCACCATCACCATTGTCATCGTCATCACCACCACTATTATCATCATCATCATCACCACCACCATTATCATCATCACCATCACCACCACCATTATCATCATCACCATCACCACCACCATTATCATCATCACCATCACCACCACCATTATCATCATCACCATCACCACCACCATTATCATCATCACCATCACCACCACCATTATCATCATCACCATCACCACCACCATTATCATCATCACCATCACCACCACCATTATCATCATCACCATCACCACCACCATTATCATCATCACCATCACCACCACCATCATCACCATCACCATTATCATCATCACCATCACCATTATCATCATCACCATCACCATTATCATCATCACCATCACCATTATCATCATCACCATCACCATTATCATCATCACCATCACCATTATCATCATCACCATCACCATTATCATCATCACCATCACCATTATCATCATCACCATCACCATTATCATCATCACCACCACCATTATCATCATCACCACCACCATTATCATCATCACCATCACCACCACCATTATCATCATCACCATCACCACCACCATTATCATCATCACCATCACCACCACCATTATCATCATCACCATCACCACCACCATTATCATCATCACCATCACCACCACCATTATCATCATCACCACCACCATTATCATCATCACCATCACCACCACCATTATCATCATCACCATCACCACCACCATTATCATCATCATCATCACCATCACCACCATCATTATCATTATTATCATCACCATCACCGCTACTACCATAATTATTATTATTACCATTATTATTATAATTCTTCTTCTTCACCATCACCATCACCACCACCACAACATTACATCAAAATCCATTACTGGATAAAGAGCTCTCCCAAGATCTGCCAGTTTTTTTTTGTTTTTTTTTTTACTCATGAGGATTGGCACCGCCAATACATTCTGAACTTGTCTAAAACATCATGCCATCTGCTTGGTAATTTTTTTGCTGTCTACAATTTCGCATATGATCTCATGGGATCCACTTTGTGAGTCACGATGTCCAGTGCTTGTCTGAGTCTTTTCAACACGAACTGCCAATTACCATTTAAACTTCTTAATGTATTTTAGGATAGCCCCCGACAGCTGTTTACTTTCTGGTGCCGTCTCGCGATCTCTCCAGGTTATGTTCAACATGATTTTGGATTCAATTGAATTCTTTCCTCTCCAAAGTTGGCTTCAAACGTCAGACTACCATAGAATTCTAAAAGTCTAGACAGCTAAAGGATTAGATCAGTCCAAATTTTCTTAATTCCTGGACAGTAATTTTAAAATTCAGATTTAAAAAGGAATTAAGAAGATATGGATAGGTTGAATCTAAAAGTTAATTCAATGGCAAATATAGTATGCTTCATTCATTGAAACGGGCAGTTTAAAAAAGTTAACACTTGACAAAAATGTAAATAAACTTTTTTAACTACAAAAAATCGTAGTGTGATGCTTGAAATCATATTTTAAAATAAACATAACAAAAAATACAGTAAATACATGAAAGGCAAAGTTATAGGTATGAATGATATTAACACAATTTTACTGAAGTATCGACACCTGAGAAATTAAAAAATCTGGTAAAAAAATTGCATATCATTCGATCCTGATAAAATTTACAGTAGTTATTTGTTGAAGGAAAAATTTAGGAAAAAAAAAAATTTTCATTCCAAATATCAGAAATAAAGATTTTTTTTCTCCCTATGATTCCTACCATCTACATGATTTATCTTCTACATCAGTGATTTCATTTATTTTTACGCATTTTACAGATAAATCCCATGAGATATTAATTGCATTTACCTTATATAGAATCTTTAGGAATTGAAAAAAAAAAAAAATAGAAGGAAAATTAGGTAAAATACTTTTCTTCTTGGCAATTTTTTTTAGCCTTTTTTTCAAATAATTTAGGCTTTTGATATGGAAATTTTTTTTCACTTCATTTAAAAAATAATGTTTTTATCATAATTGGTTCGAGCAGTTCCTTAGTGCTTTTCTAAAAAAGGTAAACACAATTAACATCCCAAGGGATTTATCTTTTAGATGTGTAAAAATCAATGGAAATATTTATGCATAAAACAAAATGAATCAAGAAATAAATGGTGAGAGTGGAATCATATGAAAAAAATTCTTCCCGGATCTTTGGGATGAAAAATTTTTTTTTTAAATTTGTTTTTCAACTAGTGTCAAAAAATTTATTAGAATTGAATAATAAATAGATTTTTGCCAGATTTTAAAATATTTCAGTTGTTGATTCTCTGGTTAAATTGCATACATATAGTTCATACCTACAAATTTATTTCATACAAATAGATTATTCATTTATTTTTGGTTTTTATTAACCAAACATTTTCCCTAATATAAAGTACAAAACAACAAATAAATTTCCTTGAAATTTTCCGTCAGATTTCAAAGAGTTCGATAGTTTTCAAAAATTAGGGGTTCTAGGGATATGCGGATTTCTGGCATCCAACTGTACTTTGATGAACTGTGCTTGCCTTACATTGCAAAGAGTTCATTTCGAATTTCCTCCTTCAAAGAGTTATTCATTCTTTACATCAGTCGACAGAATTTATTCATAATTCAGTTTTGATGTTTTTTTAATCTTCAATTCTACTGTACTTACGTTGAACATACCCTCTTGAAAATATTTAGTTTTTCTGCAAGGCATTTTTTATTCACTGGTTTTTCCTATATTTGTTTAGTGCACATAGAGCAAGGGTAGAATCCTCTATTTCAATGACTCTCTTCCTCTAGCAAATTGAAAGAAAAAAAACTTATGGTTTCTTCTAGCTTCAGGGAAAATAACTTTCTATATCTTATTATGATAATTATATTATTTTAAAGGCTTATTTGTTTTTAGTTGATTTTGTAAACTCATTTTGTTGAGGAACTAGTCTTTTATGAAAGAAACTAGGATGCTTGTTATTTTTAATACAGGATTGTAAAATCTTGGAATAAAGTTTCGATTTACTGATGTTGGAGAAAGATTTGTATATTTATGTATTTAGCAGACATTATACCTTATTAGGTTCTCTGCGAAAAGGGCAATGTCGTCAGCAAATCTGACGTTGCTCAGATACTCGATGTTTATTCTGATGAAGATCATGTGCAACAACCACATCGGAGATAAAAGCACTGAGATCAGAATCGAAGACACAGAAGTGGAGAAGGTAGATCACTACATCTATCTAGGACAACAAATCTTCATGAGACTCTCAAAAGAAGAAGAAATCAAACGAACAATCACACTAGGATGGCAAGCTTTTGGTAGAGCAAGCTCAACCTTCAAAAATAAGATCCCATTAATCCTGAATACAAGTGTATACAACCAATGCATCCTCCCAATAGACACTTATGGAGCTGAAACATGGAACCTAACCGAGAGATAGATCCGCAAATTGATAACTATTTGACATGCACATGAAAAAATTATGCTTGACCTCACATGGAGTGATCACAAGACAGCACAGTACATCAGGGAAAAGACAAGAGTCAGGGACATCATAGAATCCATTAAAAATCTCAAATGGCAGTGGGCTGGCCATGTTGCAAGAATGGCGGACAACTGATGGATATTGCGACTCATGACTCGCGACATGGATCCTCCGAGATCACATGAGCTACCGAGGCTGGCAGAATATTCGATGGAGAGACAAGCTAGACAAATTGAGAAAGTACTGGCTCTGTGACGCCCATGATAGAGAAGTGTGGCGAATCCTGGGGAAATTCTATGTCCAACGACGGACGTTAAAAGACTGATGATGATGATACTTTTAGTCAGAACTAAAAAGCACTGTGGGTTCACATCCAATGCCATTGTCATTGAAATTTTTTCTAAATATCAACTGTTCCTTGGCTCATGGAACATCCTCCACAAAATCTTATTGAAATTCATTGAGAACTTTTGAAGATATTGAGTGGAGAAACAATCAGGTGGACAAAAGAATGAAAATACCTCTTCCAATTTTGTTGGCAGAGTTAAATAAGGGTATACCTTGGATAGTGTAGTTAATTCTAAAAAAGCTCTGTTCAAGATCTTTTTATAATATGTGTCTTCAGATGTGTCCACATGTCTGTCAGATCCTTTTTGGTCAGTCGGTCCCAGTGACATTGAATAATAGAAATGTGAAGGAAGATGTGTGACAAAAATCTATTCTAATCAATTTTTTTAATGCTGATGATGTCATAATTGAATATGCAAGGTCCGCATTTTACAAAATAAAAAAGCCCAAATGGCAGAAATGTCCTTAAAAACATGCTCAGAGTGGCCATTTCTAATTTTTTATTGAAAGACTACTTGCAGAATGTTTCATATCACAATATTTTATAAGTATAAGAATCAATTGAATCAAAGAAAGACTATCTGCTCTTCCTCCTCCTCCTGCAACTCCTATGGTTCTTGTTTTTGCTTTTTCCAGCTTATATTTGGTTTACTTTATTTGTCCAGCAGTACTAGAACATTGAAATCTGCACGTATCACGTATTCACGTATTACTGTGAAACTAAAGACGTTACATTGTTTAGACCTTATCCGGTCAGCTAAGCAACTATTCAAATGATAATAAGTTTAAATTCTTTATTTATTCAATCCTGCCGCAGAAGCTTGTCTCAGCCATGGTGGCTCGATGAAGCTCCTTGCATGTTTTATCAGCCTCAACCTTGAGTGTTAAAGCTGTATTTCTGTGGCTATCAGCTGCAGAATGAGGGCTACACTCAGCATCTGACGACAATAATTATGGCTTGACTCAATGAAGAGAGACGTTAATAGTTTTGTTTGCTTTAACAATAACAAATCAGGTAGAAGGCAACTGATGCAACCAAACTCCATTTCTGAATGAAAATAGATGTACCGTCCAGATTTGTTTTATTGTCAAATAACTTGTGATCCTGTAAGGAACTGATTGACCAGCAGTATTTTTGTATGACCATAGTCCTATAAATGACCCACCTGACCAACCAGCTAATTGGACTACAGATTCTTCTCTCTTCGAGTGTCTGTCTATGTCTAACCATCTATCTATGTGTGCGTCTCTCTCTTTCTTGAGGCTGTTCCTGGTCACATTTTGGGGGGGTACAACCATGACAATTTGTATAAGTAAAGTCTACAAACAATTTTTTTTTTTCCCTGAAAAAGTGGTTGTCTCCTATGGTCATTTTGGATCAGCAATATCCTTATCTTGTGCTCGTATTTCTAACAGATAATTTTAGATGAAAGATTTGTTTATTTATATAATTTTAGATGAAAGATTTGTTTATTTATATAATTTTAGATGAAAGATTTGTTTATTTATATAATTTTAGATGAAAGATTTGTTTATTTAGATAATTTTAGATGAAAGATTCATTTATTTGGATAATTTTAGATGAAAGATCCATTTATTTGGATAATTTTAGATGGAAGATCCATTTATTTGGATAATTTTAGATGGAAGATCCATTTATTTGGATAATTTTAGATGAAAGATCCATTTATTTGGATAATTTTAGATGAAAGATCCATTTATTTGGATAATTTTAGATGAAAGATCTATTTCTTTCAGATCATTTTTTAGATTACTAGTTCTGGTACAAGAGCGGGCTACAATGATTCATTCATGTCAGGTACAGATATATTTATCTATTTCATATTAGATGAAGCATTTTTTACCAGAATTTTTCTTCATTTTTTCTTCGTTTCTTTTCTGTTCGGAAATAAGAAGCAGCTTGAAAAACTATAGATGAAAGAAAATAAATAATAATTATAGTTTGCAATTCTTCATCTAATAAAAAATAAACGAAGGTGACAGCCTGGGTAAAGTTGCAATAAAAAAAAAAGTGACTAAAAAGTTCAGGAGGAAAAAATTTACTGTTATCCATTAACATTCCAAGGGGGTCAGGGGTACCAGGGGGGCATGAATCCGCTAAATCTGCAAATAATTTCTGCTTGGGACCCGCTCCTAATACCCTGTCAGTCCCCCAAAACCATAAATCTTGCACCATGAACATTTTGGTAAACAAACACTTTACCATTCAGAATTTACAATAAATAAATGAATTTAGTTAAGTTGATATAATTAACAAAATCCAAGAATTTCATATCACTATACAGAACAGTGATTTGGAAAAGAAAACGTTTCTCTATCTAAAATACTGTGGTTCACCTGTTAGCTACACTTATCTCCAGGTTTATATTGTCTATACAAGTTCTAGTTGAAAATTTTCTACAATCTTTCTTCTTATGAATAATACAAGGATTATTTCTATAACATCAATAGTCCCAGGTGTTTTTATCGACACGTCACTTTCTCCGAAAAGTATGTGGTAGTTGTTATATTATAAATGCATTTATGATTTTCTCAACTTTTTACGATTATTCTGTACAGCATATTTTCTATGATGCAGTTCTCCGTGGTATGCTGCAAAACTCCCCCCCCCCAATATATATCATAAATTATTCAAGACTGAATCACGAATGGCCAACCCTGCGAATAGCCAGAGATATTTGTACTTGTCGAAAATTAATAATATTAAAGTGATTCAAGTTTAAAAATTCATCATATATTGTTGTTTACAGCTGAGTTCCATCTATATTTCATCATTCATATTTCTGATACTGACTGGATCTATCATAACTTTATTCTATTTTAATTCTTTTATCAAAGTTAAATTTTGATTTCATTATTTTAAAATTATACCTATTGGTTAGATGTTTTTATATTTTTTATTTGTGCAACTGAAATTCAAAAACTATCATTTTTTTTTTTCATTCCTTCCTAATTGACTGAGATCTCCATTTCAAGATGGCATCCACTTAAATTTGTTACTTCATCTTGGAATTCTCTTAACGTACTTAACAAATTGAAAAATATTGATTTTATCGGACCAAAAAGAGCGAACATTTTTCCTCCTTTGTCTCTCCTGGTTTCGGCATATTAACATGTACTTGTTTCTTAAAATACTCAAAAGAAGTATATAAGGTGACTGCATTTATCGAATCACCGTAGCCCAATAAGTGGCCTGCCCACCCAACCAACCAGCAAGTGGGCTATAGATTCTTCTCTCTTTGCTTGTGTGTGTGTGTGTCTCTTGCATTTTTTCTTTTTTTTTCTTTGAAAAAGCGCCTTTATGGGTCTTTGTTATTTTGAACCAACAATTCCCGAATCTTGCACTGGTGATTCTTTAATAATTTTAGATAAAAGACCTGTTTCCAGAAAATTTTTTGATAATTAGTTCTGATAAATGTGTAGGTTACGGTGATTATTTGGATGTACCAATAAAGTTTGGTATAAACATCACCACCTGCCCTCATTGGTGTATGCAGAATAAGATTGTTTTAGCCTTGTGCTAGATTTATCATAAATGAAGTAAACAAAAATATCAACTCCTCCTCCTTCATAACTTCAGGCTTTTCTTCTCCCATCTCTCTATTTCTAAGTCACATTTCTTGCTCTGAGTAATCTTTCAAGACTCCTGGGGCACTATATCCTGATGTTACTATAACAGGTCAAATATATATATATATATATATATATATATATATATATATATATTTGTCCCATACATCTGTTTTAAAGGTCTACTGGGATGTACGCGTCATGATAAATTAAGTAAATGAGATTTTACTAGCTTTTATGACCACCAACAATGATGTCATCTTAGTATGAAACCCACACAGAAACTAGTTGGCATTACATGACTGAGCGAGAAAGATGTATTGGCCAAATGATCTGCTGATTCTGTTTTATTCATCTAACCCGGGATTAATGTCTAGTGGGACAAATGCTTCCCATCATGATTTTTAGGTCTTAAAAACATGGAAAATTTTGGTTTTGATGAAAGAATAGTGTTAAAAAAGCATTAAATAAAAGTTTGCTTGTTATTTGCTCTTTGATTCCCCCCCCCCCCGTAGCCCTAAATGGTCCAACTAGACTATAGATTCTTCTCTCTCTGCTCGTCTGCGTGTCGATGGAGGCTCTTGGTCACATTTTTGGAGTTGCAACATTGAAATCTCTTTGAGCACACCATAAAACACTATGTAAAAAAAATTTTTCGAAAAAATGCTTATGTCAGACTCTGGTCATTTTGGACCAACAAAGCTAAAATCCTGTGCTTGTATTTTTTCGGATAATTTTAGATAGAACTATCTAGTTTTTTTAAAGCCAAGTTTTTAGATAATAAGTTCTGGTAACTACGTGGTCTGCTGTGATTCATTTATATGAAGAAAGGATATTTTTATTTCTTTATAAACGTTCAAGCTTTAGGAACCTTGATAGCTTAATCTTGAAAGGGTTAATTGTGGGTCAGAATTCTGAGAAAAAAATAGACTGACTCCACCCAATTATCTCTCTTCAACCTGAACTGACAGATACTTTCTGATAGAGATGATTAATTATCTCTGATTAACTCAGTCTTTTATCGTTGGGCTAAGACCTTCCCCAAGATTCACCTGACCTCTCTTTCGTAGGCGTCAAGGAGCCAATACTTTCTGAACTTGTCTAGTTTGTCTCGCCATCTTATATTCTGCCAGTCTCAGTTACGCATGTGATCTTTGGGGATTCAAGTTGTGAGTCATGATGTCCATCGGTTGTCTGCCATTCTAAGAAACATGTCCAGCCCATTGCCATTTGAGTTTTCTAATGGATTGTATGATGTCTCAGACTTTTGTTCTTATGCCTAATATATTGTGTTGTCCTGTGATTTTTTTCCATGTGAGGTTGAGCATCATTCTTTCATGTGCACATTGCATGGTTCTCAGTAAAAAGCTCAATTTTTTGTTAAGGTTCCATGTTTCAGCTCCATAGGTGCCTATCGAGAGGGTGCATTGGTTGTATACTCCTCTTTTTAGGACTAATGGGATTTTCTTGTTCTTGAAGGTTGGGTTTGCTCTGTTGAATGTTCGCCTTGCTCTGTTGAATGTTCGCCATCCTAGGGTGATTCTTCGCTTGATTTCACGGAGATATGAAAATTATATAAAATCTTACTTTTGTTCAATTTGGATTCAGTAAAAGTTGTTCGCTGGTCAATATCACTGTCATAAGTTTTTATGTTAGTATCTGTCGATAGAAGATGAGTTTGTAATTTCTTACCTACATAAGTGATGGCGTATAGTATTGCGTACGTTGTGTAAGTAAAAGGTGACTGTGATTTTGTGTGCATTTGTGACAACCATCTCCTCAGTAAGTGACTAAGTCCAGTAATCGGAATGTTTTTACTTTGTAAGGATGATAGGTCAAATCTGTAGGAAAGCCTGGAGCCTGTTTATTAACAGATAAATTCCTAGATATCCGATAATTTTCATAAGCTCATTAAAATAATTGCCTGAACATTGATTTATTATTCCTCATTTACATAACAATTGACAGATTGCATACATAATTTTTTCCTACTTCAGAATGTATCCCTATCTAACGAATTGTTTTCTTTGAATAATTATACTTCATTTTACAATCTTCCGCTTTACAAACTATAATTTGAACAGATAAGTACATAAAGGCAAGATATATTAGTATATGTATTCAAACATGTCCATCTTTCTGTCTGTTTGTCTACACGACATCGACAGAAGTATTCAATATAATGAAATTATGTGGAAGGTTTGATGATTTATGGAAGTTATCAAATTGGGTAGATGGGTGGAGGACTCTATCTAGAATTACCTCCCCTACCTATTAGTTATGTCCACACCTCATAATATTGCCAAGAATTCATGTTGGTCCTTAAAGTATCCCCAAAATTTCTCAATGAATTTCAATGTCATTTTGTGGCTGTGTGGGCAATCAGATGAAAGTGATTATGTTTTGAGGTGGATCAGTGCGTAATTACTTCCCCTGACAATGGGGTTGGCAGAGGTATGTGCTCTCTTGACCCTTTAAATAAATGGAAAAACTTTTTTGGTTTTGTCTCCTTTCCTCAATTTTAGGCCTTTTGTCTCTCCCATTTCTATCCCTTGGAACATCAAAGTGACTTTCCTCTAATTCTAATTTAGTTATCAATTAACCCTTTCAAGACTAGCCTATCAAGGTGTTTAATGCTTTATGTAAAATAATCTTGTAAAAGAGATCTATGGGACGTATATATCCCGGCAGTCATAGAAACCAGCAAACATATATATCCGAGCGATTATGTGTTAGAGCCATGCTGTGATTCGTCGACTGCATCCCACCAACATTGAACCTTACTTTCTGTTTTGAATCTAAAGCCTCAATTTTTCTTTTGTGGCAATCAGCTCGGTCCCTAAGAAAAGTTTAATTTTCCTTTTGCACTGTTGGATTGTGAACAAAAAGGCGGAAAAATCATTTATGCATTTTTTTTTTTTTTTTTTTTGTAACTGATTTGCTTTTATCAAAACTTTTGATTGGGTCGGATTCACTTGAGGACAAATTAACAATTGGAAAAGAAATTTCTCTTTATATTTACACCTTGTGGAATTCCAGCTGTGTGAAAGAATTCATGAATATATTGAATTTCTATCGGATTAATTTTTCAGAAAAAAAAACTATTAAACTCATTTCAGTGGAAGAGACCATTACTTCAAAGAATGGGTAGAAGTTGTTTTCCATCAGGAAAATTGTTAGTTTCCTGTGGAAGTGCCCATTGTTATGAACAGAGAAAAAGAGTCACACTGTTCATCATATGAGGAGATACAATTTCCTCTCTCTATCACACACACACACACACTTTTATTCCCTTTACACTGGGATACCAAATCAGCCATTTTTTGGTTAGATCTAACTGATTTCCCCTTTTTAAGCCAAAAGAAAATCTGCAATAGTAAAAAAAAAAGAAAATCTGGCCATATAAAAAAAAAATATTCTATTTTATAGTTAAGTCTGTTTAATATTCTAAGCCATAAGGTTAGCTGAAAATGGAGAAATTTAGCCAATTTTATCCGTGTTTGATGGTCAGTCAAAGCAAATCAAACTTTATAGGAAAAATGTTCTTTCATTATTTTTCACTTGAGATCAATAAACTGAAATTTAACCGAAACTCTAGTGTTGAGAATATTTTTGAAGTTGGATACAAAATTGTTTTTTAGTGAATCCTCTTACAATCTGGAAAGTTGAATAGAAGTAAAAAATTTTTTATTATTCGTTCTGGAGTTTTAGTACATAGTTATTTTATTTGATGATAAGGCTTTAAATGAGTATAAAACATATTTAGCCATTAAGTTAGCCGAAAGTGATTTAGCCGATTTTAGCCAATTCTTGATGCAGTTTTAGCCAAAAAGAAGCAAATTTGAGTTAGCAATGCTAGATAAACCTTATTCATTCACCTTGATCGGCTCTTGACAATTTACAACTGGCTTTCTACTTAGGTTCAAACTGTATTTCTCTTACTCTCTCTCCTGTACCTTATATATACACATATTATATTATATCATATATATATATATATATATGTGTGTGTGTGTGTGTAATTGTTTACCTCATCTATTTGTTTGGATTGGAATCTCTCTTCCCACACCTGCTTATTCCTGCACACATACGCACCATAATCACTTTGTATCCTGCTGTCATATTTTTTACTTAACATCTTGATATAAGAATACAAAATCATATTGTTCACGACACTAGTGTGTTTTTGTTTGTGTGGAGAGATTCTAGTTAAAGACAAACTCCACAACGACCCCACCCCTCAACATGCACACACACACACACACACACACCGTAATCACTTCAAATTCCACCTCCATAGTTGCTTAACATGCTGATGCATAAATATCAAATCATTGCGTATGAGACGAGCGTGTGTTCTCCTCCACCTATGTGTGATGCTGTGAAGTCCCCCCCACCACTAGGTCTATGAACTTCGTTGCAAAGAAATATCATCACTTTGATGTGAGATTTCAGTCATTGTATTACAGTATTTTTTTTTTCTTCTTTTTAACCCTAAAGAACCTAAAGAAACCTGCAGATATCTTTTTGAAGTTCCATCTATAAGTAAATCCAATATGTTGTTAAGGTGGACGACTAGAAACATTTGTTTTATAAACAAACAACATATGAAGCCTTCTGCCAAAAGTTTAGTTAATAAGTAGTGTCTGTATGTGTGGGAACATCTTGTGTAATTTAAGCTGTGTATAAAGACATGCTTGTATATACACGTGTCTCTGTTGTATATATCTATATATCTATGTATGAATATATGTGTGAGTATATATGCCTACAAAGTTTATATATATATATATATATATATATATATATATATATATATATAATATGAGAAATAGCTAACTATATATACACATTTCTACTTATATCTCTGTATATTGATTTGATGTATAACTTCTACAGTATATATACATATAA
>OY735236.1:4302454-4319954 GCA_963457665.1 Thysanoteuthis rhombus | reverse complement strand
TTTTATCTCTTTAGTGATTCCCGAAGTATGTGACACGGCAACATGGGGTGCCCCAATTAGCTCTCAGGGATGCTGTGAAATATTAAACATTTTTTACCATTCCAATCAATCAGAAATTCATTACACTGATGTTTGGTGTGAGCCCGGAAATACCTGTGTATATCTGTAGTCACAAATCTTGTTGTCGTGTTATCCCTTTTTCTCCCTTAATTTTTGGAAGGAAAGGTCAGATTTAGCCACCAAAATGGCTTATTAGGCAACTATTTCTAGCTAATATCTTTATTCCCCTCAAGACTACCTAAATTCCTCCCTGGTTGGGAACCACTGAATACATCACATGTCACATTTGTCGAGTCATCCTTTGTACTCACTCAAATATTTGGAAGAGTAGAAAAAAAAATAGTTCACCTGTCAAAACTGCCTGCAGAGACCAATCACCTGCCTGGGCCCATTTTCCCTCGTACCTGGGTAATTATGATTTTTAGGAAATAAATAGATAACTTCATTTTTACTCAACTAAACTAACATAAGATGTAGTTATTCCATATTTTCTGACTTGGGGTGCTGTAAAAAATCCTCATGCACTAATGGTGCTGTGATTGAAAAAAAAAAAAATAATAATAATGATAAAAAATCTGGAACCACCATCTCTGGTCATTTACATTATTTGAACCCCTGACTAACTGCATGCCATACTAAATTGACAACTCTTTGATATTAATGAAATTTATACTGATAGGCATTATTCTAATGAATAAATCATCATCATCATCATCATCAGTCTTTTAACGTCCATCATGGGCATAGACCTTCCCCAGGATTTGCCACACTTATACAAAAGAATATTCATTTTTATAATTTTTTTTATATTATCTGTACTATACAAAAGTTGCAGGTATCGTGTCCAGTCGAGATAGAAGTGGGAGAGGGGTTTGACCCTGCGGCTGTCAGTCTTGTTGCGTCCATCTTTATTTTTTCTCTGTAAAAATCATAACATAACAAATTATTTCTGTACAAAACATCAGCTACTGGGAATCTATTTTCAATTGATTACTTTCCGAAAATCAGTCGCGGCTTATAATTGGAAACCGTCAACCATAACTTCCGACATAAGTTTGTCTCAGTTTTTAAGGTGGTCTTGCTATTTATCATGTTACAGGCCGCACCAGTGTAGGTGGAGGCCTAGAAATTTAAACATTCACTCCTTCTCTTGTCTTGTAAAACCATTTTCTTTCTACAAGTGGGGGGGGGGGCTATTTGCAATGTATGTTTATGCTACAGTGATCCCTTAGTTTGTCTGTTATTCCTTATGATCGCTGCCCCCAAAAAAGGCAAAAAGTAACTTAAATTCATTCATCACTTCATTTTTTAAAATTTTGAATTGATCAACCCTAACACAGCATGGTACCAAACGGTTTCAACTCAGTGACTAACAAGATCTGTCCTTAAATTCCTCAACTGGTAGACTTTTGTGGGAATTCCCGGTATCCTAAATGAATTTGCCATATTGCTCACTCCCCTGTCACGAGTACTGGCGGTCGCAGCTGTTATTGTCAAGTAAACCTTAAACGTAAAAAAATAACTGTATTCACACGTGCACTCCTTGTTTGACGTGTGTTCAAGTTGTACGTTCGATTGTAACATCGATTTATGCTGTCAGGTTGGCCAGGTATTTACAACCGACTGTCTAGTCCTGGCTTTTTCTACCTGTCAGGTGTGACTGTGGGCAATTCATTAATTACTGCTTCCTATATGTAGCACTGGCCTCTCCATTGTGCTGTGCAGACGACTCTCTTTTGTGTTGATTGTACTCTAATGTGTTGGCTCTGTAGTAAAGGAGGCTCTCGATGGTCGTATTTCCTGGTTTGGTAGAAAGGAGGGTTTGAAGTATCTCCCTCTGTTTGCGATTCAACAATTCCTGCTTGGTGTTGGGAATGGACACTGTTATCATCAAGTCACTGATGAATACTATCCTGAGGTGAATCCAACTTAATAGAATCTTCGGATCTTATTCAATGAGATTATCAAAAATAGAAGCGTACTTATGCGCACTCTGCGTGTGTATGTGTGTGTGTATTAGAATGTGTATGTGTATTTTTAAAATGTTTATTAAGAAATGCATTCATATGATCGGACAGAATGAATTATAAATTGAGTTGTATTATGTAGAAACTCTTATTTGAAAGGATCTCCCGTCATTATACAGTTGATGTATCACTTGGCCAAGACAACGTTAATAGAATGAAGATATCTCAATGATAGCAGCTACACTATTGATCACAAGTTCGATTCCTGCTGTAGCCCCACTTTCTTTAATTGTTTATTCTTTTTACATCGCCTGAGGCTGAATGGTACAACACAGTGGTCAATCCAAAAAAGAGTATAACACAGTTTATAATCATAAACACATGCAAATAGATACACTGAAATGCAAGGAAAACGAGTATATACATATATCTATCTCTTTGGTCGTAGGATTTGGAAAGCTGATTACCAAGGCAGGTCCTCTCCACTTTTTTTATAACCTGATTTTCGTGAGCAGCCAGTACATTATGTATTCGTAAAAATTGGCTGTATTCTAATAATATGGATAATCTATACAGTAAACCCTCAGAATAACAAATCTCACTATAAGAAACTTGTTAATCCATCTGAACTGAATTCAGATTTGCCTAACAATGTTTGATCAATGTGATAAACATGTGGCCTATTTAAATCTATTTTTATTTGATATCTCATAGAAATGAACATAGAAACAGTCATTTGCATGAAGAGGTAAGGTCAAAAATAGAAAAAATAGAGTGAGTGACAACCGAACTGCCCTTTGGATTTACTGAATCATTAGTAATTCATTCTGTTGTTGGATATAGACCTTCCCTAGGATTTCTTGGTGTCCATTTTGTTAGCTATGATGTCCA
Source organism: Thysanoteuthis rhombus (assembly GCA_963457665.1). Classification (NCBI taxonomy): domain Eukaryota; kingdom Metazoa; phylum Mollusca; class Cephalopoda; order Oegopsida; family Thysanoteuthidae; genus Thysanoteuthis; species Thysanoteuthis major. The sequence continues at coordinate 4,317,036 of OY735236.1, read as the reverse complement.
TTGATCATCTACTCTTCTTGCAACATGACCAGCCCATTGCAATTTGAATTTTCTAATGGATTTTATGATGTCACGGACTCCTGTTCTTTCTACTAATATACTGTGCTGTCTTGTGGTCTCTCCATGTGATGTTGAGCACGATTCTCTCTAGTGCATGTTGTATGGTTCTCAGTCTGTGGATCAATCTTTTGGAAAGGTGCCATGTTTCAGCTCCATAGGTGACTATCAAGAGGACACATTGGTTTTATACTCTTCTTTTAGGATTTTGGGGATTTTCTTGTTCTTGAGGATTTCATGGAGATTCATTGTCGTAGGTAGCTGTAGTGGTTTACATTCTCCAATTCTGCATTTTCAATTTTTATATTTTTGGGTTCATTTCCGACGCGATTGTTGCACATGACCTTTGTTTTGCTGAACTACTGAATGATGTTTACAAAATGCAATTAACTACAGAGCTGACTACTTATTTACTGAACAATGTCAAACATCCTGTTTAACAAACTTTTGGCTTCAACCACTCGCCCCTTTCCATTATTAGTTTGTTATAGTGTGGGTTTTCTGTATTCATATCAACGAAACTTGGCTCCATCTAGCACAAAGCCGATCTTTTCTTATTGTATATTTCATGTATGTGTCGATCTGGAAAGCCAATCGTATGTTTTGTTTCTGAAAGCCTAGTTGTTTACTTTATATGCTAATTTTTCTTTTGATGTACTAACTAAACAATAACACTATGAAGGTGTCTTTTCTTGAAATTTGAATATATTTCCAGTGTTAACAGTTGAATTCATATAAGTAAATTTGTAGTTTATTATAAAGAGGAATAACTTGATCATAATGATAATAACAATATTAATAAATGAATTTATTGAAAGCACCCCTATAATTGAGTCCCACTGGATAAAGGCACTTGGATAACTTGTGTAATTATTGCTGTAAAATAGTAATGTCTGTTAAAGAGGAATCAGAGAAAAACAAAATTTGTTAAAAAGTTACTTACGTAACACAGGACAGGAGCCATAATTACAAAGTGTATCTTTGCGCAAGTGACTAATGATGTGTATATAAGTCTATGAAACATCAAATAAAAGCAACTCAAATAGTCTGTATGTTCACTGCTTTTATCAAACTTTGTTTGGTGACTCTGAAGTCAGTTAGGGTGGATCAGCAAGTTCGTTCTAGCGAGGATTTCATATGATTATGGAAGTCAGTTTATTTCCTTAGACCTTTTTAAGTGAATTTTTGTAAAAATTTTTTTTTTCTATTCTTAGTTTCATTCCCCCCGCCCAAGTTCTATTCCCAGAAAAGTTTCACTGTAATTTGGAGTCGTTTCAAAAGGTTCATGAAATTAGGAGTTAATTAAAATGAAGACCTTGGCCCCTGAAATAAGTATTCTTTTCGGTAAAACCTATGAGCAAGTTGCCAATATCTTGTTAGCCAATTTTAAAATGATTAAATTATCCTGCATAATTTTCACTCGAAGCCCCAATTTATTGTACTGTGTCACAATTCCCATTCTAATCTATATTTTTCTTTCTTATTTGCAGGTAAGTAGATTGGTTAATATTCTACCGGCAGTGGAGCTGCGAAAAAGTTGTTGATTCCCTTGTCAATTGCCTGAATAGAAGTCATCCACTTTTAGGGGTAAGTTTTAATTAGAAACTATCAGCAAAGGTTTCTTTAGTTTTTGAGTTATGCTGGCTGGCTGTATGTGTATCGTTTGAACAGGCTACACCAATGAGCTAGAGAGCTGAAAATTTTATCATTTACTCTCTTTTTTCTTTTTTTTTTTTTTTTAACATAAATTGTCTTTCCCATAAAGTACTCTCTTTAAGACAGGCAGGGCTTCAATTTACAATATAAATTCATACTGAACTGGTCCTTCAGTTTGTGTTTGACAGTGTTCAAGCTTTTTTTTTTCTAAAAAGAATGACTTTTTTTCAATGATCACTGCCCTACAAAAAGTGAAACTTTTTCCTGATTTTCAATCGATCACCTCCGACATGATATGCTGCCAAAAGATGTAGGTCACAGTTTCTATTGAGTGACTAACCAGCCCTATTAATCATGTGAAATTCGGCTCCAGGGATGTCAACAGAAATTTTCCAAATGAGATTCTATCCAAAGGGAATTGTGTCTTGCCCTTATTTCTGATTCTGTAAATTTTCGAGGCCCATCAAACACCTCGAGTGATTGGGTTGCCTCTTTTTTGGCAAACGGAATGAATCAACTCCTTTGTCAACTCATCACTTGTTACAAAACTGGAATCAATGGCTACTTAATTTTAGGTGGGTAATTTGTTTAGGTTACTATATTTGATGAAATTGAAATAGTCACCATTGTAACAGTACACTACAACAAAAAATAGTGGGTACTTATTGAATAACTTCATTTTTTCTGTACATAAATTAGGAACATCGAAGCAGGAAAACGTGTAGTACTGGTGAACTGTTAGTATATCTCGGAATTTTTGATGAGGTATTATTATTATTTCTATTGATATTCGGACCATCCTCATCTTTGTTGTTTTTCATACAACGTTTCGGCCGTTGCACTCTACGGCCTTCGTCAGGTATCATCTGGGAGATATTTGGGAAGTAACGAACCGAACCCTTTATTTATCCGACGGGGGTATATTGACCGTACTCCCCTCTTTAGCGTTAGTAGTATTGTTATACTGTCTCACACTAGGATCGAACCTAGAACCATCAGATTACTTAACATTAATTTGTCTGATGCTGCAACCACTGCGCTATGTGTCCACGAACCGTTGTGTTGAATTAGATACCTGAGTTATACAAGAGGTTACAATTTTAAAACTTTTTTCAGATCAATGTAGTATTTGCTTTATACAAGAATCGTATTGTGCACAAATAAATATGATAGATATTGTATTTCGTTCTCTTATGTAACTTGTATATGAATGTTAGATCTTTTTTTTTTTTTTTTAGACTTGTATTTGGCCAGCCCCTGTTATGCATTTGATCCTTGGGGATCAATATTGTGATCTATCTTTGACAAATAAAAGATTTAGCTGTGCAAAAATGACTAAATTTGCACTCAAACTTTTTAGCCGTTTTTAGCATCTTTTGGGTGTTTGGCAGTTTTTGCTTGCTATTTTTAAGGAAATTTGTGCATTTTGACAGTCAAACTTGTGCAAAAATATTTTATGCGTTGATCGCACTGAATTTCAGTCTTGGCAGTTTCTTCTGCAAACATTTATTTTCGCGACTAAATTAGATGATTCATTTCTTCTACCTAACCAAACCATATGAATGTGAAGAGTTTGTTGACTGAAGAACACCATGAAAAAATCCCTTATGCCTTTGGGGTGCTGTGATTTGTAGAAAATTGAGAACTATTGGTCTTAATGGTGAACTCCCTTAAGATTTCAACCATCTTGTATAGCAATATCCCCTTGCTCTCCCACCTCTCCTGTCTCCTCATATTGTCCCTGGCCGAGCATACAGCCTTCTCAACTCCCGATTTTCCTTTGAATGAGGCATCTCCCTCTTTTGTAATACCTACGTATACTCCGCTATCTAATAACCCCCAGTGTTGCCAAATTAACACGTTTTTTTGTTATATCAGTGCGAAGAGGTGCCAAATTTGCGCAGGCGTGGTTAGACATTTTTGGCTTGTTTTTGACCAGTTTTAGATTCTTTTTCTGTGTGCTATGTCATTTTTTGCCTTTTAAAAAAAAATTCAGTCGCTAAACATTTTGGCATTTTTTTAACCACTTTTTAGCTTCTTTTTGTGTTTGGAGATTTTTTGCTATTTCTAAAAATGTGAATATCTGATAGTCTTGCACGTTTTTGACCATTTTTAGCTTCTTATTTTTTTGCGTGTGTTTAGCTGTTTTTTGCTCTTTTTTGAATTTCCGCTTTTTAACCATCTTCTGCAGTCAATCTAACATGAAATATCTTTCAAGCTGGCACTACCACCTCCACCATTTTTCATCTACTCAATCTCTTCTCTACTTTCATGCCTCGACTGTTTTCCACTCCTTAGCATCGTTCTTCCACCCACTTGTATCATGGTTCTTATTTCTCTAGCCGATGGCCTCTCTGTGTCCTCTTAACCCTCGTACCCCATAAAAATTACTAGCTAACCGCGAGAGGTCTATTGATACTTGTATGCAAGTGTAACGTAAGAGCTTAATGTACCCCTGAAGGTAACCAAGCGGAGCCCGCATGTCCTTCTGCCGGGAAAGTATCATTTGAATTTTGGCTATTATGTTCCATGTATCCATCTGGCTATTTCTTGTTATTATTTCACTTGCTTTACTGCAGGCGCAAGAATATCACCGACAGCATTGTTTTGATGGTAACTCCTCCGCTCTGCCGTCAACTCTGAAATCCGTACTTGACTTTCATTCACTTTATTATTTATCTTTATTATTGAAGTATTGCAGTAAAAACAAAAAAAACAAAAATCGAGATGAAATTGGAAAGTAGTAAAATGCAAGAACCAAAAGTTCAACGATGCGTTCACCATCTGTGATGGTTGTAGTAGCAGGATGGGGAGGATGAAGAGCAAGTAGTTTTTCTCTGAGTTGATAGATTCTCATATTTGTAAAATGTTGTGTTATTGAAATGTTCTGCCCATTTTTGGCTTTTTTCAATATGTAAATGCCGACCTCTTGCATTCTATATTGACATCATAGCAGTAGGTTTCTTGATTATGTCACACCTTTTCTTCCTTCCTATTTCCATTCTTTCACATTACTGGGATAGACTAACTGAAAGGCGTATATCACTGTGTCATTTCTCCCCCTGTGTATGTTGTTTCTCCCCCTCAATTTTACAACAGAGGGTTGTTGCATGCACACTTTTTTTTTTCTTTTTTTTTTGTTTCTTTTTACGTTTCAGCGATTTGCATCGGCCGTTACGACTAATAACACTTCTATTAGAGATGAAATTTGAATATTTTTAGTCTAAACCGATCAAGAATAATTTCAAGAAGATTTGCTCTGACCTGTAATAGCTTGCTGGATGTTGACAGTTAAGCAATCAGGATGTTGGAAATAGTCTAAACAGCCATTACCTGTACTTCCATCAAAAACCACTTAACAATCCTGTACACAAAGCAGACTTATGCTTGAATTGAAGTTTTTTTGAATTTTAGAATACTGTCTAGAACAGGTATTGGCAGCAGGTGGGCAAAAATGTTGTCTTTAGGCCTTTGACCTTTTCTAAAAAAAAATTCAGTTTTTATCTACTTATGGACCATTAAGCAGTTGATGACTTTTGAATTGTCTTTTGTGCCACAATTTGTCTAGTTTTTGCTTACATAAGCATTGCGTTTTATGATTTGTTTACTAAAAGGCATGAACAGTCCTTTTCATGTATGAAAAACATGAAATCTTCTCAAGAAAGTCATCTTCTGGGACATTAATTTGAAGAGGCAGATGATTACTGCTACAAGTTACATTCCAAAATTTACGGAGGTCAATGAGAGATGCCAATCTTCACACCAACGCTTGTTTTTAAAAAGAACTAATAATTAACTGAGTGTGTATGAATAAATATAAACACTTTAGGCAGATTTTCATATAACTTTTTATTTGCAGAGTAGATATTTGGAACGTATAGACCTCAAGGACAAATTTTTATCTGTAAGATATGTTGGACTGTGGGCAAAAGTAAAAAAAAAATCAAAAATGGTCGTGTACAAAAAGAAGTTGCTGATTCCTGGTCTTTGCCATGACGGCTTCTTGTATTACATTAAACCATCTTGTCTCAATGTCTCTTTCTAAAGACTTTGGAAGTTCTTGAAAACCTGGAACTATTATCCCAACAAAAATTGAAACAGTGAATATAAAGAGACCCAAGATGAGGACAATTGTCCAAATAATTCTATATAAAATGGAAATGCCTTATTGAACTGAATGTTTTGGAAATTGCTCTAATGTCACTAACTGCATGAACTTTTCAGTAATCTGCTGTGTCTTCTTGTAATTTCCAGCATTTGGGGTGTGTTTACAAAAGAATGCCATTTCTCTAATTTTGGTAACGGAATATCTTGATAACACAATAATGTCCGCATCCTCATTGCTGACATTTTGAAAATTCCTCCCTTCTTTCCAAAAGATCAGGAAGATGAGGTGATATATGTTCCCAAATTCACTGAGGTCAATGAGAGACCACCCTCCTCATACTGATGCGCGTTTTCTCTTTGAGAACCATTAATCAACTTCTATTGAACTATGTATAGATAAATATAAAGACTTATTCCGATTTTAATTACTCTTTACTTGCAGAGTAAATATTTAAAACTCTTACATCCCTAGGGGACATTTTTATACGTAAGCTATGACTTGATAAACTAAAACGATCAAAAGTGGACCATTACGAAGAGAAGTTGCTGATACTAGAACACTGAAAAAAAAAGTGTTTCCATTTTTATACTTTTATTTGATTTTTTTTTTGATAATTTATTTACATTTATTTATTTGGAAAAAAATCCTTATCGATAGTCTGAAGCGACCAATTTTATTCGCTCCTGAATATGATTGTGATGAGGAATTAGAATGAGGTGTGAGTAACTGGAGTACAGTGTATACTTTCTTAATTTCCAGCATATACCTTACTTCTCAATTATCAGCATATACTTATTTCTCAATTTCAATTTCGTGAATGGAGACATTTGTTTTGATCTACCCTCATGGCCGTTCTAAAGTAATGGCAACACGGGCTGTCACCTAACACTTCATTTACGGACTCCAAGCATAAATACTCTAAACAGCTTCATCATATACCTTTGCGTTTCATCAGTACGGACCCATTTTATTTAAAATGAATTTCACCATTGTGGAAGGGCTGGGTACTCAAAAAGCTCCTCGGCCACCAGATAGCATTCTGGGCTCTGTTAACCCCTAGGGTCTGCAGACCCCAATGTTAGAGATGGCTGCATTGTACCTAGTTCGTAAATCCCATTTTTATAACTGGTTTAAAAATATTTTTCTAATTCCTTCCGCTTTTTCTTTTGCAACATTTTTTCTCGGTGTCAAACTCCTACTATTGGGTTTTGAGTTAATTTCAATTCGGCATGACAATGACCTCACAAAAAACCAATGATGGCTCAAGTAACAATTACCTATGCACAAACTGTTGACAGATTCATTCTCTTAACAAAGGTTGACTTCTTTTATCACAGGAACTTCTAATCAAGGAGTTGGAATCAGATACGTAGTGTTGGAATAATGCTGTATGAATGAATGTAACCTGTTTTGTTTACCTTTTAGATTTCAATGATCAAGGGAGTTTGACCCTAGCTAGGCAAAATTGTTTTCTTCTGTTATTTTCACTGCACACATATCTTTCTCTCTCTGACTCTTGCACTTCCACATCCTCTCTTTTGTTCTCTCTCCCTTCTTTCCTTTATTAATAACCTCATTTATTTGGGTTTATCTCTCTCCTCATATGCTTCTGTTTTCATTTTGTCTCTCACGACCATCACCGCTAACTCTCTCATTTCCACTCTGGCGCTTACTCTCTTCAATTCCACCTACGCCAGCTACCCTATCAACTACTCTCTTCCTCCCACTCACCTCCGCTTACTCTCTCTCTCTCCTTTTTTGACCTGCCCCCACTTACTCTTTCCCCATCTCACTCACATTCGCTTACTCTCACCCCCTCTCACTTACCCTCGTTTTCTCTCTTTCTCTCTCTCACCCACTCCCGTTTTCTCTCTCTCTCTCACCCACTCCCGTTTTCTCTCTCTCTCTCACCCACTCCCGTTTTCTCTCTCTCTCTCACCCACTCCCGTTTTCTCTCTCTCTCTCACCCACTCCCGTTTTCTCTCTCTCTCTCACCCACTCCCGTTTTCTCTCTCTCTCTCACCCACTCCCGTTTTCTTTCTCTCTCTCTCACCCACTCCCGTTTTCTCTCTCTCTCTCACCCACTCCCGTTTTCTCTCTCTCTCTCACCCACTCCCGTTTTCTCTCTCTCTCTCACCCACTCCCGTTTTCTCTCTCTCTCTCACCCACTCCCGTTTTCTCTCTCTCTCTCACCCACTCCCGTTTTCTCTCTCTCTCTCACCCACTCCCGTTTTCTCTCTCTCTCTCACCCACTCCCGTTTTCTCTCTCTCTCTCACCCACTCCCGTTTTCTCTCTCTCTCTCACCCACTCCCGTTTTCTCTCTCTCTCTCACCCACTCCCGTTTTCTCTCTCTCTCTCACCCACTCCCGTTTTCTCTCTCTCTCTCACCCACTCCCGTTTTCTCTCTCTCTCTCACCCACTCCCGTTTTCTCTCTCTCTCTCACCCACTCCCGTTTTCTCTCTCTCTCTCACCCACTCCCGTTTTCTCTCTCTCTCTCACCCACTCCCGTTTTCTCTCTCTCTCTCACCCACTCCCGTTTTCTCTCTCTCTCTCACCCACTCCCGTTTTCTCCCTCTCTCTCTCTCCCTTCCACTCATCCCCCACTCGCTTTATCCTACTCCCCCCCAGTCCCTCCCTCCATTGCAACCCACTTTCCTGATTGATTTCCACCTTGCCAGCAAACCAACATAATCCAACACGACGACTCATTGTTGTTGACGATCTGATAGGCACGAGCCTCGAATTCTTGTCTTTGTCTCTGCCAATTGACTTTACCTTCCCACACTCACTCGACCAGGCTGTTCGTATCTCTGCGTTAAACAGGTAGATGTTATCCAACAGCCTAACATCTGAGCCTTTGCATAAACACGACACCTGAGTCAAAGATAACGAGCATGTGACTGTGGTACCCCACCTACGGGCCTCGCCTGCTGGGCAGAAGAAGGAGTTGGGAGGAGGAGCACGCAAACTTCCGCCACGTGCTTTTGCGGAATTTTCTCGCTCGCTGATATCTCTAATCAGTAAGGGATTGCCTATTGTGTATAAATTGTGGTTGGATTATGAAAGAAAAAGAATGGGATTCCTTCAGCTGGAGAAAGTCAGGTTTTGATGAATATGAGAATGCCCACACATATCCCCATTATCTTACATGGTTTTGTCTCTCTGTCGTTTCTTCTCTCTCTCTCTCTCTTCCTTTCTGTCGTTCCTCTCTCTCTTTCTCCTCCGTCGTTCCTCTCTTTCTCCTCCGTCGTTCCTCTCTTTCTCCTCCGTCGTTCCTCTCTTTCTCCTCCGTCGTTCCTCTCTTTCTCCTCCGTCGTTCCTCTCTTTCTCCTCCGTCGTTCCTCTCTTTCTCCTCCGTCGTTCCTCTCTCTCTCTCTTTCTCCTCCGTCGTTCCTCTCTCTCTCTCTCTCTCCTCCGTCGTTCCTCTCTCTCTCTCTCCTCCGTCGTTCCTCTCTCTCTCTCTCCTCCGTCGTTCCTCTCTCTCTCTCTCCTCCGTCGTTCCTCTCTCTCTCTCTCCTCCGTCGTTCCTCTCTCTCTCTCTCCTCCGTCGTTCCTCTCTCTCTCTCTCCTCCGTCGTTCCTCTCTCTCTCTCTCTCTCCTCCGTCGTTCCTCTCTCTCTCTCTCTCTCCTCCGTCGTTCCTCTCTCTCTCTCTCTCTCCTCCGTCGTTCCTCTCTCTCTCTCTCTCTCCTCCGTCGTTCCTCTCTCTCTCCTCCGTCGTTCCTCTCTCTCTCTCTCCTTTGTCATTCCTCTCTCTCTCTCTCCTCCGTCGTTCCTCTCTCTCTCTCTCCTCCGTCGTTCCTCTCTCTCTCTCTCTCTCTCTCCTCCGTCGTTCCTCTCTCTCTCTCTCTCTCCTCCGTCGTTCCTCTCTCTCTCTCTCCTTTGTCATTCCTCTCTCTCTCTCTCCTCCGTCGTTCCTCTCTCTCTCTCTCTCTCTCTCCTCCGTCGTTCCTCTCTCTCTCTCTCTCTCCTCCGTCGTTCCTCTCTCTCTCTCTCTCTCCTCCGTCGTTCCTCTCTCTCTCTCTCTCTCCTCCGTCGTTCCTCTCTCTCTCTCTCCTCCGTCGTTCCTCTCTCTCTCTCCTCCGTCGTTCCTCTCTCTCTCTCCTCCGTCGTTCCTCTCTCTCTCTCTCCTTTGTCATTCCTCTCTCTCTCTCTCCTCCGTCGTTCCTCTCTCTCTCTCTCTCTCCTCCGTCGTTCCTCTCTCTCTCTCCTCCGTCGTTCCTCTCTCTCTCTCTCCTCCGTCGTTCCTCTCTCTCTCTCTCCTCCGTCGTTCCTCTCTCTCTCTCTCCTTTGTCATTCCTCTCTCTCTCTCTCTCTCTCTCTCTCTCTCTCTCCTTTGTCATTCCTCTCTCTCTCTCTCCTTTGTCATTCCTCTCTCTCTCTCTCTCTCTCTCCTCCGTCGTTCCTCTCTCTCTCTCTCTCTCTCCTCCGTCGTTCCTCTCTCTCTCTCTCCTCCGTCGTTCCTCTCTCTCTCTCTCTCTCTCTCTCCTCCGTCGTTCCTCTCTCTCTCTCTCTCTCTCCTCCGTCGTTCCTCTCTCTCTCTCTCTCCTTTGTCATTCCTCTCTCTCTCTCTCTCTCTCCTTTGTCATTCCTCTCTCTCTCTCTCCTTTGTCATTCCTCTCTCTCTCTCTCCTTTGTCATTCCTCTCTCTCTCTCTCTCCTCCGTCGTTCCTCTCTCTCTCTCTCTCTCCTCCGTCGTTCCTCTCTCTCTCTCTCTCTCCTCCGTCGTTCCTCTCTCTCTCTCTCCTTTGTCGTTCCTCTCTCTCTCTCTCCTCCGTCGTTCCTCTCTCTCTCTCTCTCTCTCCTCCGTCGTTCCTCTCTCTCTCTCTCTCTCTCCTCCGTCGTTCCTCTCTCTCTCTCTCTCTCTCCTCCGTCGTTCCTCTCTCTCTCTCTCCTCCGTCGTTCCTCTCTCTCTCTCCTCCGTCGTTCCTCTCTCTCTCTCCTCCGTCGTTCCTCTCTCTCTCTCCTCCGTCGTTCCTCTCTCTCTCTCCTCCGTCGTTCCTCTCTCTCTCTCTCCTCCGTCGTTCCTCTCTCTCTCTCTCTCTCCTCCGTCGTTCCTCTCTCTCTCTCTCTCTCCTCCGTCGTTCCTCTCTCTCTCTCCTCCGTCGTTCCTCTCTCTCTCTCCTCCGTCGTTCCTCTCTCTCTCTCTCCTTTGTCATTCCTCTCTCTCTCTCCTTTGTCATTCCTCTCTCTCTCTCTCTCTCCTCCGTCGTTCCTCTCTCTCTCTCTCTCTCCTCCGTCGTTCCTCTCTCTCTCCTCCGTCGTTCCTCTCTCTCTCTCTCCTTTGTCATTCCTCTCTCTCTCTCTCCTCCGTCGTTCCTCTCTCTCTCTCTCCTCCGTCGTTCCTCTCTCTCTCTCTCTCTCTCCTCCGTCGTTCCTCTCTCTCTCTCTCTCTCCTCCGTCGTTCCTCTCTCTCTCTCTCCTTTGTCATTCCTCTCTCTCTCTCTCCTCCGTCGTTCCTCTCTCTCTCTCTCTCTCTCCTCCGTCGTTCCTCTCTCTCTCTCTCTCTCTCCTCCGTCGTTCCTCTCTCTCTCTCTCCTCCGTCGTTCCTCTCTCTCTCTCTCCTCCGTCGTTCCTCTCTCTCTCTCCTCCGTCTTTCCTCTCTCTCTCTCCTCCGTCGTTCCTCTCTCTCTCTCCTCCGTCGTTCCTCTCTCTCTCTCTCCTCCGTCGTTCCTCTCTCTCTCTCTCCTCCGTCGTTCCTCTCTCTCTCTCTCCTCCGTCGTTCCTCTCTCTCTCTCCTCCGTCGTTCCTCTCTCTCTCTCCTCCGTCGTTCCTCTCTCTCTCTCTCCTTTGTCATTCCTCTCTCTCTCTCTCCTTTGTCATTCCTCTCTCTCTCTCTCCTTTGTCATTCCTCTCTCTCTCTCTCCTTTGTCATTCCTCTCTCTCTCTCTCCTTTGTCATTCCTCTCTCTCTCTCTCCTTTGTCATTCCTCTCTCTCTCTCTCCTTTGTCATTCCTCTCTCTCTCTCCTTTGTCATTCCTCTCTCTCTCTCTCTCTCTCCTTTGTCATTCCTCTCTCTCTCTCTCTCTCCTTTGTCATTCCTCTCTCTCTCTCTCTCTCTCTCTCTCTCCTTTGTCATTCCTCTCTCTCTCTCTCCTTTGTCATTCCTCTCTCCTCTTGGATATCCATCCACTACTGTCTATGCAATTTAAAAATTGTACTCTAGAACCACTCGTCATTATCTTTTGTGTTGACTTGTCAATGTCAGGGTTTTTATCTAGAGTTTCTCACAAGGAAAGTGCATCGACTTTTGGAATACTTTTTTTTTAATCATTCATTGACCCCACCACCACCACCACCACTTTCATCATTTTGGGGTTTCATCTCTTAGAACCCCCATCCTCCCCGCCACCAGTCATCGATTCCTATAATCTAAAATCCCTACTGATACTGATTAATTACACGAGTTCCAGGAATGTTCATTCATCTAATCAGATTTTTTTTTGCTTAGTGTTTTTTTTTTACATTCTTACCATTAATTGTCTTTATCTTCGTATTATTCTTTTAATCTCTCTTCACTGCTGTAAAAGCATTATCTTTTGTGAATTCAGAAGTTCGTTAAGACATTTTAGCATCATTCATTCATTTATCACCTCTGCCTACAATGTTGGGGAGGTATCGATCGCATCTGTCTTTGCACACAAAATCTCTGAAAGAGCCTTCCGGATTTCAGTGGAGTAAGGAAGAAGTGGTTTAGGATGGGTCCAGGATTTTTTTTTCTCTAATTGTGGGATTTTTTTTTTTGTCTTTTTTTGTTGTTTTGTTACTTTTTTTTTTTTTTTTTTTTTTCTCCCCTCCTTTCAACAAACTCACTTAATGTAAAGAATATTTGTAATAACAGTAAAATTCTTTAATCATTATTTTGGTTTGAGCACACCTTTTTTTTTTCTTTCTTATATTATGGATATTATTTGTCATAATTAAGTAATTTTGTAGAATGTAAAGTATTATTCTGCTTTCTCCTGTTGTGAAAGCTGTAAAATTAGAAATTATTGTGAAAGAATCCACAGTAAAGTGAAGATCAAGGTGTTTGCACTAACTAAAGAGCCCATGAGATTGTTCCTCACTAAGGACCAAATTTTACCAAACTCATTCCCACCAAGAGCATTCAAAAGTGTGCTTTAAAATTTGCAGCCATTTTGAATTTTGAATACATAATGAGGTCACATGACCATTATGATTGTATATTTTTGCCAAAAATGAAATCCATATCTTATAACCGCCAAAATGACTTATGACTTCGCAAGGTTCCTCAAAAAGCCTTTGTAAACCTTTGAGAAAAAAGGTAAGGATGAAATGAGAGACTTCTCCCCTAGAGTATATGGCCAGTGACAAAATCTTACTTACTGTTGCATGTGTCAGCTTAGTGATCCTTGCAAGTTTCAAGATTGGTCGAGCCACAACTCGATTCTTACAAGTTTTTTGAGGACTACCTCCTTGGCAAAATGCAAATTCTCCAAAGGGATACTCCCAACCTAATCACACAGCTTAGAGTGTACTCAATCAGCTGCTGAGTGCACATGGGAATTAGCCTTAACAAATTTTTCCACCATGCTCGCTCCTACCAGGAATCAAACTTAGGACACTCTGTATGTGAGACAGACATGCTAATTTGAGCAGACTAACTTTGACTTGGTCTTATAAATATTAACTATAAAAATCATTTTATGCCAGAGATTTTTCTCCCAGTTCTTTGCCTATGACCCTGGTTCCATCTCAAATCAATGACCATTCTAGGCATCTGCTACCAGTCAGGCCTTCTTTAAGCAAACATATATTCCCTGCCATCTGACATACTGTCTCTCCGAATTTCATCTTTCTCCTGCTGACCAGCCTGATAATTTCCAAGTATGAGTGTTTATACCCTTTTATTGATCTTATGTCTTCATCAAATTAAATATCATTAACTTTGCTCACAGCCAGTTTAGTCTTGACTTGGTTTTAGAAGAAACCATCATCAAAACTGTCAACATAGGATCCTTCAAGATAGGATTCAGCTGACTATCACGTGTGCAGATCGTACCAATGGGGCCAGGGGTGGAAAATTCAAACAAAGTAGACCACTGCATCTACCCAGGACAACGAATCTCCATTAGATCCTCAGACAAAGAGGAAATCAAGCAAAGAATCACTCTAGGATAGCAGGCCTTTGGCAGAGCGAGCTCAACCTTCAAAATACCAATAATCCTAAAAAGAGGAGTATACAACCAATGCATTCTCCCGATAGTCACATATGGAGCTGAAACATTGAACCTAACCAAGAGACAGACCTACAAACTGAGAAACGTGCAACTTGAGAGAATCATGCTCAACCTCACGTGGAGAGATCACAAGACGGCACAATATATCTGGAAGAGAACGGGGGCCCGAGACATCATAGAAACTATTGAAAAACTTGAATAGCAATGGGCAGACCATGTCGCAAGAATGAAAGACAACTGATGGACATCATGACTCACAACATGGATCCCAGAGATCACATGCGAAACCTGTGCCAACTGAATACAAGATGGAGAGATGAACTAGACAAATTCAAGAAGTACTGGCTCTGCGATGCCCTTAATAGAGAATTGTCGCGGATCCTGGGGAAGGTCTATGTCCAACAATAGATGATAGAAGACTGATGATGATGTCTAAAAAAAAATTTTTTTTTTTTTTTAAATTTCTCTCTAAATAGATTTCCTGGGGATGAGGATTTAATTTACAATGTAATTGATTGTTTAATTTGTGTCCAGTAGCATTCACGCTCATTTTTTGTAAA
>OY735236.1:4282454-4294954 GCA_963457665.1 Thysanoteuthis rhombus | reverse complement strand
TTGGTAGAAGCGTGAAACTGGGTTTCTTCTTTAATGTTGTTTTTGCAACAAGTTTATGCTTCACATCATTGTTAACCACAGACACCATGTAATGTCCTGACCCTCTCCTTAATGTGCAAGAGGGAAGTGAGTTTCAGTTCAGTTTTGGAGACAATGTTCTGAAGGTTTACACCCATTGAGGCTCAGTGGAATGATTTGGGGGAAAGATATAAACTTATTTTCATCTCAATGTTGTATTTGAAGTGCTAAGAATCACTAGTTTTAATATGCGAAATTGAGTGAAATATACCTCCATAATCTTCAGACTTTTTCTCAAAATATCACAGATTTTCTGATGAAAGTTTTCATACTTATTTCTGTTAATATTCGGACCATCCTCATCTTGGTTGTTTATCATAAAACGTTTCGGCCGTTGTACTCTACGGCCTTCATCAGGTATCATCTGGTAGTTCATATCTTGAAGTCTAAGCTTTTGGCTACATAAAAAAAAATAATGGGATATTTGCAATGGTTTCAAAATTATATTTTGGAAGTCAAAAATTTTTGGAGGCATTTTTCTCCTATTTTTTATTATTCGCGAAATGTCCCTTGTTGTTTAAAGTGTCTCATTCCATGAGGTTGTAACCTCATATACATCACCTTGTGATGCCCCAGGATTAATGATGTTTCCTGGGGTCTATGAATGATTCATGTCCTTCAACAATCAGACATCCACGTCTAGGTCAATCAAGCTTCGACTTGTGTCCAGGTAATACTACCCCACTCACTGCTCTCCTCTCCTGAACTGCAGCCATCTTGAAACAACGACTGTTGCCTTGGTGACCAACTTCATGGCCCTTTTGCCTACTGACTTCTGTGATCCCTACAGTGTTGTGGACCTTGCTTCATGTTGTGCATTAAAAATCATGATATTGTCATTGGTCAAGAATAAACGTTTCTTCTGGGCAAGCAACATTTCTGTCACCATTGACACTCTGGTAGAGAGATATAATTATTGTTTCTAATCATTGTATTTTAAATGAACTCTGGGAATGAACTCTTGATAAAACTGACTGTTCACTCTGTACTACATCACGTCTAAATACACTGCCTGTCTATTGCAAAACTTATCTTGCCAAAACATGACTGCAGTGATTGATATTAGAACTATATACTGTATAGCTAGAAGGAAATCAATCAGTAAAAGGGTTATTGCAAATGTTATTCACAGATTAGAGCTCTTATACGTATAAACAGAATCAATGTATGTGTGAAATATATTCACTATATTTCTTAAGGTCAAGTTTCACAGGCTTGAGAAATGGAATTCAGTATTTAACTCGGATATCCACTTTTCAAGCCAAGTTAATCTCATGCAGTTGCCAGGTTGGATATGGAGTATGAAATGCTAACACCAGAATCATGAAACAATCCTTCCTTGAATGCCATAAGACTTCAAATAGAAATTACCATCTGGTTGCTGTAAGATCTTTTTGTAGTTAAGCTGGAGCCTGAATGAATTCTCAAGTACAAATGCCTTGAATTAATGAAGCTCTAGCTTCCAGAATGTTTTCATTATCATGAACAAGAAGAGATCTCAATTTCACATGTTAATAAGAACCATTCCTGTCTTGAAATCTAACAAAAACTGAAGAAATCTCCAAGTTCATGCATTGTGATTACTGACAACTGGCCATTATACAGTCAACATTTGCCAGATATTAGTAGTGCTGTGTTGACTTGAAAGTTTCCCGGATCAGTGCTTCTGGAGAAATCTTGTGGAAAAAAAAAAATTCAAATTACCGATCTTTCTTCATAGCTTATATCAGTTGTCTTCCTTGATTTCCATTCTTTCAAAATTTACGTATAAAGCATTCAAATTCATGACACAGAGAATTAACTGAAATACTTTAAAGCCATAGTTTTGTATGCCAGATTGGAAAATTATTTTCCGTGACAATTTTGGCCTGCTGCTCCACACACAATGAAGTCTGGCCTCTTCCGAGCATGCTCCTTTAGATCGGGCGTCACGCTAGTAAAAATGAAGTTCACTTAGAATGATGTAATAATTACAGAAGCTTTGATACTATCCATTGTACCAGCTGGGGCAGAAAGGATAGCGCATTCAGTAATGTCATAAATAGGAAATAAACATTTATTTCCTGGTCTAGGCAGGTCTGCAGTTGAACCAGTGGCTTCAAAACGGTTGATAATGCGGGCTATCTCATCTCGTATCTCATTTTATTGACAGATCAGAATCTTCTCTAAAGCGTCTGCATGTCTCACAATTATCTTCTGTTTTGTAAAATGTTTCCACGATAGAAAAATAAAAACAACAGTTTATTTGTTCGACGTTGCACACCGGGATTCTTCGTATTCATCTAAGTTAGCCAAAGGGTTGTCTAGAAAGAAAAAAAAAATATCCAGTCAACTATTTTATAAAGCTGTTTTGTATTTTGTAATATCATTGACTGTTGTGTTACCTCTGCTACACCCTGTATATCAGAACTCAGACATATTTTGTGCCGTTATATTGTTTAATATAAGTTTAAATAGTTTGACTATGTATTGCTAAAGTTGGCATAAAGGCAACTTATTTCAGAACCCACTTAAAGATGAAGACAATTTACTGATGAGAAAATTTGTGTTCTATCATCAGATTGCACAGTTTATGTCTGACAGAGTGTGATAATTGCGGAGACAATCTGTTCGGAAACATATTTTGTCTCAACAATTATCACATATGTATCTATCCGGACTTCACCCAGCCCTAACCGTTCATTGTGGAAACTTGGGATTTTGCACACCCTTGATGAGTAAGGAAAATGTTTTGGGTTTTTTCTTTCTTTTTTTTTTTCTTTTTTTTTTTCTTGACCCCTACCTCAATAGAGTTTTTATTGGGGGTTAATTTTACACTGGAAGTTCCTTAGTTTGTGTCCACCAGTGTTTTTTGAAAATTTACCCCACCCTCCAAGCGAGAAAAGTAACTTATTCGTTGATCATTCCTTGCTTCCAATTCCTTTTGATTGATCACCTTTTTCTTTTAAATCATGAATTCAAACCATAGTGGTAGTATTTTCATCAAGGTAACTTAATTTTACCACTATCACCACTGGGTAAAAAGCAGCATATATGAGCGATGGTGATTCATAATGTCCCTTGGAATGCTTTTGATAATTGAATTCGCTCTTATTTTTGTTGTCCTCCCTGCATTTTGGATGATTGATTCTCCAGCATTTCAGTGGGGGGGGCACAATCCATATCCTAAGTGAGGGGACCCCCCCCTTTTTTTTTTCTGCGGTAACACCAAGAAATGGTAGCCAACAAATTCTAATTTTTTTTTTTTTTTAATATAGCTTGCAGATGTTTTCAAGTTCTGTCTTTGTTTAGCGAAGACTTACATTCTGTATTCCTGTTGAGCAGAGGAAGTCACACCAAGTTGAAATCCACACCGTTCTGACATTCAGCTGACAAGTTGATATTTGCCGCTTCTTTGGGCTTTTATTCTCCAATGTCGTTTTCTGTTGATACCAGTGCTCCCCAACCTTTTCATACTCAACGCCTACTTCTTAGACTTCGGTGAGGGCGAAATTTCCGCACCACCTACTATTGTTTGCTTTAAATGGCTGAAAATGGCTCGATTTATCAAGAATTGCTAAGATTGCATAGATTTGATTTCCAGGTGACTGGCAACTGTATACGCTTCAAAAACTCTTACAAAGGCACCAAAAAGTTTATGTAAAACATATTTGATATTAAGACAATAATGAAAAAGAAGCCACTGTTTTAGTAGGCTATCTTTGTAATAATGCAGTTTGCCATAAAAAAAAAATGGCACATTCCAAATTAAGAATACTTTATTGCAACTAATACAACTACCTTGCAACCCATTAATGGGTCCATTGCCCTCTCAAGTACTTGAATTGCCTAAGTTGGTGACCACTGCTCTATACAGATAAGACACCTGAATAAGAGTGTAATTGAATCTTTGTAGCCAAAGCGTATAGCAGAACCAATTATGTCAAGATTCGTCTGTAAAAAAAAATAGATCCTTTATCTATAACTATCTCAAATAAGTAGATCTTTATCTAAAATTATCCAAAAAAATAGATCCTTTATCTGAAATTATACAAAAAATAGATCCTTTATCTATACTTATCCTATAAAATAGATCCTTTATCTATAATTATCTAAAATAAGTGGATATTTTATCTGAAATTATCTAAAAAATAGATCCTTCATCTGAAATTATGAAAAAAAAGTAGATCCTTTCACTGAAATTACAAAAAGAATAGATCATTTATCTATGATTATCTTAAAAAATAGATCCTTTATCTATAATCATCTAAAAAAAAAAAAAAGTGGATCCTTTTTGTACAATTATTTTTGGAAAAAAATTGCTCTACTTCTTACATAACTGATGGCCCTACTTTCTTCAAAATTTCCTTTATATTCTGTGGACATAGAGTTAGGGTGCTCTGAAGGTAACTGCACATTGATCAGACCCCAAAATTGAATTGCTCTCTCTTTAGCCCGTGGCCAAACCTTCCACAAGATTTCTTTGGAATTCATTGACAACTTTCATAGATATAATATTATGTGGACATACACTGTTTATAATCGTGTATAATGTGGGAGATTTGATATTTTAAAAAATCAAGGTCAAATTTGGTGTAGTATTTATACCTAGATGTAAAATTAAAATAACATTTATTTCTGATTTTTAACTACAAGAAATGAAAGTCCTATCATATTTGTGATCACATTGTACCCAAGTAATTGCAGCTGTTATGATGGAAACCTAAGAAAATTTGCAGACAAAATCTTTGAACTTCATTAGGCTTTGTGTGACAGGTTTTCGAGTTGACTCAATTTTGGCCAAATTCCATCTCCAAATAATTCTGTTTGTCTGAACAGTGATCATTAGTTGTCTTTTTGACTTGAGGTTTCTTGATGGTAGGCAGGCAAATAGTTGTTGAGAAGATATGTAAATCAGGGAAGAACTGAAGCCATCTCAAGGAATTGATCAGTCTTTGACAAGTCTCCCAGGAAGAAAAAAAGAAAGAAAAACAAAGAAAAGACATTTGGTGAAGTGAAGATGATCAGTGTCTGCATCTAAATCCGTGTCCCAGAAGAATGTCCTAATTGATTTTTTATTATCATGCTGTGAGGAATTTTATTGTTCCCAGCTCTTTTTCGCTTTTTCTTTCTTTTTCTTTCTTTTTCTTTCTTCCTTCTCTTTCAATATTCTCCTTTTTATCATAATAGACATTTAAAGAATTATCATAAATTGTATTTTAAAATTTTTTTCTTCTCCTCATTCGTCCATATTTTATACACAAGTTATGCATGTGTGTATTCGGGTGTATATAGGCAGCAAGTTCTTTTCAAAAATTCTATTTACATTCATCATCATCATCAGTCTTTTATCGTCAGTCGTTGGATATAGATCTTCCCCAGGATTTGCCACGCCCCTATTGGGGGCATCACGGAGCCAATACTTTCTGAATTCGTCTAGTTCGTCTCTCCGTCTTGTATACTGCTAGCCTCGGTTGGGCATGTGATCTCTGGGAATCTGTTGTAACTCGTGATGTCCATCGGTTGTCTGCCATTCTTGCAACATGACCAGCCCGTTGTCATTTGAGTTTTCTAATGGATTCTATGATGTCTCGGACTCCTATTTTCTGCCTGATATATTATGCTGTCTTGCAATCTCTTCGTACGAAGTTGAGCATGGTTTTCCGAAGTGTACGTTGCATGCTTCTCAATCTTCTGGCTAGATTCTTGGTTAGGTTCCATGTTTCAGCTCCATAGGTGACTATCGAGAAGATGCATTGGTTGTATACTCCTCTTTTTAGGATTAATGGGCTCTTCTTGTTTGTGAAGGTTGAGCATGCACTGCCCAAAGGCTTGCCATCCCCGAGTGTTAGATACTGTCAAATGAAACTATCAGTTTTACCAGTTTTTAAGTTGGTCTGGCTGCCTGTATATGTATGGTGAATACAGACTGCACCAATGGGACTAGATAGATGAAAATTTGAACATTCACTCCTTATTACTTCTTTTGTTTTTTGGAAAATTCATTTCATAAATATCTCTTTGTGTCCAGCAGCTTCTTGTTTATTTTTTGAAAATTCAGATTTTTTTTTTTAGTGATCACTGCTCAACAGAAAGTAAGAGCAGTAAGTTGTACATGGATTATCACTTTTTCCAAATTTCCTAATTGGTCATCCCCAACTGCCAAAAGACAGTTTCTTTTGAATGACTCACTAGACCTATATTTATTATCCTTCTCACCAAAGAGGATTTGAATGCTTATGTGTCTCAATAAGGTTGGAAAACTGTTGTTCCTGGTCAGTATCGAAGTGGTAACATTTTGAAAATTCAGTTCAATCTTTCACACTCTGCATTCTTCTCAAGGGTGCCAAGATTTTATACACTCAGTAACTTTGGAAGCTTGTCTGTCTGTTCTTGTATCACTGGAATTACACTATCTTTTGACAATCCGAGTTGCCTGCAGGGCCATGTCTATATTGCCTACAGAGTACTAAAGAATAATTAGAATTAGGGGGAAAGGGAAGATGTTGATATATTTTTTTCAAAATGTTGCATTTGTATCAAGTAGTCTTCTGTACTCCGTATCAGTTGAATAATGTCTGCTAATTTGGATTGAAAAGTTTTGGAAGTTGAGGATAAATAATCAACTGATATATTTTGGAAGTGGGTTGAATTGGGTCTCTACTTATGAATCACTGTCGCCCCACAAATAACCGCCTGCCCAACCAACCAACCAGCCAAATGGGCTACAGATTCTTCTCTCTCTGCTCATTTGTGTATGTGTCCGAATGCTCCTTGTCAGATTGGGGGAGAAACTATTAACTTGAAAATTCGCATCACTACATTACTAGATGCTATCTGAAAAAAAATTTATTTTCCCAAGGCTGTTTTTTTTTTCTATTTTTTTTTTTTTAGATAATTCTTTATATTACAGATCTATTTAAAAAAATTTTTTATTTCAATTAGTACTGATACACCAGTGGGCTATGATGATTCATTTATGTGAGGTACAGATATTTCTCTTTCCACCACTTTACCTCAAGATTTAAACCAACTCTAAGCGAATCAGAATATCCAGGAAAAGTATCAACAATAAAGATAGGCACATATTTGTTTTAGAATGAATATCTTTTTCCTCTGGTGTATTAATCAAGTGAGAGAAAGAATCCACACTTGGTTCTATAAAAGAATCAGGAACATTGGTAATCGCAGAGCAAAGCGACTGTCGTGATTGTGGGATGATGTTTCTTTCTCTTGGGATTTCAGTTGCTTATAGTGTCAATGACCAAAAACTCTGGCAGCAAGTTAGGAATGGAGATTGCCATCTCTCATTATTTCAGACTTCGTTCTTCACTTGTGTCTTTCCCCGTTGCGAATTAGTAAACATCTTGTGTCCCTGAGGAATTATTGGGAAGGGGAAGGCAGTGTCATTTTTCTGATCTGTTTGCAAATCAGAAATGAGATTGATAGATCCATGGAAAAAAAAAGTTTGCCTAACCCTTATAATGTACATTGTTATAGACATATCTACTGGTACGTTTGTACTCGTAGATCTGTACTATATGCACAGAGTTGTGGCTAAATACTGGCGCCCATCTGCATGTGATGATATGTATCTATGTGTATTAGGTATTTTGTACAGTTTCTCTGACATAATCTCCATTGTTATGTCACAACAATCTCATATTATTACAACCCTTCAATTATTTTATTAGCTATATTGTTCTATTTCACTTGGACCAATCCATTTTAAGTTTTTGGTTATGACAGGAATTGGACAGGACAACCATACAATGAATTTTACAAATAAATATACTAGTTTGCATGTATGGCTTTTATAAGGATAGATGTAGTATATATATATATATATATATATATATATATATATATATATATATATATATGTACTGTGTGTATATGTATGCATGTTTGCTCAAACAGAATAATGAATTTAAAACTTTTTGCATAGGATAAAAACCGTCTCAAAGTATTGATTGGGGAGCAATATTTGTTATTGTTTTCTCATGTCTCAATCTTTAACTCTAATTTGAGAATGAAATGCTTTGAATAAAGTAAAATCTGAAATGTTTAAAGTTGATGATGCTGGAATCTGAGGTTTCTATACTGCTGGCATATCAGATGCACATTTTTGTCCAAAAACGCAGGTATCAGACTGAATCAAATGTGCTGATATCATGGCGAGGAGACTGTCTACCAAACCTCGAAATGGACTGACAACTATTGGGTTTGGATGAGTCAAAACAAGCTGTTATCTCCTACCCTCCGCTAAATACTTATAAAACCATGCATCTCATCCTCATCATCAGTCTTTTAACATCCGTCATTGTACGTAGACCTTCCCCGAGATCCAACACATTTTTCTATCATGGGCGTCGCACAGCCAGTATTTTCTAAATTCGTCTAGTTCATCTCTCCATCTTGTATTCTGTCAGCCTCAGTTTCGCAGGTGATCTCTAGGGATCCGGGTTGTAAGTCATGATGTCCATCAGTTGTCTGTCATTCTTCCAACTGGTCATCAGCCCACTGCCATTCAAGTTTTCTAATGGATTCTATGATGGTTCGGACCCTCGTTTTTTTGGGTTTTTTTTCCTGATATACTGTGTTGTCTTATGGCCTGTCTATGTGATGTTGGGCATGCTTCTCAATTTATGGGTCTGTCTCTTGGTTAGGTTCCATGTTTCATTTCCCCAAGTGACTATTGAGAGGATGCATCGGTTGTATACTCTTCTTTTTAGGATTATTGGGATTGTCTGGTTTTTGAAAGTTGACCTTGCTCTGCCTAAGGTTTGCCATCCTCGGGTGATATCTCACTTTTTTGACTGGATGTTCATGGCTTAAAACTATCATTATTACTCTCTGAATTTTTCAGACTGGTTTTTCCATCTTGGTTGGTTTTGTCACAAGATTTCAACCATTGTATCCATCTGCCTTTCTCAGACGTCTCAGTTGAGTTTGTATGCATGCATGTGCATTATTGATGTATATCATATACCATGTGTGTCTGTATGTTTACTCCTACAGAATAACGAATTTAAAACTTGATGCATAGAATTGAAACTGTCTCAAAGTATATTTATTATTGTTTCCACAATCTTCAATCTTTTACTTCAATTTGAGAATGAAATACTTTTTTTTTTCCAAGTAAAATCGGATGTTCAAAGTTGATGATGCTTGAGTCCGATAGTTTCCAAGTTTTATCTTCTGACAATGTATCTGATAAATGCTTCATCCTTGTAAACAGTTAATCGGACATGAAATAAAAAAATTTGTCCTCCTTTTGTGATCCTTCCTCGGACATTGGCCCTCCCCACGTTGTGTGGGCAGTGGGGGAAGAGATGGATTCATGCTTACCTAAGGGGGTTAGTACAAAGTGACACATACATAATATTTCTTGGCTAGAGCTTGAACTCATCTCGTCTAAGCCATTCTCTTAACAATAAATTTCTCAGACAACACACGATTAGTCTTCCAAATTTCTATCTGCTAATTATTGCACAAATCTCTATGCCATAGTTGGTACCTTGTTTTTCGGGGTTTTTTAGAACCAAGTCAGTTATTGGTCAAATTTTGGTATGAAAAAAGCTAGGTCAATCTATTCAGTGTTATGGTGAGTTAAAAAAAACATTACTCAAAGCTAAAATTGTAGTCTCTCATATAATCTGGAAGTATAGATCAAGG
This sequence comes from Thysanoteuthis rhombus, assembly GCA_963457665.1. Lineage (NCBI taxonomy): Eukaryota > Metazoa > Mollusca > Cephalopoda > Oegopsida > Thysanoteuthidae > Thysanoteuthis > Thysanoteuthis major. Next base: position 4,285,219 of record OY735236.1, on the reverse strand, counting down.
AACAAGATGATATTCCATTGGAAGGAAAAGAAAATGAGACGAGAAATTTCCAAGAATGAGAGTGTGATTCGAAGCTCTAACCCTGGTTCAACCTAGTTCATACATATTTTTTCTCATTTAATAGGTCAGTATCAGTCAATAACTAGGTCTTAGCTCTGCCTCTACCCTACGTATTCAGATGTCGCTATTCCTTTGGAATGATGATTTGTGCTGAAGTAAGTTGCAGAACAGTGATTGAGGTGTAAAAGACGAGATCAATTTGATGTCATTCTCATCCCCTTGTATTGTGCCCGGGGGCTTCAATGTACCGCATTGAATCAAATCATATTTGAGCGGTCATGGAACATTCAGATATTTTTCACTTGCCGAGCAGACAGTTGCAATGGGGACAGAAATAGAATGCTGCTTTTGCTTCAAGCAGGGAAGTATGTAAAGATATCCATACCTTATGTGAGTGAATCACCATAGCCTGCTCATGTGCTGGAACTGGAAAAAAAAAATCGAAAAGAAAAAAAATACCATCTCAAGATTTTGGCATTATTGGTCCAAAATAAGCATAGAGATCCAAAAGAGCACTGTTTTATGATGGTGCCCAGTGGTGCACCACTCATGGGAATTTTCATGATGGGGGCCCAAAATGTGGCCTGGAGCACCTGGAGACACATACAGGCAGTCACACAGACGAGCGAAGAGAGAAGAACCTGCTGCTCACTTGGCTGGTGGAATAGGTGGGCAAGTTATGGGGCTACAGTGCTTCAATAGGTAACTATATTGATTGATTGGTTGATATAAATCATCTGCTGTAGAGGGATCTGTACTTTTAAAAGATAAATATTTTTATATATATATATATATATATATATATATATATTAAAACCATGTGAGGTAGATCAAATGATATTATGCTGTTTAACATGGGACTTTTTTTTAACATCGTGAAGGATAATGCTGTTTAGGGTGATGATAGCATCAACAAAGCATTTGGAGCAAACACTATTACAGTGCAAACTGTTCTACATTGGTTCAATAGGCTGAGATCTGGCAATGTACACATCAGTAATAAACTTCAAGGGAGATCCAAACCTGTTTTCAATGATGAAGAATTATAGACAGCAGTAGCCAACAACCCACAGACAATGGATCAAACACTTCCTGGGAAGTTTTTAATTTCTACAATGACCATATTGTCTCGAAGTTGAAAAAGTTGAAACTGCATAAAATGTTCTATGATAGTGGCTGACCCTATACCTATTAGCTGAATTTATGAAAGCTTATCGACCGCATTTGCCAACAACCAGTGAACAACGTTTAGCCTTAAACATATGGAGTACGTATATATGGGAAGCTCAAAGAACTCTCGTTTGCTTCTTCTTCATCAATCCAAAGATTAACACTTTTACACTCAATTTTCAAGAATACTGATCAAATTTTGTCTTGTTAATGGACACTAACATCCAGTGCTGTACACCTGTAATAGCCAGAGGCTGCCCATCTACGATGTTTGTTCGTTTCTTGGCTTGTGAGAGTGACTGGATATCTGACCTTCTATAAATAGACGATGCTGAGCATCTGAGAATATTAAGATGGTTGGAACTGGCGGAATTGCGTTGTGCTGGAAGTGAAAGCTGCGCACACAATATTGACCCATGATCAGAAGGCCATATTGGTTTTTCACGTAATTAAAGAATATTTCTACCTAGCCCAGGATTTGTAAGGTGGCTACGAAAAAGTTTATATATATATATATATATATATATATATATATATATATATATATATATATATGCGTGTGTATTCTTTGCCTGAAGAAGCCCAAGCAAGGTAGAAACATAAACATGTAATGAATCCATTATTTCATCATATCTAAAGCTCTACTTCAATTTGACTTGATTTTGAATGTATTGAGCACTATATGAAATGAACCCATCATATATCAGATATTGAATTACTGATTTGTGCCTGGTTTTTATATATATATATATATATATATATATATATATATATATATGTAAAGACCCAAAGAACACTTTTCCCCTCAAAAGTCTCATCTTGTTTATTCTTGATCTATACATTCCTTTCAATGTGATAGTTATGGGTTAAGAAATGGATGTATCAGATCCGACAAAATGATTACTAATTGCATTATATCATATAGAAAGATTTATTTCAAATGATTTCTTGTTGCTATACGGTTAATGTATCACTTAACCGAGACAACTTTAATCGCATAAACAGTTGAAGAAAAACGGGCCTGCTGCAGGAATCAAATCTGAGGGTAGCCGCTTAAACCTTGCAGTGCTCTTACCATTGAGTTGATCAGCCGTCTGTAATACAGAGGCCCTATCAGTCACAGGTTTGGTTCCATCAAGACACTGGTCGCAAGGTTTTGAGCAGTTTTTGACCTTGCTTACACATACTCGAATGGGTCCCCACGCTAAAACAACCTGGTATCAGACTTCATCCTCACAGGGAGGTAATAAATACCGATTTGAAAAATGTTACTTTTAGTGGTAATGATAAGTAAGACAAGCTTCTAACATCTATTTTGGTAGATATGTAAGTATTGTTAGTTTAGCTCTGTTTGTAATGTACACAAATACCAATCAGTTGGTTGTGATTACACTTTTTTTTTTTCTTTGCACCCTACATTAAAGCGGATCTTTTTGCCATCGGGCGGAGGAGCAAATAGATAAAATCATTCTCCAGTCCTTTTGAGTGGAGGCGAAACTGTAAGTTTTCTCAGTGAGCTTCTAAATCTTTGATAT
>OY735236.1:4239954-4277454 GCA_963457665.1 Thysanoteuthis rhombus | reverse complement strand
ACTGAAGAGATACAAGGACTCCTTACAAAAAAGACCCGCATCTCTTTTGGAATCAACCTTCGTCAGTGAACAACAGGAGACTTGATAGCATAAAGTCTACCAAGTAACCTTCCTCACTGAGGCAAAGCAAGAGAAAAAAGGCAGCACTATGATTTAGGAGCTACCCCTGGTTGTCAGATCTTTTCCTGCAATTGCTGTGGAAACACTTGCCTCTCTTTGCTGGCCATCGAAGGGCCTTCTACAGATGTGGAAAAAAGTCCTAAATCTCTATTTGTACAGCCAAGCCATGTATTTTAGAGAGCTTTCCTGAACTATTGTGACCTACAGGTTATCCTCTTGTTCATCAGAATCTCATTGTGATGGGTATTAACTTAAAAATTCATGGACCACTGTTGGTGGTACTTCTCTGTGAATAGCATAAAAAATATAGAATTCTTTCTTGGACTGAAAAGAAAGAAAAAAAAAATTACCTAAAGCTCAAAGGGAGGTAACTTTAATCAGAACTGGCTTCCTTTGACATTTGAAATTAAATTTAATTCATTCATTCAAATTTTAACAAGAATGTGCAGAGTTTTTCAAACAGCTTGGTTGGTTCTATCTCTACCAGCTATCCGGGTCTTAAGTGCTGATATATGCACTCCTCGAACCTGAAACGAGTGTACTGCATTTAACATTAAGATAGGTCCTTCAAAAGTAAGTTTTTTGGGGGTGGGGGTCCCTGAGTCTGATCGTAGCACTCCACTGAGTGCACGGCTGTTCAATACGTACGTTCTCAAGCTCTCAGCAAATGAAAATTGTTGCATGTTCAGGTCTTATTGAATCAGCATTATTGTTGATTGTACGAATCTTCCCAGCTCCAAGAATGAGAAGATTAATTTCTAGAGGCTTTGATTTGGGGGGGGGGATGATGTGTTATATTATCTCTATATCTATTATTAGCTATCTTGATGGCAATGTGAGGCTGCGACAAAGATGATGATAATGCATGGTGTAGGGTAGTGCACCTTAGCAAGAAAATTCCGTTATTCTGTGACACAATGGAGAAACACAATAGAAACTGCTGGTTCAATTCGAGGCTAAGTGTTTCTGACAAGCTTGCAACTAATGGCTGTATGCACGTGCATGTCAGTGTCAGTTTTAATTACCGTTAGAGACAAATCTTTCTAATCAGAGGCAATTAAAAAGGAGCGAAAAAGACATTGACTATTATTGTATTTGCTAAGAATCAATTCAATAATTATTTTGGGTCTTCCAACCTTCCTTACTTCCAGTTCCTTTCTATTTTCTTATCTTTCCTCCCACCCTGTCTTTGCTTTCCTCTCCCACCCTGTCTTTGCTTTCCTCTCCCACCCTGTCTTTGCTGTCCTCTCCCACCCTGTCTTTGCTTTCCTCTCCCACCCTGTCTTTGCTGTCCTCTCCCACCCTGTCTTTGCTGTCCTCTCCCACCCTGTCTTTGCTGTCCTCTCCCACCCTGTCTTTGCTGTCCTCTCCCACCCTGTCTTTGCTGTCCTCTCCCACCCTGTCTTTGCTTTCCTCTCCCACCCTGTCTTTGCTTTCCTCTCCCACCCTGTCTTTGCTGTCCTCTCCCACCCTGTCTTTGCTGTCCTCTCCCACCCTGTCTTTGCTGTCCTCTCCCACCCTGTCTTTGCTGTCCTCTCCCACCCTGTCTTTGCTTTCCTCTCCCACCCTGTCTTTGCTGTCCTCTCCCACCCTGTCTTTGCTGTCCTCTCCCACCCTGTCTTTGCTGTCCTCTCCCACCCTGTCTTTGCTGTCCTCTCCCACCCTGTCTTTGCTGTCCTCTCCCACCCTGTCTTTGCTGTCCTCTCCCACCCTGTCTTTGTTGTCCTCTCCCACCCTGTCTTTGCTGTCCTCTCCCACCCTGTCTTTGCTGTCCTCTCCCACCCTGTCTTTGCTGTCCTCTCCCACCCTGTCTTTGCTGTCCTCTCCCACCCTGTCTTTGCTGTCCTCTCCCACCCTGTCTTTGCTGTCCTCTCCCACCCTGTCTTTGCTGTCCTCTCCCACCCTGTCTTTGCTGTCCTCTCCCCTCTCTCTTTGCTGTCCTCTCCCCTCTCTCTTAACAATGATTTCAATGTCTCTTATCCAAACATATCCCCAATTCCTCTCTTTATCCTTTTCGTCCTCCTCTTACTCCTTCTCTTATTTTAACTCTTAAATTCATGAACTACCATTAACTGACAGTGATACACTTCCGTGAATAGCATAAAAATTACAGAATTCTTTTGTGAATCAAATACAAAAAGTATTTTTAAATCACCTAAAGTTCAAAAGGAAGTAACTTTAATCAGCAGTTATTTCCCTTGTATTAACATTTGATTTCTTCAACATGAATTCAAGATTTAAATTTGTATCAATTTCTCTTCTTGGATATTTTCTGTCTGGAATTCTGAGATGCTGAATTCTCATTATTATACCCTCATTCATTTGCATTGTCTTCATTGTGTTTTGTTTTTTTGTTTTTTTGTCACATCTCTGCATCTGTTGAGGAATGTCAGATGGTTCAACTTTCACGTCAGTTTTTGGTGGACTTTCTCTCATCATCTTGATTCTTTTATCGCATTGGGTCTGTGCCATTCGGATAATCCATGACTGTAACAAACAAGATAAGGACAACAGTTTGAATGAATCGATGTATAATAATAATCTTTCATCGCTGAAATACAGAGAGAACTAATCAAAGCGGTACTGGCCAAAAATGATGCAAGAATGGTCACGGAGAAACTCCATGAATACCGAACAATTGTAGGCACGGATATATAATACCAATAAACTGTTCAAAATTTAGCAGAAGCAAGGTTAACCAGTGTAACTATAACAACCAAGATGAGGATAACAGTTCATTTTTTTTGCTTTCCCTCACTCATTTGTTATGTCCCTATCTTCATTAGAAACCAGCAGCCAAAACTGTCAACATGGGTTTCTTCAGTTTTTAAGTGATTCTGTATGGCTGGCTGGCTTGCTATGTACATAGGTACACTCCTGATAAAAAAAAAATGAGCCTGGCTTTTTTTATCAATTTTTTTGCGATTACTGTTTCAATCTAACTATTGAAATATTCGACAATATTTCCGTGCTTGCAGTGTTTTTGTTTTGAGTTTCCCAGTGTAGGATAGCTTTCTACTTGTTTTTCCTCCGAAAACTGTGCCGTCCGGTCAAGTAATCTGATAGTTGTTTACTGTGTGCCGATAGGTTGTTCCATTTATTTGTGACTGCTTCCCACAACTGGTCAATGTTCCCAAATTTTCTCCCAACCTGTTTGGCCTTAATATGCTCCCGTGTGTTCTATGAGGTTAGGTTATTTGGAAAGTGCTTAGCTAATTTTTCTTTTCCTAAATGTGTTTATATATGTGTAGGTAATATGGATGGAGTTGAAGGACTGAAAATTTCAACATGGAATTCCTATGATGTGTAGAACCCCCCCCAAAAAAAAAGATTTGGTGGTGGGGAGTACCTTGTAATGCAATTTTATGTTAAATTGGTCCCTTAGCATGTGTCAGGAAGTGTCTAGACTTGTTTTTGTTTTTTTTGTTTTTAAAAATTCAATGACATTTTGTGGAAGGATGGTCCAAGGGCTAGGGAAAAATTGATCAAATTTAAGAGCTGATATAGAATTCCTTTAGTCACAATCCCTGCGTTTGTAGCTATGTATGAACTGATTTTCATTCGGTTTTCAATGAGTGCTTCCTAGTTTAGCATAATTTGTGTAGCTTGACCACTTTCCATCGGATATTTACAAACTACCAACTCTTCCCCATGATGAAATAGGATGAGGAAACGTGAATATCCACTCTGGGAAATCTCTCTGGCAAATTTCCCAAAGACCTTTTCCAGGAGTTCTGTCTCTTGTATTTTATCCTCTCATATTTCTTTGCTTTCTCTCCCCACCGTTATCTCTCTTGCTTTTTACTCTCTCATATTTCTTTGCTTTCTCTCCCCACCTTTTTTTCTCTCTATTTACTGTACAGCTGATAATAAATAGAGATACATTCTGGATCTAGAATTGGCAAATAATTTCTTTGTTGGGCTAAAATTTCGATGATTTCCCCCTTGAGAAGCTTGTGAGACAATAACAAATGAATCATTTCCTGAAAATTTATATTTCATACCTTCAGCAGATGTTAATATTGATGCTCAAGTTTTTTCTTGAAGCAATTTGTGTTTTTTCAGTTAGTCACCCACCAAAAGCTTACAATTTTAAAGCACAGAATCCTGGGAAAAGAGAACAAAAAGACAAGAAAAAGAACAGACTCTGTTAAAAACCTGCAATGTTGTTTATACAATTTTTGGCAACATTTGTTTACCTTTGTTTCTGTAATAAAAGTATTTTTTCCAATTCATTGTTCAAGCATATCCTTGTTGAAATATCTGAAACAAAAATGATTGCATAAAGAAATAAAACAAAATATTGTCTAAAATCTAATATGATTCATTGGCAAATGAAAGTTATAAATATCTATATATTTTTATATATATATATATATATACATACATATATATATATATATATGTGTTGTGTATACATTAGTTAAAAACACTGTAACTGGCTTTCTTTCATTTAATTTTTATTTTGAGAATTGATTTTCAAAAAAGGAATAATATGACTGTAATGAACGCAAGAAAAAAAAAGGTTTTCTTTCTTTGCTCACTCTCTATACTTCCTTTCTTATAAATGCTATGAGCCAATTCAAATTTGGTTTGAATGAAAAACTTTTTGGCATTCAGAGAAGTGTTCGTCGCAGTTAGAAAAAAACCAAGAATACCAACATTTCAAGTTTTTTGTTTGGGCGATCAGACACTCGTAGACAGTAAACAAGTTTTCCTTATCTTTTGCTAGTTGAACCCAACCCCACACATGGAATGCAGGATATTTTTTTGTTAGTCCTCACTACAAAAAAGAAAAAACAAACCCTAAACTTGTGAGAGAGGCGCTAATGAAATGAGTCAAACATTTAAATCCCACTGGTTATAAAAAGTTTTGTCTAGTAGAGACTGATAAAAAGTGTCCCAGAATGCCAGGCCCTACTGCTAACTCTTGATAGTATTAGCTGCTTCTTCAGGCACGGCTGTGAAAATCTTACCTCTTGACTGAGTTTCAGTCTCATCATCATCAGTCTTTTAACGTCCGTCGTTGGATATAGACCTTCACTAAGATTCGCCACAATTCCCTATCATGGGCATCGTGGAGCCAGTATTTCCTGAATCTGTCTAGTTCATCTCTCCATCTTGTGTTCTGTTGGCCTTGGTTTCTTATGTGATCTCTGGGGATCCATGTTGTGAGACGTGATGTCCATCGGTTGTCTTTCATCCTTGCAACATGGCCTGCCCATTGCCATTTGAGTTTTTTAATGGATTCTATGTTATGTTATTGTTTCAGTCTGGCCCCTTTCAAACGTGCCATGGCCTCTGCTTAGAGCTGACCTAGACTTGGAAACTACTCTAAAGAATATTCTTTGCAGCTTAAAGACATTGTGATTCTTTCTTTTTTTTTGTCTGATTGTATATTCATCTATTTTTTTCCATAGAGTCACATTCCTTTTTAAAAAATTCTATTACAAATTTCTTAATGCAATTGGATCAGATCTTAATAGGCATGCGCAAACTATATGAAAAATAAAAGAGAAAGAACACATTATTTCAGCCCTCCAGAAGACATGCACCTCAACTGTCTTGACTAATTAACCTTGTATTTGTCCTGGGTTAGGGGGATCCAGGAACCAAGATTTCATAATTCTATTAGAATACATCTTCATTTCGGAAATCATAAATCATTATTGTATTACTAGTCGATAGCTTCAGAATGAAAGGTTCGATATTGGTCTCAATTGGATCATTACTGATAGTCAATCTTATTCTTGATTATTACTAGAGAAAGAAGCTGTGTTGAAATAAATAAATTCAAGTAATTATGTTTTTTAAAAACGGCTGCTTGAATGCTATGTTAAAAACTGTCAACCAAAAGTGTCAACATGGGTTTCTCTCAGTTTTTAAGTTAGTCTGCCTGGCTAGCTATCTATGTATAAAGCATGGAGGCTGCACATTTAAAGGGCTGAAAACTTTTTTTTGTTAAATTAAAAAATGCCCTGTGAACATGAGTTTCTCTCAGTTTTTAAGTTGGTCTGGCTGGCCAGCTATATACGTACCATACGTAGAGGCTGCACTAATGGAGCTAGACGGCTGAAAACTCTTTTTCTCTTCTCTCTTTTTTTAAAAATCTAACCCCTAATTAGGTTTTTTGTGGGGAATTCATCTTGCAATGTAAGTTAATGCTACATTGGTCCCCAGTTCGTACCCACTTACTTTTTTGAAAATTCTGACTTTTTAGTAATAGGTGAGTGAAGTAACTTATTAGTTGATCACCCATTCCTCCAATGTTTCAATAAATCACACCGAACACGGCATGCTGCCAGAAGACATTGATCGCATGACAGTTTCAATTGCATGACTAACCAGACCTGTTTTTGTGTATTTCTTGCATCGGGTGAAAGCAAAAGAGTTAAAAGCAATTTCTATGCATAGTTCTCGGTGTGGGCAAATAATTCATTTGGAAATAGTTTTGCTCAGCAGGCCATTCAGTTGGGGTTATTCAGTTCATATCTCTCTTTCACTTTCATGAAACATACCTAGCGTGTGCGGATGTGTGTGTGTGTGTGTATTTGTTTTCATTTTAGGGTCAGGTATTCACTTGTGCATCTTATTGGCCAGTTATGATATTTTGTTTCATGCATATTAGTGTGTTTATGATGTATGCACACACACACACACACACATATATATATATATATATATATATATATATATATATATATATGTATATATATAACTCCAAATTCCCATCTTGCTTATTCACTGTCTATATCTGCTCTATTTGTATCTTTGAATGCGGCAATTACGTTATTGAGAAATCAGAAATGATAGTTGAAGAAGCTACCCAATCAGTCACAGGTTCAATTCCTGCAGCAGCCCCATTCTATTTATCTTGTCTTGGCCAAATTGTACATTACCTGTGTAATAACAGGTGATAATTTCCAATAAAACTTTCTATATAATAACGCAATTTATAATCAATCTGAAGGATCATATATATCCATTTCTTGATAACACATATATATTCATGTGTATACGCACACTAACATGTATTCATATACACTAGTATACTAATTCTTAATGGCATGAAAAGAGATGGAATCATGCTTTACCCAAGGTCATTAATGCTTAAGATGCAAACTGCTTTGGCTGGATTTCAAACGTATCTTGCCAATTGCAATATCTTTGCTGTTGAATGTTATGCCACTCATTTATCCATTTTCTCAGTGAACATATATCAACCTGTATATTTACATATTTTCACTGATTTGCATATTCTGGCTTACCTTATTGAGCACACAAGTCTTTAGTTTTCCTGTTTCTAACTAAGACCAAATTTTAAATGCTACACTTCTCAATAACGTAATTGCCGCATTCAAAGATACAAATAGAGCAGATATAGACAGTGAATAAGCAAGATGGGAATTTGGAGTTATATATATATATATATATATATATATATATATATATATATATATATATGTGAGTGTGCATACATCATAAACACACTAATATGCATGAAACAAAATATCATAACTGGCCAATATTTACTGTATATTTACATATTTTCACTGATTTGCATATTCTGGCTTACCTTATTGAGCACACAAATCTTTAGTTTTCCTGTTTCTAACTAAGACCAAATTTTAAATGCTACACTTTAGGCCAGGCCATCTTCTACCAAAATAGTTATCCTTATGCCAGACTTGGGTTCTTTCTATATTTATGTTGTTACTAATATGTATACACTTTTGAGTATATATGTTTGTTTATATATATATATATATATATATATATTTGAGCATATTTGTACATATATATTTACATGTGTGTGCGCATATTTATGTGTATACATGTATATACGTGTGTGTGTGTGTGTGTGTATATATATATATATAAAAAAAATACTTCTTTATTTGAAACTAATTTTGATGAAAAAATTCTGATAGAAATTAATAGTACAGTTGAAGTTTTAATTCAATTAAGATGAAACAATTTTAAAAGTGCTCAATATATAGATGATGTAATATAGAGCAATATTCACTCAAGATTTGGGATATATATATATATATATATATATATATATATATATATATATATATATTAGACAGTTACACATCACTTCTTCATATGAACTCACATGAGATATATCTATAATACTACTGTTCTCCTGTATATCTTATATAGACAACCTATACATTAATGTTAGTGCGAGTAAAATCCTTTGATCTTTCTGTGTTTGTTTATCTTATTTCTGCGTACACAAATAGAAAGTATTTTTGCTAGCCGTGGTATTTATACAAATAAGGCTCTCAACAAATATTTCTTTTTTTTTGTTTTTAACGTTAAAATTTGATTTAGGTGGATAAATGTTGTTTTCTATTCATGAATCTATACGTATATACTAGCTCACGTGAATACAGATATCTTCGTACGTCACATAAGTAATACATGTAGATCTATCTTTACACCGGTTTCATGTATTTATGTACAACTATTTACATGAATATAAGTGATTGTATATGCAATTTCTGCATGCATATATCTTATATATTATGTATATACATATATATCATATATATATATATTATGTATATTGTATGTATGTATTGTAAGTACCAGAAAAAGACACCTGAAAAACATTGAGAGAAGTAAAATCCTTTTGATCTGTAGTTGTTTTCTGTGCTAATGTGCTTGGGAAAAGGGAGAACTTTCCTCATCTTTTTTTTTTTTTTATATATCAAATAAAGGGAGGCTCCACCATCCCCCCCCCATTTGATTCTCCCCCGTCACCTTATCTACCAACAGTGTGTGATCTCTTTTGAAGGATGCGAATCGTACATTTTTGTGATTGCATTGCAAATAACAAAACGGAGCCTTTCTTTGGCGAGTTCCTGCAACTTCCCTCGGAATATGCTGAGCATTGTTGTTCATGAAGGAAATCCATTTCATTTGCTGGATTCAATGGATCACTCCGAAGTTGTTTTGTGCTTCTATATCTATCTTTCTTTTTCTTTTCTTTTTTTTCTTCTTTTTTTTCCCTTTTTTTTTCTTTTTTTTTTCTTCTTTTTTTTCCTTTTTTTTCTTTTTTTTTTTTCTCAAGAGCAAGACTTTTCATCTCTTTGGACAGAGAAACCTTTTTTCTGTGCCTTCTGGTTTTTCTGGATGAAAAACTGACTCTATACTGATTGGCCCTTGTACAAAAAACGCTATACATCCAGACCGACCTCAACCAGATTTTTTTTATAATTGAACAATTGATAGATTCAGAATATAGAGGCCATATGACACTTTTCTTTTTGTTTGTTAGTTTCTATCACTCTAAAGCTAACAAAAAAGTGGAAGGTGGTAAAGCAAATGACTACTGTTTTTGTATGTTCACACTTGTAGCATTACTGCTGCTGCTGATGTCTTGGTAGTTAGACAGAACAAATATGGGCATTTCTGATTTTTGAAGAATCAAACTCATGTTTCTCTTGTATTAGGAAACAAATTAGTTTTTTATCCTAGCAGATAATTGTTTGGATTATTCAAGATTAAACATAATGTCGCTTTTTAGAGTGGCCAAAAGTGGCTAGATTTATTTTTTTGAAGGGGTATTGTTTGTGTTAAAATGTATCTATTCCAACACCGATAGATAATTGGGAAATGAGAAACCCTAACCTCAAAACTAACCCTAAACCACTGACTAAACCCTAATACCCATACTAATCATAACCTCAGCTACATGCAGTGTTGGCTGTAAAGTAAACAAATTTTTTAAATCAAAGATTATTTGATCAACAGTAAAAATGTTGAAAAAAAATTTTTTTTAACTAATGAATTTTCGGATGTTTTTTGAAAGTCTAATGGGATGAAAGCATCTGAAATTTTACAAAAAGGAACAGCCAATAGAGTCGATTTTCTCCCTTGCAAAATGTTGACATAATGTTTAATCTTACCCATTCCAAACAATTACCCCGTTGCTTTATTCTATTAGAGTTTTTAAAAAAATGGATATTATGAAGAGTTATAGAAAATCAACAGAAAAAATAAGTTTTGTACTTGGTTTGCATTTTTTCTTTGCAATAAATACATTACAAAAAAATATATAAAAGATATGATCCCATAATTTTGACAGGTACAAAGCCTAATAGCTTAAATAATCTTATAGCCACAAAATGTGTCCATCTGTTTTATAGATATTGAAAGTATTTTTGCCAGCCAGGGTATTTATCCAAATATTCAAGTTTCTTTTGGTTTTATTTGACTTTCCACCCAATATCTCCAAAGATTCTCAATGAATTTTAGTAAAACTTCGTGAAAGGTTGGAGATTAGTGCAAGGAAGAAATGATTGCATTGTGAAAGTGAAATTGAATGGCACATTACAAAGATCTGGGTGGGGCAGAGGGAGACCAAGCAGAATAGAGGAAAGGTAAACAAATCGAAAATATTTCTCGAACATATGCTCCGATTATTGAGAGAATTTTCTTCTTTTTTTTTTTTTCAAAGTTCTAAGTGGCCTCTTATTACATCTCCGATTGATTAGTATTGATATACACAAGGGAAAACACATCTGTACCTATGTCTATGTTTATGTAATTTATGAGATAAGTTTTCCTCAACCTTTTTAGATTCAATGTTGGTCATCGGATATTTGTATGTTCATATGACCATTTTATTCATTTTCGATATAATCTTATATTCATATTTGTTGTATTCCCAAACACGCTCACATCCTTTGTGTGTGTGGGTATATATATATATATACATAATATATATATATATATATATATATATATATATATATATATATATATATATATATATATATATATATATAAATATGAATATATATATATATATAAATATATATATATATATCATACAGCAAGAATCTGTGAGTCATCATGAAGCATCCTTTGTGTGTGTGGGTATATATATATAAATACATACATATATATACACACACACTGTTATACATCACTCCCTCATATTGACACACTGTAGATATACATATATTATTAGTGTTTTTCTGCACATCTTTAATATATATATATATATATATATACATATGTTATTGTTAGTAAAAAAAATCTTATATATGTTATTGTAAGTGAAATCCTTTGCTCATTCTGTTTGGGTTTTTTTTTTGGGGGGGGGGCTTCAAAGTGTACACACATAGAAAGTATTCTTGCCAGCCATGGTGTTTATTCAAATATTCAACTGTTTCTTTTAGTTTTTAACGCTAGAATTTGTTTGCTTGTTATTTTCTCACTATCCTCAGTCATTACCCTCACAGACTTGATCAAATAAGATCAATGAAAATATCCTATATTGAAGTACCTTCAACAAAATAAAGGCTGTATATTTTGGCAGAAAAGGCGACTTTCAGATTAGATGAGAGTCCAATGTCAGTCAGAATTTCATGGGTTTAGCTCACTGTTTAGTGACAGGCTTTATATCTGGTCCCTTAGACATCCCTTTTTTTTGCAGGCGGGGAGGGCATCAAGTGGCATCTTGTTTGCCAAAATATGCTTCAGGTTTTAAAATGCCTTCCTTCTAAAATCTATGATTCCCCCCAAGTCATTGTTCATTATTCTTCTGTTCTATGGAATCACCGTAGTCCCACAAATAGCGTCCACAACCAATCAGCCTGTTTGTGTCTGTGTATGCACGTATGTATGTGTATATCTCCGGGATTTCCCGGTCACATTTTCGGGGCTACAACCTTGAAGATGTGCGTGTGTACACCACTGAGCACCAACTAAAATTTCTTGTTGTATTTTCAAAAAGATGTTCCTTGGAATATCTATGCTGATTCGAACCAACAATACCTGAAGCTGCTATTTTTAAGATAATTTTTGTGAATTAGTTCTAGTACATGTGTGGGCTATGGTGATTCATTCATGCAAGGTACTGATATGGTTATTATTTTGGGAAATTTTAGTTTTTTTTTAGTTTCATTCTCCTTTTATGGACTTTTCATTCCTGCATTTCTTTTCTAAAGGTTTATCTTCAAAAAATTTTAGTGCAAAATTTTCATTCAAATTCGTGTCAGGTTATTTCCTTCTTGTGCAGGCATGAAATAGTTCTCCATGAGGAGATTTTTTCTTTCAATTTTAGGTGCTTTCAATTCATCAGATCATCCAATGTGGGAAGATTCTATTTGCAATGTAACTCTAATGCTACAATGGGTACTTAATTTCTGCTACTTTTACGGAAGTACAGTTTGTATGGATTATCTTCCTTTTGATCCGATTTTTGTTGTATGAATGTGGCAATTTATTTTCATTTTTTGAATATTATGCAGCTTACACCATTTCTAACATGAGGATCATGTAAGCCTTACTTTTGTCAATTCTTCCATGAAAATTTCAGAAAGTAATTGCCCAATTTAGCATTATGGTTACATTGTGAAACATGGGA
Source organism: Thysanoteuthis rhombus (assembly GCA_963457665.1). Taxonomy (NCBI): domain Eukaryota; kingdom Metazoa; phylum Mollusca; class Cephalopoda; order Oegopsida; family Thysanoteuthidae; genus Thysanoteuthis; species Thysanoteuthis major. Next base: position 4,264,943 of record OY735236.1, on the reverse strand, counting down.
AAAAATTTTTTTTCAAGCTAAAAAAATTAGGATAGTGAGAAATAGAGCAAAGAATCACACTAGGTCACTTATGGAGCTGAAACATGGAACCTAACCAACAGATTGACCTTCAAACTAAGAACCATGCAACGTACACATGAAAAAAATTATACCCAACATCATATGGAGAGATCACAAGACAGCACAGTATATTGGAGAAAAGACAAGAGTTCGAGATATGATAGAAACAGAAAACTCAAGTTGCGATGGGCTGGTCATATTGCAAGAATGGCAGACAACTGCTGGACATTACGACTCACAATGTGGATCCCGAGAGATCATATGAGAAATTGTATCCAACAGGAAGTAATATGGCGTGACGAGATGGATGAATTTAGAAAGTACTGGCTCTGCGATACCCGTGATAGGAACTGGGGAAGGTCTGTCCAACAACGGACGCTAAAAAGCTGATGATGATGGTAATAGGAAATGACGTTCGTATCATTCTGTTTTTCCCCAGTTTATTTTCTCTAAAATTATTTGCTTTTCTGTGTTTTTGTAATCTCTTCTTCTCACCTGCTGCATCTTCTAGATTAATACTTTCAGCATTACTGATCAGAATCTATCCCTCTAATTGGTAACTGTTGTCTGGGATGGGGCTTGGCAAGTGAGTGGGTTGAATACATGTCCTTGCTTTATTTGGTTTTGAGTCAGCTTCTTTTTGGCATGATAGAAAGTTTACTGGCTATAGTTTTGTGAAGGGTCATTAACATTCAAAGAGTTTTCTGGACGATTGAATTCAGTCTTGTTGTTAACATGATGTTCCTGCCAATCCTTCACTGGCCTTCTTCAGTTGTATCCTACGAATGTAATGGTGGTGAACAGAATTTTTCCAATGGTAGCAATGCTACACTTGTCTGACATACACTCAGCCGACAGAGTTGACCCTTAAGTAGCTTCCCCTTCTCCTCAGGGACAAGGTATGGAAATCCAGGCCTGATTAGGAAATACAGACATAATCCGAATCCAATATTGCTGTGTTGTTACCATCGGAAAAATATTTGTCTGACCACCATTATGTTTGGATGGTATCACTGTAGGAGGCTGTAGAATGGATAAGCTGAAATGATGTTAACAACACGAACAACAATGGAATTCAATTTGAAGGAATAGAGTTTACTTTGAATTGTTGCATTGGGACTGACATTGTATTTAGAATCTGTGGAAGAAAACCTGTTAATACAGACTTTAGTTTCTGCTATTCAATTTAGGAGTTTTTTATTTGAAACCTCAAGTTGACCTATTTATCAGTTAGCGAGTCCTAAGAGACGGCGATGAAAACATTGATTGGAAACAAAGAAGAGAAATGATATTCTGAAAAAAAGAATTTATAAAACTCAATTTCCAAATTTCTCGGAAACTTAAATTCCTGTTTTGCACAATAAACAGAAACTGGAGATCTAACCAAAAGATTTATCCTCAAACGGAGAACGATGCAATATGCACTGGAGAGATCATAGAATCGATCAAAAAACTCAAATGACAATTGCCTGGCCGTGTTCCAAGAATGGTGGACAACTGCTGGACATCACAATTCGCAACATGGATCACTAGAAATCATATGTGAAACTGTGGCCGGCAATCAGACGGTGTAACAAACTAAAGAAGTTTAGAAAGCATTGGCTCTGCAATTCGTATGATAGCAAGGTCTGGCAAATCTTAGGCAAGGTCTATTAGATTAGATATTTTTACCCCTCTCCTCAGACTTGTCTTTTTTGCTGGGGTAGGTCACTCCTTTACTTAAGATGCCAGTAATTGGCTTTGTGGATATAATAAAAGACTTGATTCTTCCATCCTCTCCTTAGCTACGTTTACACTTGATGCTGACACAATATCTTCTGGAAGGCTGTTCGGACACTAAAAGGCCGACGATGATAGTAATTGACATGCATTAAGTTTAATACAACTGTTATTTATAATGAGTCTGTTTCAAATTAATGGGAAAATGACAAAACCAAGCATGTGTTTAATGTTTGAAAACTTTTCTTTTGTCGTTTATGAACTTGTTTAACTGATACAAAATGTAGCGACCAGAATCCATGCAACTGTCGGCGATGTCTGTAGGAGTATCGAGCGGAAATAAGTCAATGAAGACTGAAAGCAAATAATGACAAATCCTGTGTTTGTATTTAGCTTTTTGGATTGGGTTGACTTACTCGACGTTGAACCACTTGTCAAAATGACTGGACACAATAGCCATTCATTTATTGACATAGTCTCCTTTCCAGCTCGACTCGATTCATTGCTAATTTCCGGATTGGTTGGCTTCTCGCTGGGCAGGCCATGCACTAGCGAATGATTCAAGAGGAAAACTCTAGGCAGGGGAGTCGTGGTTAACCTTTTGTATTGGAGAGAACTCTTTCACACTTCCAGGTGGATTGGCACTCATTTTCTCTCCTTCTCTTTCATTTCCCCTATCTCTCTCTCTCTCTCTCTCTTTGTGGCCCTCAACTCTTGTAGATTTTGTTCTTTCAGTATATCTTTCCTTCTTTCTATCTCTGTCGGTTCGTATCTGTTTTTCACTCCATCTATCAGTAAATGTCTATCTCTCATTTTACTGATTCATGTGCATCTCCCTCTCTCTCTCTTATTTACTGTACATATCTCTCTCTCTCTCTCATTTACTGTACATATCTCTCGCTCTCTCTCTCATTTACTGTACATATCTCTCTCTCTCTCATTTACTGTACATATCTCTCTCTCTCTCTCTCATTTACTGTACATATCTCTCTCTCTCTCTCATTTACTGTACATATCTTTCTCTCTCTCTCTCTCATTTACTGTACATATCTCTCTCTCTCTCATTTACTGTACATATCTCTCTCTCTCTCATTTACTGTACATATCTTTCTCTCTCTCATTTACTGTACATATCTCTCTCTCTCTCTCATTTACTGTACATATCTCTCTCTCTCTCATTTACTGTACATATCTCTCTCTCTCTCATTTACTGTACATATCTTTCTCTCTCTCATTTACTGTACATATCTTTCTCTCTCTCATTTACTGTACATATCTTTCTCTCTCTCATTTACTGTACATATCTTTCTCTCTCTCATTTACTGTACATATCTCTCTCTCTCTCTCATTTACTGTACATATCTCTCTCTCTCTCATTTACTGTACATATCTCTCTCTCTCTCTCATTTACTGTACATATCTCTCTCTCTCTCTCATTTACTGTACATATCTCTCTCTCTCTCTCATTTACTGTACATATCTCTCTCTCTCTCTCATTTACTGTACATATCTCTCTCTCTCATTTACTGTACATATCTCTCTCTCTCTCTCATTTACTGTACATATCTCTCTCACTCTCATTTACTGTACATATCTCTCTCTCTCTCATTTACTGTACATATCTCTCTCTCTCTCATTTACTGTACATATCTCTCTCTCTCTCATTTACTGTACATATCTCTCTCTCTCTCTCATTTACTGTACATATCTTTCTCTCTCTCTCTCTCTCATTTACTGTACATATCTCTCTCTCTCTCATTTACTGTACATATCTCTCTCTCTCTCATTTACTGTACATATCTTTCTCTCTCTCATTTACTGTACATATCTCTCTCTCTCTCATTTACTGTACATATCTCTCTCTCTCTCATTTACTGTACATATCTCTCTCTCTCTCATTTACTGTACATATCTTTCTCTCTCTCATTTACTGTACATATCTTTCTCTCTCTCATTTACTGTACATATCTTTCTCTCTCTCATTTACTGTACATATCTCTCTCTCTCTCTCATTTACTGTACATATCTCTCTCTCTCTCATTTACTGTACATATCTCTCTCTCTCATTTACTGTACATATCTCTCTCTCTCTCTCATTTACTGTACATATCTCTCTCTCTCTCTCATTTACTGTACATATCTCTCTCTCTCTCTCATTTACTGTACATATCTCTCTCTCTCATTTACTGTACATATCTCTCTCTCTCTCTCATTTACTGTACATATCTCTCTCTCTCTCTCATTTACTGTACATATCTCTCTCACTCTCATTTACTGTACATATCTCTCTCTCTCTCATTTACTGTACATATCTCTCTCTCTCTCATTTACTGTACATATCTCTCTCTCTCTCATTTACTGTACATATCTCTCTCTCTCTCATTTACTGTACATATCTCTCTCTCTCTCATTTACTGTACATATCTCTCTCTCTCTCATTTACTGTACATATCTCTCTCTCTCTCATTTACTGTACATATCTCTCTCTCTCTCATTTACTGTACATCTCTCTCTCTCTCATTTACTGTACTTTCTTTATGCTTGTACTCGTGCCTTTCTCCCCTCTCTCAATTCAATCTGACCGACCTACTTTCTCTATCAAATCAATGTCCTCCTCCTCTCCGTTGGCCAGTGCATCCTCCTCCTCTCTGTCAGCCCACATCTCTCTTTCTCTCTAATATCTTTTCTTCCTCCTTTTGCTTTGTTTCCATATCAATCTCTCCCTCTTTCCCCGAGGTCTCTCTCTCTCTCTCTGTCCTCATGACCAATCTAACTCCATCACTCTCCACTTTCCAGAAGAGGAGACAGACCCTGGCTGTTTATCAAGAATAGACTCTGCCAATTGATTGCGGACCACCTGAAGAATGGTTAAATGAATTAAAGGAAATGAAAAACAAAGCCAAGGAGGCTAAAAAAAAAAAAAAAAAGAAAAAGAAAGAATTCTCCGTCCGATAAAATCTGTAATCTTGTTAGGAATTGTTTAACAATGGCACCAGTGTTTGTTGTCGGGAGAGATAAGAGATAAAAAGACTTTACATGCGAATGCTTTTAGTCGAAATGTAGCCCAAAAGGTTGAAGGGGGTGCAGAGATTATTGTCAATAGTGATTCCCTGCAGTTATAAATTCTCTTTAATTCAAATGCAGACTATTGACTTTATTACTGCACTCTGTGATAATCATATAGCAATGTGTAGTATATGACTTGTTTTTGCGTTGGGCTGTGGCATCGGCTATTTTTGTATTCATTCTAAACATCTCTCGGGACTACATCTCCTGGCTTTTGAGTGGTTATTTTTTTCTGTCCAGAAGTCTCTATCAGACACTTTTCAATTGGTCTGTTGGTCTGTCCAAGTTATGCTGATCAACAGAAATAGGAGAAAGGGTAAAGCGTGATGTCATCAAAAGATTTGATGTCATGTAGGTGTGACATCATTAAAAGAACACTATTCTAATCAATTTTTTTATCAGCTGCTAATGATGTCAAGATGGAATTGTGTATTTAAAAAAAGGTTAAAAAAAAATGTCCATTTAAGAATTTTATTGGAAATGATACAGAATATTTCCATATCACTATATTTTACTGGTACAAGAATCCATTGACTCAGAGAAAGACGACTTGTCCATTTATCTCCACCACCACCTCCTCCACCTGCTACTGTTATCATGGATGGTGGACACCTCATTAAACTTACGGTTCTTGTTCTGGCATATTAATGAATAATTACCATGTATCATTATCATTTTAAGGTTTGTCATTGGACATTGACCTTCCCCAAGATTTGCTTCACCTCTCTATCATGGGCATCATGAAGCCAGTATTTTTTGAACCAGTTTACCTCATCACACCATCTTTTTTTTTTCGCCAGCCACTGTTTGATATATGATTTCTAGGGATCCATGTTCTGAATCATGATGTTCAGTTGTTGTCTGCCATTCTCGCAACTTGACCAGCCCATTGCTATTCAAGTTTCCTAATGGTCTCCATGATGTCTCAGACTCCTGTTTTGTTGTTTTTTTTTTCTCTAATGTACTGTGTTGTCTTGTGATGTTGAGCATTATTCTCTGTGTACATTGCATGGTTCTCAGTTTGAGGGTCAATCTTCTGGTTAGGTACCATGTTTCAGCTCCATAGGTGACTATCGAGAGGGTTCATTGGTTTTTGTCCTTTCTTTTTTTGGTCTTCACATGAATTTCCTTAAAACAAATATCATTTGCAATAAGCATGTCCAGGACAAAAACACAACAATCATGTTCGAAAATGCAGAGCTGAAGAAAGTAGACCACTACATCAACCTTGGACAATGAATGTCTATGAAATCCTCAAAAGAAGAAATCAAGCAAAGAATAACATGAGGTTGGCAAACTTTCGGACAGGTCAAGCTCGGCCTTCAGGAACAAAAATATCCCATAAGTCCTTAAAAGAAGAGAGATCAGTATATAATTCCCCCCCAAATAATCCCAAACATGATTTGGTAACTGTCACTATCTGTGGCAGCAAATAGAAAGAGAGGAAGGTGGTATTATAAACACAAATTGCTTTCTACTGTGTGTGCTCAATTGCTGGTTGTTGGTAATATAACTGCAATTACTACTGCAGCCGTTGTACCAGTTTCATTTTTTTTAATCCAGACTGAATACAAAAATGTTGATTAACTATTCAATATCCTGTGTAAACATACTAGTTCAAATTGTGGCTTCAAGTATACCATTGACAGGTATTTACTAGTTGAAGTAATAATAATGTGGAAACAGAAATCCTTGTGTGACTATCCATTTGTTATAAAGCAAGAATAGTTCCCAGTAACACTGGTAAAAATATTTCTTCCCATTTCTTGGATACAACAAGGTTTCCGTGAGGGTTTTGTCCTTTTTCTTCTTACTCTCTCTTCAGTCCAACTCTCTTTTTATTCTGTAGACTTTTTCTTTCATTCTTTAAGCAAATGTCTTCCCCTTATTCTCTTTTTGTCTATGTTACGGACGAATCTGCTTGTAGTGATCACCTCGGGACAGTAATTTTGATAGCTATAACGGTTGATAACATTGAGCAAAGAACGTAACTCTTGCAACATTCTACTTTCATTGTTATGTCATTAAATTTGTTCCTAATAACAAGTCCACATTATAGAAAATTAATGTGAATGATGAATATTTTAATGTAAGTTTTGATTCAATTTAGATAGAATGTTTGCGACTGACTAATTTTGATAACCATATCTCTGATTATATTAGATGGTTTCCTCTGTAATTGTTTAGTATCACTACTTTCAATAAAAAGCTCACCAAATTTTTCCCTACTAATTCATTACTTTCTGTTCAGACATTATCTCCAGCGTAAGCTGTATGGTTGTAAGATTAGTATTAATTTTTTTTATTTTCACTCTAATGATAGTGTGTTTTTTTTTTTTTGTTTTTATGTTGCACATCATACAGACTAATGCTATTATGGTATATTATAATTAAAGAATCCTTGGGAAAAGGTTCTTGCTTCAATTAGGTCATATTTTGATTGAATATTTACTGTTCTCTGTTGCTGTCATTCTTCATCTTACTATGAAAAGAAGAAAAAAATCTTCAACAATATAGTTGAGACAAAAAGTATGATCATGGAGAATAATGCTAATATGGCATTTATCATTAGAAAATTGTTGGGAAAAGGTTATTTCTCCAAATGGGCCATGAATTGAATATTTACCATTTTCTCTTGTTTATATCATCTGTCATCTCTCTATTCAAAAAAAACCTTTCAGATCTAACAACATGATATAAATAAAAGAAAAACTAAGCACAAATTATTAATGACGTTCATTCAAAAAAAAAAGAAACCTTGTGTATTTAACAAACTGAAGTAGAATAAAAATGTACAAAATATTAATGTTTTCCTTCCATTATTCATCTGCTTCTCTTCGTTATTTTTTTCTATTGCAAATTTTTGTCATAAACAGTTTTTCTTCCTTTCTTTTATCTTTATTTTTTCTGATATTTTCTTTGTTTTTTCTTCCTCCGTTTTGTTACGACACACTCATATCGCCATCAGATGCCATTATTTTCAATTTTCATTTTTATATCAATATCAATTTATTCCTCTCACTAATATCTTATTAGTCTTTCAATTCATCTCTAGTTTCCCAGATGTTAGTATATTGTTTTTTTTCTTATTACCCCCCCTCTCTCTCTCTCTCTATCCTTCTATTTTCTCACTTTTGTCTTTCTCTACCTTCTCCTTTCTGTTGTCCCCTCTCCTTTCTGTTGTCCCCTCTCCCTTCTGTTGTCCCCCCTGCTTTCCTTTTCTCTCTCTTTCTCTCTTCTCCCCTTTTCTCTCTCTTTCTCTCTTCTCCCCTTTTCTCTCTCTTTCTCTTTTCTCCCCTTTTCTCTCTCTTTCTCTCTTCTCCCCTTTTCTCTCTCTTTCTCTCTTCTCCCCTTTTCTCTCTTTTTCTCTTTTCTCCCCATTTATCTCTTTCTCTCTTCTCCCCATTTATCTCTCTTTCTCTCTTCTCCCCATTTATCTCTCTTTCTCTCTTCTCCCCATTTCTCTCTCTTTCTCTCTTCTCCCCATTTCTCTCTCTTTCTCTCTTCTCCCCATTTCTCTCTCTCTTGTCCCCTTTTTTCTCTCTCTTGTCCCCTTTTCTCTCTCTCTTGTCCCCTTCTCTCTCTCTTGTCCCCTTTTCTCTCTCTCTTGTCCCCTTTTCTCTCTCTCTTGTCCCCTTTTCTCTCTCTCTTGTCTCCTTTTCTCTCTCTCTTGTCCCCTTTTCTCTTTCTCTCTCTCTTTTTCCTTTCACCCCCATTCCTTCCACTTCTCCTTTCTTTGTTTCCTTTTTCTCCCTTATTTCTCCCATCCTCTCTATTCTCTCTCTCTTTCTCTGTTTTTTCTCCCTAGTTTTCTCTCCATCATGTAAAATTTCTCCCTCATTCACCTCAACCTCCATTCTTTTCTCTCTCTATCAACCCCCCTCCCCTGGGGGCACTCCAGACTTCTTATATCCCTGTCCACTTACAGAATTGGTACCCTGCCATTATCATCTCCCATCTCCTTGTCCTCTAATCATGGGAAACAAACCAAGAAACATTGTTATCTATGTTGCTTCTTGTTAAGGAATTTACCATTCTCTAATGCAGCTAAACTGTTTGTCTTGATTGCCAGATACAATTTACTCGTTCATCTTTTTTAAATCTTCTGCTTGTGTCTCTTTTTACAATCTGTTGATTCTGCTAAAATTACCCCCTCAATTTCAGGGCCGTAATTGAGAACCCATAATTCCTTTCCTAAATCTTTCGGTACCAAAAGAACTAAATATTTCGCTCACTGTCATTTCCTGCATTTATTGTAACTGCCCCTCTCTTATTTTTCTGCATTTATTTCTTTTATCTCAAGAACCGAGGAAATTTCATGGTGTATCTTTGTAATTTAGGAATAGTAACGGAGAAAATTGATTTCATTTACTGTCTTAAAGTCTGACTTATCCATTTGTTGATTCATTCCTTTTACAGTCGTGCATCAACTTACGTCCAATCACAAATACATCCCAATAAGAGCTCAAAACTCATTAACTGCGGATAATTGTAAATCAGCCGTTGCAGTTCCATGGGTCAACTATGTATAGCAAAAATTTCCTTCACGTTATTGTTGGCTTACTAAAGTGTATGTGTGTCATGTTTGTTTCAAGTTATTCAGACAGGGAAGGGAAAAGACCAAACATTAGGTTGAGCTAATGACCTAATGAGTGAGATGTAATGAATAAAATTTCTTCCTTTCTGTTTAGGAGGACAAGAGAGACATATGTAAATTATGGAGGTTTAGGTAAATAAATGTCATGGTTTCTGATGTTGTGTAAGATAGAACAGTGAAGCAAGATATCTCTTAAGAGAAAACCCTGAATGGATGATGATGGTCGATGACAAAGTCCCAATTTCCGTTGCATGCATCAGCTTAGTGATCCTTGCATGTCTCGAGGCTGGTCAAGACCAGGACTTTATACTTATAGGTATTTTTGACCACTCCCTTGACAGTATGCAAGTCCACTGGAGGGATACCTCCACTTCAATTACATGGCTTAGAGTGTACTCGATTAGCTGCTGAATGCACAGGGGATTTAATCTTGATGAAGAGTTTCCCACTCTCTATGCTCATACCTGGAATCTAACCCAGGACCTTCTGCTTGTGAGGTAGACAAGCTAACCATTATGCTATCCAAACAGACTTGCATGTATATTTCTCTTTTGCTCTATAATGTTCAAACATGTCAGAACAAGCTGCGTACATGCAGCCAGAATGTAACCTTTAATTTAGACGCAAGTCAAAGGCATGCCAGTATTTCCATACAAATACATCTAGTACAAAATCAAACCATTTGAAAAAAAAAATTTTGAATTTAAAATGTTTTTTTATTCTTGTTTTATATTTTGTTATTCAAATAATAATAATAATAATAATAATAATTTCATGGATATTAGTTGTTTTTTTTGTTTTGTTGTTTTTTTTTTTCAAATCATCATCAGCCTTTTGGTGTTCTTCGTTGGACATAGACCTTCCATAAGATTTGGCAGGTCACTCTATCATGGGCATTGTGGGGCTAATATTTTCTGAACTTGTTTCATTAGTCATGCCTTATTTTTTGGGGTTGACCATAGTTTTACATATTATCTCTATGAATCATGATGTCCAGCAGTTGTCTGGCTTTCTTGCAACATAACTAGCTCTTTACAATTTGAGTTTTCTAATGGCTCCTATAATATCTTTGACCCTTGTTTGTTTTCTAATATAATACGCTGTCTTGTGGCCTCTCCAGGCAATGTTGAGCATGATACTTCCTTGTGCAAGTTGTATAGTTTTCAGTTTGAGGATTAGTCTCTTGGTCAATTTCCATGTTCCAGCTCCAGCTCCATAGGTGACTATCTAAATGATACAGTGATTCAGACCCAGGATCGGCAACTTATTTTTGTAATAGTTCATTTTTTTTTTTTTTTCCTCAGTTTTGTCCATCGCCCTGATGTATGTTATATCATATCTTATTTATAAAAATGTTCCTTTGAGGCCTATAGATTTAGAATATTTACTCAAGTAAAACCAAATATAAAAATCTGCATAAAGTATCTATATTCATTCATTTATACACAGTCTGTTTAATTGCAGATTCTTGATTTTCTAAGATCTATTAATTATCAGTGTAAAGATTATGGTTTCTCGTTGATGAAATATATATGTATATGCGTGTGTGTGTGTGTATATATATATATATATATATATATATATATATATATATATATATAATGCAAAATACTCAGAAAGTAACTAAATTATGACACAAAAGATTATCTTGAAGGCATCAAATGCTCAATAGCCCACAAATACATAAAATCTGAAAATCTTTTAGAAAAGGTCCACCAAGACCACCCCTATGGTCCTCTTTTAAGCAAACTGATTTAGACCCTCCTTCTGGTAACTGATGCGATTTTCTTATTCATAAAGGTTGAGCTTACTCTACCAGAGACTTGCCAACCTCAAGTGATTCATTGCTCGATTCCTTCTTTTCATGAAAATCCGTTGTCATAGATTGATGAAGAGGTCTACTTTCTTTTTGCTGTGAATTCTTGATTTTTTTATAGGTGTATATTTGGGCTCTTTTATAAAACTTGAAAATTTTTTTTTCTTTCTATTCGTTTATTCAGTTCTTTCTTGGTGTTGAAATAAAACTTTGTTCACACCCTGAAATCTTTTCAGGGATCTGTACGTTTTTTTCCCCCCATTCTGCTAATGAAAAGAAGTAGCTTCTATATGTTTTAGAGTTTGATCTTTCCTTGCTGTCCCTAATAAAACATTTCCAGTCAATGTTTTCAGACCAAATTGGAAATGAGGGGAAAAAAGGTTTTAAAAGAAACAAAAATAACGCAGAATTTTCCTTGTTTTGAACTAATCAGAAAAACCTATGAATATCAACTAAGTCTTCATCCATTTACATAAAAGCCAAACAGTTACACTAATATTAGTTTCCAAAGCCTAACTTTGCCCTCCAGTTACTTTGCAGCAAATTTTTTTTTTTTTTTTACCTCTGCCAATGAAGTTGGAATACGTACCAAATCTGCTCGAGTACAATGCAATCTTGAATATAATGCAACTCGCACTTTTCGTACTTAGAAATCAGAAATATGTGTTTATATGAAGAGTGCGGGTTCCAAAATGCAATAAGCACAATTTGGAAAAGATTTTAATGGAATTGGATGTTTAATTGAATTAACAATAAAGTTCTGGATCTTAATTTCTTTGATCTCATTACAACCTTTTTACATACATGCAGTCTATAAGGTTTTTTGAAATGAAAAATTCAAATCTATTTTTTTTTTGTTTGTTTTTTTTTTTCGAAATTCAATTAAGCACTTTTTATTTCTAAATGACACATATTGTATTTTGGAATAACACTCTCTGTGTGTTCTTACTTTTACACCCTAGTATAACACAACCCTATAAGATTGGCCTTGATTTTTAAAAAATACAAATATCTCTCATTATACATGAGTAAATATCATATAAGTATTCACTCATGTCTGTTTTTTTGATCTACCCAGTATCTCCAAAAGTTCTTAAAGAATTTTGATGATTTTGCGTGGAAGGGTGGGCCATTGGATAAGAAAGTGTTTATCAAATTTTAGTGCTGATCTAGGTATTCTTTTTACAGGTAGCTTCCCTGTATTAGTATTAGTTCGACTTTTGAATTCTTTTTGTTTATTCATGTAGATTCCTTGTGGAGCATAGGGCTGTGACAGCACGAAGCGGGGGTGGTACTGGTTCAGTTTCTGTAGCAGCTAGAATTTTTTTTTTTTTTCATAGGTTGAGTTTCTTGTCTATGCTCATGCCTCCACCTTTATCTGGGCTATCATTTGATTACCATTCAAGATTGCTGCTGGTGGGGGACTGCCCTGCTATTTACCCATTGTTGGGGAGAGAAGGGGATTCATGCCTTTCCTAAGGTCATGGATTCCAAGTGAACTCCTAAAATTTGCTTGGCAGCGGTACTGTTGGACCTAGCTCCCACCACTGACAAAAGTATGTCTTTTCAATTCTTCTTGCAATACTGTCATGAGTTGATGAAATAGGAAATACATATATATTTATGTGGTAGTGCCAGTAACCCACGCAGTACTCCCTATCTCCTATCTTTTGTATAGTTTACATTATAAACCCAGCAGGTGTTCCAGCTCCACCCGAATGACATACTACCAGTTGGAATAAGAATCTATGGTGGGCCGAATTTTTGGGTTCAGTGGTAAGAATGGCAATAGGTCTGGTGTTTTTTCTTATTGATCTAGTGATTGAATCTATATGATAGATATTTTTACCAACCTCAAACCTTTCTTTATCTCTCTCTTCCTATCTGTTTACAGACGGTTCATTTTCTCACATAAGTAAATGTTTTTTCTCACTTTCTCTCACTTTGTAAATTACATTGGAATTCTGTGGAAGTGTTCCTCTAGCTTTTTGTTGATTGTATTCTGGTCTGTTCACGTTTCAATTTCCTTGCCTCACTTTTTCCTGAGCAAATTAAAAGGTATTGCACAGGCACTCACTGAGTATCATCATCATCGGTAGCAGCAGCAGCCTTTTAGTATCTGTTGTTGGACATGGGCATTCTCAAGGATTCGTCAGATCTCTCTATCTTGGACGTCGCAGAGCTAGTACTTTCTGAACTCCTCAAGTTCGTCCCGCAACTTATATTTTAATGGCTATGGATTCACATTTGATCTCTTAGGGATCCACATTGTGAATTGTGATGTCCTGCTGTTGTCTGCCATTCCTGCAACATAACCAGTCCATTGCCATTTGAGTTTTCTAATGATTTCTGTGATATCTCAGAATCCTGTTTTTCCTTAGTATACTGTGCTGTCTTGTGATCTCTCCATGTTATATTGAGCATGATTCTTTCATATGCACGTTGCACGGTTCACAATTTGTGGGTTAATCTTTTGGGTGACTATCAAGAGGATGCATTAGTTGTAGACCCTTCTTTTCCGGATTAGTAGAATTTTCTTGTTCGCAAGGGTTGAGCATGCTCTATCAAAAGCTTGCCAACCTCAAGTGATTCTTTGTTGCCTGTCCCTTGTAAGAGACAACACGCAATGGTGTATGGAGGCCGGTGACAAAGTTCTGGGTTTCTGTTGCATGCCCTAGTATAGTAATCCTTGGAAGTTGTTACCAGGACTTTATTCCTATGAGTTTATATGACCCCTTCCCTCAGCAGGATACAAGTCCATTGAAGGGATATGTCCACCCTAATCACGCAGTTTGGAATTTAGTCAGTTACTGAGTGAATGGGGAAATTTATCCCAATTAAGAGTTATTTACACTCTTTGCTCATACAGGGAATTGAACCCGGGACTTTCTGCATAAGAAGCAGAAGTGCTAACTCTTCCCCTATTTGTGAAGACACTGAGTACAGTAGACAGTGTCTATTAGATGGAAGAATTCTTATAAAATTTGCATTAAAGAAAGGCAAGCATTATGTTTCGGGAAATGGTTCTTTTTTTTCTTTTTTTCTTGTTATAAGATTATTCTAGTGTCATTTCTGACAAGGGAAACTCAAGCAACAAACAAATGATTGAGAAAATCCTGCTTTGGGAAAGTCTACTAATGAGGAGATTGTGTATGCATGCTTTCAAGATGGAGACACACTCAAGTATTTTGTGTACAAAAATGACTCGTAGGCTGAAACGGATAGAAGGACTTGGAAAATCCTTGTCAGTTTTTGCTTTCTCTGTCCATCTTCCTAAGGCAGAATCTGATGTATACATCCATTTTGATAACTTTGGCAAAAACCATGTTATATAGAAAAAGAAAAAAAAATTGGCTCCAGTTTCCAACAATTAGAGAATTTCCTGAAGACCCATGTCTCCCGCAAGCATCATACCAAAACTCTTCCGATAATGACATGGCTTTCTAAGCAGTTTAGCTGTGGATGTTTGTGTGTTTAGATGATTGCATCGGTTACACACTCAAAGAGCTTGCCACAAAGGAACTGTTTACAAAAGAGCTACGCGAAAGAAAAGGCTCGTTCTAAGGATGTAAACAAGCTTTTTTTAAAAAAGAGACTGAAGTCACACATTCATCGTCAGTCTTTTAACGTCCATCGTTAGACATAGACCTTCCCCAGGATTCGCCACAATTCTCTATCAGGGGCGTAGCGGAGTCAGTATTTTCTAAACTTGACTAGTTTATCTCTCCATCTTGTATTGTGTTGGCCTTAGTTTTGCATGTGATACCTGGGGATCGATGTTGTGAATCGTGATGTCCATCGGTTGTCTTTCATTCTTGCAACATGGCTTGCTCATTGCCATTTGAGTTTTCTAATAGATTCTGTGATGTCTCTGACCCCCATTTTTTCCTTTATATACTGTGCTGTCTTGTGATCTCTCCATGTGAGGTTGAGCATGAATCTCTCATGCGTGCACTGCATGCTTCTCAGTTTACAGGTTTGTCGCTCAGTTAGGTTCCATGTTTCAACTCCATAAGTGACTATTGGGAGGATACATTGGTTGTATACTCTTCTTTTCAGGATTATTGGGATCAACTTGATTTTGAAGGTTGAGCTTGCTCTAACACACATTTGTACATCTTTATTATATTTGTGTAGGCTAAATGGAATAAAATTTTGAAAAATTTAAAAAAACCTAACCTCAGCATCAATTTGAATGTGAAGACATTTTAGCCATGATTCTCTTTTCCCTAGGTATGCTTATCTAAAGAAGAATTATCAGTTGACACCAAGCTTTTCAATGCATAGTTAAAAACAAAAAAAATATTATCAATTGCCACTTGGCTCATTTCTGGTCAATTTTTGCGTGTAGTTCTCAATGAGTTTATCATATTGCATACTATAAAAGTCTCATACTCTATAGAAGGGATCAGCAACTTCTCTTCATAACGGCCCACTTTTGATTGGTTTAGTGTTACCCAAGGCCTACTTTTATATCAAATCATACCTTGAATATAAAAATTTACCCTTGAGGCCAATAAGTTTCAAATATTTACTCTGCAAGTAATAAGTGATATAAAAATCTGCATGAAGTGTTTCTATCTATTCATCTACTTAATTTTTGGTTGAATTTTCAAATCTGTATGTATCTACACGTCGTGATTTGTCAAAAGTCTAGGGACATACCTTTAGTAAACGGATTTCACAATGCAATGCTTATATAAGTAGAAACTAAACAAATCTTGACATAAAAGACTGTCTAAAAGCCATTAACTGCTCAATGATTTATAAATAATTGAAATTAGAAAAACACTTTTTAAAAAAAGGTCCAAAAACCCATTCACCCCCTTGTGCCTGACCCCCACTTGGTGGCATTTGTTTAGAATTAGATACCGGTCTGATAGAGTATTTGACTGGAGATAGTGAGAGTTGTGATCCACTCTCCTCTGGATATTGGTACTAAGCAGACATATATATTTGAATTAACAATCTTTATTTCAGGAGAATAAGGCACGTTCTCCACCTGTCCTACTGACAAAGTGATAACTTTTGATTGCATCTCTCTTGGGTGAACTTTTGCCAGTGTCATTTATGTGAACTAATTTCCCAACTTGAGTCAGCATTTACTCTCCCCTCTAGCCCACATTTGAGAGTCCCTGTGCAGCATTCATAATACAATAGGGAGTTTGAATAATTACTAGTCATTTGTGTATATCAGAGCTTTGCATAGCATCACTCACGCTAACTTAAACATATCTCTCATTGGTGTTGGCTATTGACAAAATGATTGGCTATGGGACACGGAGCAACGAAATTCGATTTGTGATTCAAGTCGGGTATTTAATTTTCTTAAATAGGCTAAAGAACAGACTTATGTTGCTTGAACTTCATTTAAAAGTCACTTACTAAAAGTCAATCATTTTGTTTTAAGATTATTATTGAATTCTTTACTTGATGAGCCTTGGGGTGTATTATTTGTATCTATACAAATTCTCTATTTCGTGTACGTATACAGGCATTTACTTTAGTTGATTCAAAGGAAGATGCTTATTATAATCCCGGATAATGTTATCAAACGGTTGTTGTTATCAAAATCAATCGGTGCCAAACAAACTACGTCGACCTAAGATAACAAATCTCGACGAAATCCTCAAAAGAAGAGATCAAGCAAAGAATCACATTAGGTTGGCAAGATTTCGGTAAGGTAAGCTCCACCTTTGAGTATGGGAAAAATTCCGCTTGTGCTACAAAGAAGGGTATACAACCAACACATCCTCCCGATAGTCAGAGACATAGAAACTAAGTAAAAGATTGACCCTCAGACTGAGAACCATGCATTGTACAGATTGGAAAATCATGCTCAACCTCCTATGGAGAGATCATAAAACAGCACAGTATATCATGGGAAAAACAGGAGTCCTAGAAATCATAGGATTCAGTAGAACAAACTTAAATGGCAATGGGCTGGTTATGTTTTGAGAATGACAGACAAGTGCTAGACATCATGACTCACAATATCGACCCCTGGAGTTCACATGCAAAATCCAGGCTGTCAAAATATAAGATGGCGTTACAAACTAAATAAGTTCAGAAAGTATTGGCTCTGTGATGCCCATGATTGGAACGTCTGGTGAATCCTGGGGAGGGTCTATGTCCAATGATAGACAGTAAAAAGCTGATGTTAATGATAATGTGGAAAAGTCACTAAATCTTATATTAATTTTATGTTTTGCGAAATTGTTTAAAACAATGTATTTAATAGCATAACCATGAATCAATAACAATAAATGTAAAAAGTCTCAATTTTTATATCCTTGGCTTAATGTAATCAGCCGTTGATTGTTATCTGTTATTGTTATCTGTCCCTACCTGATTTTGATTTTCCTCTCATGACTGTTGTATATCTTGATTGATCTTTGTATATTGTTTTGTTTGTTTTTCCCCTGCATTCATTTGTGTTTGTCTTTTTGTTTTCCAGGTAAGTCAACTTTTCTTCCTGTTCATCAAGGCGGCAGAACACGTGAGTTAAAATGTCAGTTCAATTTTAAAATAAAACCTGAGACGAAATGTGCGGAAATGACATTTCCACCAGTGTTGTCAGTTCAAGAAACAATTAAGTTTTAGTTTTCGACATTATCACAATTGAGTTTGATATCACCCAACACAAAAATATCTCTTAAATTCATCATCATTGGTTCCCGTTGGTTACCTGTGAGGCATAAGGCTGCATCTCCGATCATCTTTTTACAGGGTAAAGTTTCCAGCCCAACACTGGTCCTTCTTTTTTTCAAAGACATGATTCATGTTCTTTTCTTTCAGAGTAATCTTCTCTTAGTTGAACTGCCTTTACACGTCCTTGCTGGGGGTAGAAATGAATCCCTGCCTCTCTCATGGGCATTAGAGTGAAGTGAACAAAACTGGAAAAAGTAGACCACTACATCTACCTGAGACAACGATTCTCCATGAAATCCTCAAAAAAAAAAAAAAGAAATCGAGCGAAGTATTACTCAAAAATGGCAAGGCTTTGACAGAGCAATCTCAACCTTCAAGAGAATTAGTCCTTAATCCCATTAGTCGTAAAAATAGGGGTATACAACCAATACATCCTCCCGATAGTCACCTATGGAGCTGAAAATTGGAACCTAACCAGAAGATTGACCTTCGAACTGAGAACCATGCAACATTCGCATGAGAGGATCGTGCTCAACATCACATGAAGAGACAGCATAATATATTAAGGAAAAAACAGGAATCTGAGACATTGTAGAATCTATTAGAAATCGCAAATGGCAATGGGCTGGTCTTGTTGCATGGATGGCAGACAACCGATGGACATAAAGACTCAATATGGATCCCCAAGAGATCACATGTGAATCCATGGCTGGCAAAATTTAAGGTTGAGAGACAAACTAGACGAGTTCTGTAAGTATTGTCTCCACTATGCCCAGGACAGAGAGGTCTAGCAAATCTTGGGGAAGGTTTATGTCAAATGACGGACAATAAAAGAAGATTATAATGAACACAAGCGATCTCTATTAAAACCTGGAGTCAGCTTGCCAATTCTGCTTTCTCTGCCAATAACTGTTACACTACATTGCACCTCTAGTCTATCATACAGACCATGCATAATTTCCGTCTACCACTGGAAGATAAACTAAACTTGCCATACCAGTAAATAATTGAACAACCCTAGCATCAAAATTTGACGTTATTCAAAAAAAAATTCCATCAAAGGATAGATATGGTCAGAATAAATTCTTTTTTATTTCTATTAATATTCGGACCATCCTCATCTTGGTTGTTTTTCATACGTTTCAGCCATTGCACTCTACGGCCTTCATCAGGTATCATCGGTAGGTGTGGGGAAGTAACAAACCGAACCCTTTATTTTGTATATATTGACCGCACTCCCCTCTTAGCATCAGTAGTATTATGTCTCACACTAGGATTGAACCTAGAACCATCAGATTACTTTGCAGTAATTTGTCTGATGCTGTAACCTCTATGCTATGTGTCCTGGCATTTTCCACTGGAAAACATCTAAGTTAGAGTAAGTAAACATCTAGATGTTATCAATGAATCTGCAAATAAGGCCCCAAAAAACTTTTCTTCCAAAAATAAAGAAGGGTTCAAATGAAGTACTCAAGCTAATTTTCGTGTCTGTAGACCAAACAATATAGCCAGGAGCACACATATAGAAGGAATAGAAGTCTCTACCACCTTTGCTGGCTACTGTTGTTCAATACTCTTTGGTTCACCTTCCAATATTGATATCTTGCTGAAAATTATGTAGAATGCAAGTTTAGATCGTCTATTAAACCAATTCATGTTGGCTTTTACGCTTTAAGTATTTGGTTATTTTTATTTTTTCAGACACTTACACGCATTTATGTAAGATTCGTTTGTGAGGTGAATGTTGGCCAGCCCAGCCAATATACGCTTGACTTATACGGCTCTTGGTCTATTAGTTTCACCTTGGTACCGAGACAAATGGCGTTTATTGATATTACCATTTTACTTACCAGTCAGTAGTTCACCCTGTAATCTAAAAGGTGACTTTTTTTGTTGACCCTGTTTTGGGGAAAAATTTGGAGAAAATTATCCTCATGGCTGGATCTAAAACTCTGTCTCTTGAATTTTGGTGTGTAATCCTGAGATATTTCCCTGAAAGAAATGAGGGAGAAAGATTTGCTCAGGAGGTTGAAGAATATAAAAAAAATAAAAATAGATTTAAAAAACTGGAAACTACTTCTCTAATGGCGTCTTTCCAACAAATTTTTTTTTTTATTGTATGTATTTATTCATTGATTAAGTAAACGGGTCTGGTTTGTCACTGCATGTTGGGGATGATCAATCAAAAAAATTGGAAAAAGGTTGATCGATGAATAACTTATTATTCTCACTCATTAGATCACTATAAAGTCTAAATTTTCAAAAAAACCGAAAAAAACGAGTGGGCACGAAATAAGAACCTTAGCATGAACCTCCATGGCATATAACCCCCACCCTCCTACTTGAAATTTATTTTGGGAATACTTTCAAGAACATTTCTTACTTGACATAGTGAAGATTGAAATTTTTCAGCCCTCTAGCTCCATTGGTGCAGCGTGTATGCTTCATACATACATACATCTATACATACATACATAGTCAGCTGGACGAACTTAAAAACTGAAGAAACCTATTTTGAAAGTTTTGGTTGAGGGTTTTTTATAAGCAAATAGTATCATTTTGTTGGTTATACCATCAGCTGTCCCCTGCTTAGGCTTGACATATCATATTACTATTTATTCAACCTTTTTGTAATATGCTAATTAGACTTATAGGTGACAAGCACCGAAAGTGGTATCATCCGTTTCAGCCTGTCCTATTTCACCTATAAGGGGAGATGGATTCATGCCTGTACCTTTGTATTGGTGTAAGGTGAACACAAACTGTCCCTGCAGGAGTTCAGAGATGGCTAATAAAGGGTCCATTCTTCATACTGTATTTATCCCACATCGATCGATCGATTGGCTGGCAGAATTCTATTGTGGAAGTTCCTCTTCTGCCTGTTTTGGTGACGGCTCCGGTGATCCTGTTCTCTGAATGTTGTCATCTCTTTTGGGAGTAACTTACTAGTCCTCTTAGCAACAAGCTAAACATTGAAGCGAAATGCTTTCAGTTCTCAGACAATCGTCCGCAGGACAAACGCTTACTGATTGCAATTATCTGCAAGAGAGTCACATGACCGACTGCTTATGTCAGAAGTTTCTCTTGATTGATGTGAACAGAGTATTTGCATTCATTAGTTCATAGTCTTTCACGGAATGTTCGCTTTTTCCTCTCTCGGTCGCTTCTATTTCTTCTTTGTTATATTCGGTTGAAGTACTGCTTTTTTCAATCTTCTGCTATTAAGAATTCAGTTTGGACCCCCCAAAAATATTTCATTTATTGTTACTTTACTTCACTATTACATATTTATGAGTTTCACTATTGATATTAAAATTTGAAAGAAAAAAAAATCACACTTTCAAAATAATCTGCACTCTCTGTTCTCGTCACTGATCTACATTACTAGCATGTACCTGTAAAAATGAAGGTATTATTTATGTATGGAGTGGCACTAAAGAACCCAGAGTTCCTTTTTTTTTTATTATGGAATTTATTTTGGGGAGTTCAAGTATCCAAATTTTAAGTTTTTCTCGAAGTCTCAACTCAACTTGAACTATTGCTATTATTATTCGGACTCTCCTCATCTTGGTCGTTTTTTATACAACGTTTCGGCCATTGTACTCTACAGCCTTCATCAGGTACCATCTGGTAGGTGTCCACATGGACACATAGCGTAGTGGTTAGAGAATCAGACAGAAATACTACAAATAATCTAACGGTTCTAGGTTCAAACCCAGTATGGGACAATGATAATTCATAAATACTACTAATGCTAAGAGGGGAGCGCGGTCTATATACCCCCGTCAGTTAAATAGAGGGTTTGGTTCGTTACTTCCCCCACACCTACCAGATGATACCTGATGAAGGCTGTAGAGTACAACGGCCGAAACGCTGTGTGAAAAACAACCAAGTTGAGGATAGTCCGAATGATAATAGAAATAATAACAATACCTCATCTCAAAAATTCAGAAAAACATAAACTTGAGCTGTTTTGTGATGCATTCTTTATTGTTACGTGATAACAGATGATCACGCTTTAATTGCTATTTTTTTTAGGTCTGTTAATCTATTTCACATGGACCAAACCATTGTGACTTTTAGGTCATATCAAGAATCAGACTCAACTGACGACCAATTATTCAATTGAACATAATCATTTGCTTGTATGGCTTTTACAAGTATGGATTTATTCTTAAATGAAGTACTTTTTGGATGTTGATATGTCAACTAGTATGAGTAAAACGGTCTATAGTGAAGATAATTCTTCATCTCGGAAATTCAGAACAGAAAAAAGTTTCCTTATAATTTTTTGTTGTTAATGTCTTCTTTCTCTGCTTATTTTATGCCATACCATTGGAAAAAAATTCTAACACCTCAAACTCCAATAGACATTGGCACAATATCACGATGGTAGAGCTAGGAATGTGATCTTTTAATGTTTTCAAAAATATTTCATGAACAGTGATTTTTTTTTTTTTTTCTCTCTGTCTGTAACAATGGACTCTTCTACGTGAATCGTAATAAATTGCCCAAGAAAAATAATTAAAAATAATGCAACCGTCATTTATCCGACCCTTTCCACAACACCTCGAGTGCGAGTGGAAGATTTAAAAGATTAAAAAAAAGAAAAAATGTATTTTCTATGCTGTGAGGGGGGGTGATCAATTAAAACACTGGAAGAAAGGGTGATCAATAAATAAGTTACTTCTCTTGCCTTTTGTTGGGCAGTAATTACTAAAAAGTCTGAGTTTTCAACAAAAAAAAAAATGGGAACAAACTAAACACCAATTTAGCGTAAACACACACTGCAAATTGGACTTGAAAAAAACTATTTAGGTTGGGGTGAGAAAAAAAAACAGAAAAAAACAACATTATAGGGAATAGATGTTCAAATGTTTTTTATTGCGTGTCCATGTGATATATACATACATAGCCAAGCCAGCTGGACAAACTTGAAAGATGAAGAAACTCCTTTTCACAGATCTGGTGACGGTTTCTAATGAACAAGTAGAACATCTGTACCTCACAGAACTGAATCCCTATAGCCTAGGCATGAACCAGAACTAATTATCTAAAAAAATATATCTTTTATCTAAAATCATTAAATACCAGCATAAGGTTTGGGCATTGTTAGTCTGAAATGACCATCTTTCATTGTCCGTCATTGAACAGAGATCTTCCCAAGGATTCGTCTGACCTCTCTATTTTGGGCGTTACGTTGCCAATACTTCCTGGACTTGTCCAGTTCATCTCTCCATCTTGTATTCTGCTTGTTCCGGTTGCACATGTGATCTCTGGAGATCCATGTTGTAAGTCATGATGTCCATCAGTTGTCTGCCATTCTTGCCGCATGACCAGCCCATTGCTATTTGAGTCTTTCAATGGATTCTATGATGTCTTGGATTCTCGTTTTTTTACCTGATATATATCGGGGAAATGGCCATAGGAATCCCTCAAAAGCCCTTCTTTTGGAAAAAAAACAAAAAAAACTGTTCTTAGATGGTGCTTAATTGTAAACTCCTGCACATTTCCAAGACTGGAGCCTCAAAAATGTGACCAAGAGCGCCTAGTCACACCCACACACACACACACACACACACACACACACGAACAAAGACAGAGGAATCTGTAGCACGCTTGGCTGACTGGGCGGGGCTACAGCAATGCGATTAGATTTTAGTTCTCGATACATTGGCATCAATCAGCCGCAATCCAAGAGTTATTCTTCGTTTCCGTCTTTGAATGTTGCTTTTCAAATTCAAAACTGTTCAAATTCTTTCCAACTAAAACTACTCAGTGGAAATCGTTCTTCTTGGCACTCTATTTCTTCTTTTCCCCACAACAATTAATGTTGCCAACTTAATTAAGGTTCATAATGTACCTGTGTAATTAAACGTTCATGTGTGCGTATTTAATGTTTGTCAGTACAACTCTTGTTGAAAAGTAGACGCAGGAGGAGAGAAAAGAAACAAAATCAAGTCTGGTTTGTCCATCGTTTTAATTATCTCGAATGACCAAACTAATTAACACTGCAGTAATTGATTTGCTTCATTAAATGCTAAGAAGGAAAAGTGCTTGAATTGCCGATTCTTTAAAAAAAAATTTTTTTTTTTTTTTTTTTTTTTTTTTTTCCTGATTTTAAAAATGGATTGGCTATTTTGTTTTCATCTACGACCTCTCCCGTTTGGCAGTTACAGACAAAATGTATTCGTATTTACAGAAAGAATTATTAAAACAGATTTTATTTGCAGTTAGCATTTGTGTTAATTTCCTTATGAAAATCAATGGAGATAATCAATTTTAATGTATAAAGCTGTTATGCTTGCATGAGTGTCTCTTACCACCTTGCCCGGGGAGGAAGGATACAAAGGCACATGTATGGAGTACCTTGCCGTAATTATCATGTAAAATAATTTTTACACTCATTGTACGAAACTATGCTTTGAGTATTTCGGTTACCACTCTTCAGTGTTACCAGTTTAGATATTTTGTATCTAAATTCAGATCTATTACCAATTTAGATATTTTGTATCTAAATTTAAATCTATTACCAATTTAGATATTTTATACCTATATCTAGATATATTGCCAAGTAGGATATTTTGCCAAGATATATATCATGACTTAAACTCTATTATGTTTGATAAAAGATCTATAATCTGTAATTTAAAATAGCATTTTATACTTTATTTCTCAAGAACCACTAGCCCAAACAATTTCAGACTCGACAAGGCAATGCCATGCTTGCTGACTAGGATATTGGGCAAATCTGAACTTCATACGATGGTCAGTTGTTGTGTTATTGCATTACATACATACACACAGATTCCTTCAATTGTAGCTAGATTATATCAGATTGTCTACATGAATACATTTCTATATAATCATATGTTTAGCTTTGAACTCTTTTCTTTTTTTCTCTCTTGTTTCGAGTTAGCCCAGGTGTGCAACAACAATTTTTCCTCCATAATTAGTTGTAAACTTGATGCTTATCTAAACTTATAACTAGCTCTCCTCTTGGCAACAAAATGTTTTTAAATACATGAAGAAGAAAAAAAACGTGTTAGTTTCAAATTAAGAAAAGACAATACTTAGGGC
>OY735236.1:4174954-4234954 GCA_963457665.1 Thysanoteuthis rhombus | reverse complement strand
ACTTGTGCAAATTTTCAAGGTTGTAGCCCAGAAAATGTAACTTACAGCATCTGGAGATACATACGCACACAGATGCAAGCAAGGAGAGAAGAATCTGTGACCCACTTGGCTTGTTGATCGAGCCATTTGTTGGGAATACAGGGATTCGATTTTGTAAATATTGCCGTATTTTCTTGAAACCAATTTTATTGTGGTCCTTCTGCAGTGGGCAAATTCCACCATTGTCTGGTCCAGAGTAAAGCTAGTTCGACTAAAACTGACCAATGAATAATCAAGTTTTATCTTTTTTCAATTGGGAGTTTTTTTTCACCTATCCTTTAAATATGCCTGCAGCTGTGGTAACCACTGCGCGCGTGTGTGTGTGTATATATATATATATATATATATATATATATATATATATATATATATATAGCTTCAAACACTTAACATTATAAAACTTTTTCAAAAATCTTTTTGTCATTTCAGTCACCTATTTACCAATATCTGTCAATGCAATTTATGTAATTTTCTTCAGTGTTTTTTTCTTGATTCACATTTATTTCATTATTTTGGTACAGTGTATAAATTGTCTTTAGTTGGGATCATTAGTTGTTCACCATGTTACTGTTTCAGGGATTTTAAAAACAAAACATTTATATTAACACGGCACCCCAACAGTGTTGATCAATCACCTTCCCTTCATTATATAGTTTTTGCCATACATGTAGTTTGTCATTTTATAAAAGATTTTATGCGTATTGTATATCAATATTATTTAATACTAAATATTTATTTTTTGAAATAGCTTATCCACATAGGTTAAACAAAGAACATTTTTTAATGATGACTGATCAGTAAGTATAATAACAGACATGACTCGCTGTTCGTGTCATTTCTATCGAATGTTCACCCATGTGAATATTGAATTTTATATATATATACATATATATATATACACACACACACACACACACATATATATATAATGTGTGTGTGTGTGTGTGTGTATGTATACAATGTCCTAGGAGTCTAGAAAGGGTCATGAAATGGATGCTATCTGAAAAATGTCGTCTGAAAGAATGAACCTAAGTTGGAAAAATAAGTGGGGTTAAAATCTAAAAAGAAAAAACGCAAATAATTTTAGAATTCTAGCTCTAAGCTATTCTCGAGATGTATATCATATATTTCCAAGAAGAAAACAACACTAAGTGCAGTTATAGCTTCTAGAACAACTTTTTAGGATCGTGTGGTGAGGACATGGCTGTGAGCCACTTATAAATATTTCACATTGATTATGCCTGCTTCTGAAAAACATTTGACAGCATACCCTGAAGGTTCTCAACGTGCAAACAATTTTGTCTCTGCCCAAGTAATTTAAATTTTTATTACTTCTATAAATGTTTTAACTTTCCCATCTTCACGGATCAATTCGAAGGAATCAGCCGCATTTATTTTTGGTGTATGATTATTTTCTTACATTCGTGGCTCGCTTTGATACTACTACTGATGATAGTGATCATCAGAATTCTCCTCTCCGCCTTGCTGATGTAATTCAAAGTGATACGTCTGGCATCGAGTTCGGCTGCAGGAACTGTCCAAAGGACGTCAAATTTGCCAACTAACCGCCCGGTTTGGGAATTAGTTGCCTTTCTCCTAGACTGGTTGCTTCCAAAAGTCAGAGAGCTCAATCTGCCCAAGTAGTTTACCTAAAAGTGGGAAGGTGGATTCATGCCTTTCCCAAGGGCACTGGTGCAAAAGCAACATGGACAGCCCAGGCCACAACTTGAACTCTGGTTAATGATTCTTTTATTGGAGCCATTACCGACAAGTCGCACCCTTCCAGACATGACCTGTCAGAAAAATAGCTCTTATTACCCAGGAACTAAGAAAAAGTTTTGAGAAAGTTTCATTGTTTTATCATAGATTCTGTGTCCGTTTTTTTATTTGCTCGTGTGTGTCCCCGTTCGGTTTACATCCACGACTTCATCAACTCGCAACTTATTGTGAAAACAGAAACGATCTTGACAAATCACATCTATGGAACGCTTCAAGGCTCGCAGACAAATAATTGAGAATATTCAAATAAACTCACTGTATATTCCAGTATATAAAACGGACATTTAATTAAAAAAAAGAAAAAAATATGCAAATATTAGACTCGATCTAATGCGCTGGTATTATGACTAGGAGGGTTGTCTACCAAAGTTTAATATGGACAGTTATGGGGCTCGAATGAGATGCGGTGAGTCCTCAAATACTCTTGTAAACCATTCATCTCAATGTCCGGCATATATGGTAATTCAATATTAATTTAATTCAAACCCAGTCTGGTAAATAATGATGAACTTGAAGCTAGTTGGGATATGTGCACAGATTTGAGTGACAAACAACTCTGAAACAAACCGAGAATCTAAATTAGCCCAAAGCCAAATATTGTTCCTGCTGTATGGCTAGCGTTTGTGTCAGTCTGAATCTCATGGCTTTGACCTCTTATGGGCAGTTCATTATGAGAGGCTGTCACCAAAACTGTCACCATAGGTTTCCTCAGTTTTCGAAATGGTCCAGCTAGCTGGCTATGTATGTATACACGTATCACGCATACTGGCCACACAAGTTGGGCTAGAGGGCTGAACAATAGAACATTTACTCCGGATATATGGAAAAATACCTTCTTTTTTTAAAAAAAAATCACCCTCCCCCCATTAGGTTTTTAATGGTAGGGTTTCAATTTGCAATGAAATTTCATGTCAAATTGATCCCTTAGTTAGTGTCCAGCAGCATTCACGCTTGTTTTTTGAAAATTGCCCAACGAAGTGAGAGAAATAATCTATTCATTGATCATCCTTTTTTTCTAATTGTTAAACTGATCACCCCTTGCGTGGCACAATGCCAAATGATGGTGATATGTGATGGTTTCTGTTGAGTGACTAACCAGACCTGTTTAATTGTATCTTTCAAAAAATCTGATTTCTTGCTTTTGAGTCATTTCTCTCCAAATCAAGAAACTCTGCAGTTTTGAAATTTCCTACCCTCAGAAAGTCTGAGAGTCTTGGAACCAACTTGCTTATATTTTGGGGAATCTACTCTTGGCAACTCTGGTGGTTAAGTTCAGACTGATTAAGTGACAATTAGCAAAAAGAAAGAAATATCTGCACTTCACATGAATGAATCACCGTAGCCTGCACTTGGATCTGAAGTAATGATTTTCAAAAAAATTGTTCTTTTATCTAGAAATTATCAGCACAAGATATGGGCATTGCTGGTCCAAAATAACTATGGAGACCCAAAAAAGCAAGGTTCTTTTTTTTTTTTTTTTTAAGGAAAAACAAAACACTTTTAGATGGAGCCTAATGGTGTACTCTTCTCAAGGTTGTAACCCCAAAAATGTGACCAAGAGTGCCGAGATACAAATATGCTCTGATACACAAGTGCTACGATGAAAAGGAAATTAGTGTGTTTTGATTTCCGATATTTTGTATTATTTACTTCTCAAAAAGGTAAAGTGTCACATCACTTTGGAGACAACCCCCACTGATGTATGACAGCCGGTGACTTAGTCCAGGTTTCTGTTGCATCAGCTTAGTGATCCTTGCAAATCTGAAGTCTGGTCGTGACCAGGACTTAATACCTACAAATTTTTATGACCACTCCCTTGGTAAGATGTAAATCCATCAAAGGGACACCTCCAATCGAATCACACAGCTTAGAATGTACACCATTGAGATGTTTCTTATATTCTGGTATATACTCCAGTTGAGGTTTGCAAAGAATATTACTTATCAAAAGATGTACAAGAAAATTATATTCTGCGTCTAGTGTGATAGTTACCGATCTTCCAATCGAGAACAAATTCCACGATCCAAAATTTAATCAATTTACCTCTTATCCATGGTCAACCCTTCCAAAAAATGTCATTGAAATTCATTGAGAACTTTTGTAGATATTGTGTGGTTAGATGTGGAATGAATACTTCAATACGTGAGGGAAATATGAAAAAAATCTATGAATAAAAAAGAAGAAATTCCTGGATCCAGCCCAAAATTTGCCCGCTTCTCTTTCTGCCAATAGCCCACTTTTCCATATTTCATTGAAATTCATTGAGACCTTTTGGAGATATTGAGCGGACAATCAGACAGGCATAAGTGAATACTTCTTCCAGAAATCATCAGAAGTAAAAGAGATAAATAATAAATGAACTGATAGACGGTAATTAATTATTTGGAGGCCATGGGTAGAATATACCACTTAGATGAAAAAAAGATGCCTCAAGGAGAGAAACTAATTACTTAGGTATCTATCTGGACACCAGCCAACCCTTACTATTCATTGTAGAAACTTGACATTTTGTTTTTGAAAATTACTGTCCAGAATGAGTTTTTTGTAGGGGTTTCAAAATGCAATGCAAGTTTATGCTAAATTGATCATTATTTTTACCAACTTGATAGTTTTTGTTTTTTTTTGTTTTGGGGGGGGGGGAGTGAGACATTTTTACTGAGAAAAGCCCAATAAAAAGCGAGGAAAGTAAGTTATTCATTGATCACTCCCTTTTCCAACTTTTTAATTGATCATCCCCAACATAGCGTGGTAGTGATTCATAATTGGACTGCTTGTTTTTTTGATGGGGTTTTGAGTCGATATAGGTGAAACGAGGTAGATCAGAATCTCTTTCAAAAAGTTTTTCAGGCAATTGAGCTCCTCCTCCTTGTTGTTGTTGTAACACGACATTCTGGCCGATCCATTCTCCGGCCCTCTCCAGGTGTACTATCCAAACGTGATGGTGGTGAACTGAATTTTTTTTCTTCTCCAATGGTAGCAACACTTATGACTTACAATTTGGGTGTTTTCTTTTCCCTTCCTCCTAAGCCCTGAATTTCCAATCCCTGTCCCTGTTGAGCCGTGGAAGCTACATCAGGTTGAATTGTGCACCTGTCTGACGTGTGCACTCCGATGACACCCGATTGATCTCTTTTATCTACTCTAAAATGGCATCAATAGATGAAGAAGTGTCTATCTAACACATCAGGTAAGTGGCTCTCAAGAAGGACAATTAGGGTCATTAGTACGAGAAATACATGATTTTAGCTGTGCAAACAATTCGCAATTGTAATCAAGTCGGGTTGTGGGTGCTAGAGAGATAATGGCCTGCTAAAGGTCTCCGGGTCAGATGAGAACAATCGACAAAACATTATGAAATATAAATATTGATTTGATCTGCTCTTTTGCCGGGTTTTAAGAGCGGGATTACGTAATTAATCAGCAATCACTGCTTAGGGTGGCAGCTGCAATTGATTTTAGGAGGCTAAGATCAATTCTCTATCGATGGTGCTGGTGTACAGCCATCAGATGTGAAACAGAATGAGAATGAAATTCAGAATCAGCAGCAACAATTTAAGGCACATTATTGAATCATCGTAGCTCGACAAATGGCTTGCCCAACCAACCAGCCAAATGGGCTACAGTTTTTTTCCCTCTATGCTTGTCTATGTATGTATGTATCCAGGTGCTCCGAGTCACATTTTTAGGGCAACGAAATGTGCATGAGTACACCGCTATAAGGATGTGCACGAGTACCCCGCTATAAGGGTGTGCACGAGTACCCCGCTATAAGGGTGTGCACGAGTACCCCGCTATAAGGGTGTGCACGAGTACCCCGCTATAAGGGTGTGCACGAGTACCCCGCTATAAGGGTGCGCACGAGTACCCCGCTATAAGGATGCGCACGAGTGCCCTGCTATAAGGGTGCGCACGAGTACCCAGCTATAAGGGTGCGCACGAGTACCCCGCTATAAGGGTGCGCACGAGTACCCCGCTATAAGGGTGCGCACGAGTACCCCGCCATACGGATGCGCACGCGTACCCCGCCATACGGATGCGCACGCGTACCCCGCTCTAAGGATGCGCACGCGTACCCCGCTCTAAGGATGCGCACGCGTACCCCGCTCCAAGGATGCGCACGCGTACCCCGCTCCAAGGATGCGCACGCGTACCCCGCTCCAAGGATGCGCACGCGTACCCCGCTATAAGGATGTTCACGAGTACACCCAAGGCACCATCTAAAAATATCTTTTTGTCTCTAAAAAAGAAGTGCTTTTTAGGGGTCTCTATGGTCTTCGGGCCAACAATGCCCAAATCTCATGCTAGTATATTTTCTTAAAGAAGATTTTAGATTATTAGTTCTGGTGTACGTGCTAGCTACGATGATTCATTTATATGCGGTATGGTCATTGAACAACCCTAGCTATTAGAGATGAAGACAGTTCTATCCTCTTTTATATGTGTATGTATTTTTTTGTGTGTTCCTGGGCTCCTGGCCATACTGTTTTGCCTAGAGGCTTGAAATTTGGCATAAGACTTTTCTTAAAAATGTTTTTAGTTTTTGACCTTGCAAGGTCTTATGTTCAATGTTTTTGATAACATCTAGATTGTCTCCACTCCATTTCAGATGTTTTCCAGTGATAAACGACAGTAATTCATTCTGACCATGTTTATTCTTCAATATTTTTTTTTCACATTTCTTTTCAAAGTTTGATGCTACGGCTGATCAAATATTGACTGTGATGGCCAGTTTAGTATTTTTTTTAAATGTTTTACTTCATTTGCTGATTTTATTGCTATTCTGTATTTTTACTTACCTGTCAATCCAGATGTGTCTATGTGATAAATCTTATTGCATGCAA
Organism: Thysanoteuthis rhombus; assembly: GCA_963457665.1. Taxonomy (NCBI): domain Eukaryota; kingdom Metazoa; phylum Mollusca; class Cephalopoda; order Oegopsida; family Thysanoteuthidae; genus Thysanoteuthis; species Thysanoteuthis major. Next base: position 4,228,295 of record OY735236.1, on the reverse strand, counting down.
CTATTAATGGTATTTGATCTCATGTGGAGTAAACTATAAACCACTGGATTATGCAAAATCAAAGTGGAAGTTCAGTTTAGCAAATAAATAAGTAATTATTACTCTGTGGGTGACTTTTTATGTCGAGCAAAAAGTTTTTTCCTGTCACTGCAGGTAACTCTAGTTACCGAACCATAATTTCACGGTTTCGTTGTCATCTGAATTTTGTGTCAGTTCCTGTCATGCATAAACAGACACACTGGTTACAGGCTTTCAAAGTTACGAAGTGCACAAAATCTTGGCACCCTCTGGAAAGAATGTTGTAGGTTATCATGCCCACATATCAGATAACAAATTTTTGAGAAAGAATAAGGATGATACAAATTCCAAATTACTGATGGGTCCCTATTTGGCGAACTGTTTACAATAACAGTGACTAAAGTGAGTAACTGCTACCGTCTTTATCTCTCTTGTCATGACAGCACATCACATTTTAAAGAGAGCAGGAAAAGAGTAATGGGCTTGACTGCTCAAAGGATTATACTTAAGAGAGAAAGAAGTAGAATGTATAAACAAATGAAGTATACATTTAACCAATAATTTTGTCTATTTTTAAGATTTATTTTGTTATATACATGTGTAGCTGTCTTTGCTCTTCTTACCTGTTTTTGTTAATAGCATCTGTTGTTGGACATTTATCTTCCCCAAGATTCGCCAGACCTCTTTATCTAGCTTGTCATACTATGTGATTTTCTGCCGACAACAATTTTGCATATGATCTCTGGGGATCCACGTTGTGGGTCATGATATCCAGCATTTGTCTGACAATCTTGCAACATGTCTAGCCCATTGCCATTTGAGTTTTCAGTTTCTATGATGTCTCGGATTCCTATCTTTTCTCTGATATTCTCTGCTGTCTTATAGAAATATTCACTTTTAAAAGAAGAAATAATGTAAAATTCAATTCACGGTGAATAACTCCTTCATAACTTCCTTTTTCATCACGTGACCAAGGCTTAAGGAGAAAAACAGTTGTCAGTCCAAGAAAAATCATTTTTGAGAAGACATACAAGTTAGCGCCTAAGGGAGAAATTTGAGCAACATTAATAGACTGTGTAGAAGGTGCACATGCTTTTCATGATTTTGCTGATTTAAGGAAGAAAATAAACATATGGTCCAAACATCATCCGTCTGAATTGCATTGTCTTTGCTTATCTTAGAAAGAAAAAAAACATTGGGAGTGGTTTCAATATGTAATTCGTAAGTAAAGCATTAAAGTTTTGTAACGTTCTTTATTCCCAGGTGGTTGTTTCTAATTAAACTGTGGAATTTCCACGGGCTCGACTTCTTCTCATTATTTCTATTGTTGGAAGTTTTATTCTCACATTGGAAAGAATTTCTCGAGACAATAAGATGAGATTTTTGATTGCACTCAAGATAAAGCTAATTAGCAGTATTTAATTAATTTTCTCTTCAATTCAAATATTAATTATGAAGCTTCTTTGATTTACCAAATATCAATTGCTTTGTCTGTCAGACAATGTTGCTTCCTGTTTTGACAAACTGAAGACTGCTATCTTGACGAGAATTTTTCACTAGATGAGACATTGTCAACGATTATTAATTTTTGACTAGTTTTTCTTTCATCTTGATTTTAGTAACTTCTTAGACTGTTTGTTATTGTATCTTATCATGCAAACTGCAACTGGTTCTCTCTTGGAGAATTTGTTCCTAATTACGATGGAATAATGTCAGTCGATTTTCAGCTTTGTGGTTTGTTTTGTTTTGTTTTTTTCAAAACTGATATTGATTCATTTTAATGTTTTTTTAATTAGAAACTGTCAATCAAATTTGTCAACATAGCCAACCAAGCAGAATCACTTGAGAACTGAAGAAACCTATGTATATGTCAACCTTAGGATCCATGAATGGAGCTAGATGACTGAAATATTTTCACTTTATATCAAGGAAAAAACACTTTTTTTTTCTTTCATTCAGGAAGGTTAAAATTACAATATAAGTTTGTGCCCAATGGTATTCATCCTTGTTGTTTGAAAATTCATACTTTTTAGTGATCACTGCCTAGCAAAAGGCGTAAGAAGTAACTTATTCATTGATCATAGGTTTCCCCAATTTTTTTTGATCACCCCTAACAAGTCGTGCGGCCAAAGGATATCAGTTGCATGACAGTTTTTATTTAGTCACTATTCTGACCTGTTTTTATTCTGGGTTATTTTCATTTAAATATTTTTTTCTTGAAGAATAATCTCAACTCACAGCGTAATCACGAATTTGGTTTCGAGGCTCAAATTGTAATAATGGCTTTTTCTTTTCGTTTTTTACGTTTGTATTTTCAATTAGGAAATCCCAATTAGAAAAGAAGGGAAATCTTGTTTGTAGAATCGCTGTTGGATGAAAACAAGTAGAGGTGCCCAGAGCTAATTTCTTTTTAGATGCTCTAGCATCTATAGCAGCAATCGCTGTCACTGACTGACAAATCAACCTAACAAACCCCACACATCATCTCCATGAAGCATTCACTCCCACTCCCAAAGAATCTGATTAGGCTGAAGTGATGGTTTATTATTACATCCATAGAACATGTAAATTCATTTTATCACTCAGAAGACACACACTCACATGTCATATGCGTGAATGGATTTCTATTTCATTATTATATTAGCGTTGAATAAAGGGGCTTTCAGATGAAAATTCAACCATTTTTGTTAACCTTTTACCTGCAGCAGGTAGCAAAGAGCAATAGTTATCCATTGCAAGATGAAAGGCTGTGTCCATTGCTAGTAATCAGTTGCTAGATAAAAACCCTGATTCACAGATAGAACTGAGCTGCCATCAATCACAATAAATGGAAATTTCATTGCCGATGAACTGCTATAACCGGAATTCTCGTCATCTGCAGCGTATGGGTTATTTAGATATCCTCAGAAGTGGAAACAGCTCTATTCTCCTGAATTTGTTTGTACTTATATAAGAATCATATTTGGTACCTATTCAAATGTAGGTAAAAATCATCTCTTTCTGGTCTTTACTTTTGCAAAAGATAATCGAAACATATATGGTTAGTCTTTGAATAGAAACCATCACATGACCAGTGTCTTTTGATGGCATGCTATGTTTGTGTGACCAATAAAAGAATGGAAAAAAGGGGTGATCAATGAATAAGTTACTTCTCACCTTTTGTTGTACTACTAAAAAGTTCAAATTTTCCAAAAATAGGTGTGAACGCTGCCTGACACAAACTAAGGGACCAATTTAGCATGTGAACATCGTAATTTAAACACTGACCCCTATTGAGAGGGGGGTTCAAATACCCCCCCCCCCCCACGAAAAAAATGTTTTTCCTCAACATAATTTACAAATGTTTAAATTTTCAGCTCTAGCTTCAACGGTGAAGCCTGAATCATTTGAAAAAAAACAAGAAAATCGATGTTGACAGTTTTAGATATGGCTGAATATTTGACGAATTTAAAGAATGTTGAAGGTTATTGTTTCTTATTGTCTCCCTTCTGTTTCCCTTACCTACAATCTATCTCTCAACAAACCCTGGTTCAATGTCTTTAAGGTAAAAAAAAAAAAATCAAATGCTTAGTTCCAGGGGAATGTTCCTTTCGGACTGCACTTTCCAAATGCACTTCAAGGGGAATGGATTGCGTTCTTTGCCTGATGCCTGTGGCATTGCACAAAAAGAGAAATGCCACGGGAACTGGACAATTTTTAGCAATGCCCGCATGTACACTTGTCCTCTTGTCACATTCCACGCTCGTAGGGAGGGAAAATTACTATCTTTACATCTACTCTATCTCTCAACATTCTCTCCCTCTGATTCCGTTTCTATCTCTTCTGCCAGTCAAACCGACCCTTATCTGAACTCTATGCCCACTTTGCTGGGTGTTTTATCCTTATATCCCTCCTGGTCTAGCTCGATTGTATCAATCGGGAAGTTGGGTCCATCGTTCCTCAGCCTCACATTCAGCCGATAGACGTTCTAATCAGCTGATTTGATTTTATTCAGTCAAATCAATCCGGCCATAAATTCAAGACATCCACTTATCACTCATTCATGTAACGGCTACTAATTACCTTTCGGTCTCGTTATTTAATTGAGTACGCTCGTTAAGTGCCACTGGCAATCTTGCTTTACCTCATTTACACTTATATAATATCGGAAATTGCTTTCAATGTAGATAATAGTGGTTTGCCTGATGATGCACCTATGTTTTACTCTCAGTATTATTAGTTTCTCTTCATTGGTTCCAGAAGAATAAATGATTCTTTGATGCCATCCAGTCTGAACGTTTGTCTGTTTGTCTCTCCATACATTTCACTTTCTTATTGATACATGCACAGAGTGAGAAAATAAACATATACATTCGTATCTATGATGTTGGCATTGGGTGTATTGCCATGCCAGGATGTGAAGGAAACATGATGTTGTCTGTGGCTAAATACTGGTTTTTGCTGGTATATTCCAATATTGTTCAAAATTAGGCTATTTTTTTGTCGTTGAATGACATACTGTTTCACAATCATTATTACATTTGTGTGGAGTAAGAACCTTTGATGGGAGAGTCTGTGATATTTTGGTAAAGAGGATGTAAGAAGGTACAGTTGTAGATTGATTTGAACTATATTCTACAAGTACCATCCTGTATATAGATTTTTTTAATAGAAGTCTCAAGAGGTTGTTAGTAGGGAAACTAATGTTACTAGTGTTACACTATTTGTTTCAATGATTAGTCAAACATGAATTAGCAAGGACAGATTTGTCAAGTGGTATTCATAACCAAGCCATGACAATCATCATCGTCAGCATCTGTTGTTGGACACAGACCCTTGCCAAGATTTGCCAGAACTCTCTGTCATAGGTGTTGCAATGCCAGTGCATTCTGAATTTGTCCAGCTCGTCAAGCCTTCTGTTGGCCACAATTTCAAATATCATCTCTTGGGATCCATGTAGTGAGTCATGATGTCCAGTCTGCCATTCTTGCAACATATCCAGCCTATTGCCATTTGAGTTTTCTGATATCTGATATCTTAGATTTTTGTCTTTTCTTTGGGATACTGTGTTGTCTTTTGATCTCTCCATTTGATGGTGAGGAGGATTCGCTCTTGTGCATGTTGCATTGTACTCCATTTTAGGGTGAGTCTATTGATAAGGTTCCATGTCACTGCTCCATAGGTGATTATCTGGAGGATGTATTGGTTGTATACATTTCTTTTCGGGACTTGTGGAATCTTCTTGTTTTAGAAGGCTGAGCTCACTCTGGCGGAGGTTTGCTAACCTCGTGTTATTCTCTTCTTGATTTCTTCTTCTTTTGAGGATTTCATGGTGATTCGTCATCTACTTTCTGCGTTTTCGATTATGATCGGATTGTCTTTGTTCTGAACTTTTATCATCATCATCAGTCTTTAACGTCTGTCGTTGGACATAGACTTTCCCCAGGATTTGCCACAATTCTCTATCATGGGTATCGCGGAGCCAGTATTTCCTGAATCTGTCAAGTTCATCTCTCCATCTTGTGTTCTGTGGGCTTTGGTTTCTTATGTGATCTTTGGGTATCCATGTTGTGAGACGTGATGACCATCAGTTGTCTTTCATCCTTGCAACATGGCCTGCCCATTGCCATTTGAGTTTTTTAATAGTTTCTATATACTTGCCTTTAAAACAAGCCTGAAAGTCAGACCATAGATGCATTAGATTTTTTTTTCGTGTGGAAGTCTAGCCTAGGTACTGTTGCTAACTTTATTTTCAAGTTTACAAATTTTAGTGAACAGTTTATTTTCATAATGTTTGTGAGTCACCTTCTTGGTACTTAAGACTGTTAAAAACTCTAATTTCTATTGCAGTTATAAGAACGCTTCAGTGGGTAACAGCTTTTGACTCACAGAATCAAACGAAATTGATCCCTCAGTTCATAGCCAACAAATACGGAATAATAATCATGATCCAAACAAATTATTGGGTGCTATTGATGTCTTGCATCACAAATCTAATACTGTCTTTTGGGGATTTCTCTCTTTCCAGACAATTAAAATCCTAAATCTTTCAATTCCCTGTCATTAAAAGGCTTTAATAACCAGGTGGTGCCAGTTATTATTCTATTCAATTGAGAGATTATCTAATGCCTCCACTTTGCGTTGATCTTTTATAGTTACTGGTTTAGATTGCTTCAATGTTTTTTTGTTTTTTTTCTGTATTTCTGTTATGGTGGCCTGTTTAAAGGATATCACTTCCGTGGAATTCAAACCAACATCCCCGATGGGAAGCATCATTTACGTCAACCAGCTCTAGCAATTGAGCTACCAAAACTCAGTTGGAAGACAGAAATAACACTTCATTCCAATTAATACTGCATACTTGGGAGATAATGGCAGACACTACCATCTGATAGAAATTTTCTGCATAATTCTCCCCACCTCTAGTAGCAACATAGCATGAAGAAAATTATCTAAAAATCCGTTATCTTAATGGCAATAGGAATATCCGAATTTTCATCATTACCCTCTCGTATCGTGTCTAACTGTTATCAATGTATTCCATTTGGTTGATTCCATTATGAAAAATAGGTTAGTAAGGGAGATGTACAATTTAAACTAAGGCTCATTTATGCACACTTTCAAATGGAATAAAATTCCCCCCTTGAGATTTTGATATTCCTTACAGAGAGAGGAATTCCCCATCCCCGGGTTGAAAACCTATGAATTAGACTGTCAGTCGAAAGGTTCGGTATTAATCCTGGCCTTGTTTATCTTCTTATACAAGTTGAGTTTTCTGTTTGCATGTTTTCAGGGAATTCTCTTTTTGATTTTCTCTTCTCGACTGACATCTCATTTCCTTCTTTACTTTGTGCGTGAAGGTTCAAAGTACCCTCGCACGCTTTCTTTTTTTTTTTTTCTCTAAGAAATAAATGTCTGCTTCTGGTATCGCATCTTCCTATAACTGTCTGCTTCATTGCACGAACAATTCGTTCAATCTGTAATATTTTGTTGTCTATGATCCAATCTGAGTTTATATAAAAAAAAAAAAATCCTTTTGTTGGGGGTTTTGATAAAAACAAAACTTTTTTTTCTTTTCTTTTCTATTTATTTCTCTGTCTTGGTCTGTCTGTGTGAGTTCAGATAAACTTACTCCTCACAGAAAGAGAGAGAGATAGAGAGAGAGAGAGAGACATTGCTGTCACATACCTGTCATTTTAGAGAATAATTCTGTCTGCTACCGATGCTCATTATTGTCTGCGATCCAATCGTCTCCAAGAATTCTTGTCTTTCATTTTCCTTGTCAGCACTTATTCAGTAAGTTTACAATTTCCGGGATTCTCTCTCCCTCATCTTTCATGTCTTCTTGATTAGAAGCACAGTGTAGACACAACCATGAAGTTTCTCCCGAGAACTTTGCGCTCTACACTAATTTTTTCAGATGTTTTCATTTTTCTTTTTTTTTTCTCCTTTGTTTCCTCTTTTCTTCAATTTCAGAGACTTACTTGATTGAGTAACTAACAAATGCAAGGAAGTAAACGATGGTTGGCATTGAATGCTATCGAACAAAGTTACCTTTGCACTGTTGTGGGTTGATGCATATGTTTGTAGAAGAAAGAACAATGAATAAAATGGTTACTGCAAGTCATCGAAAAACTATTTGAAGCCAGTTCCCCGGAACTAATTTGTTTATTACTCCTGATCTTTGGTAAAGGCCTAACAATTAATGATATGGTGAGCGGGGTTCAAACTCTGGTTGAAGCCGTTCGCATTCACTTTGCATTAATAACCTGAGGAAAGGCATGGTTGTTAAATCTCCATCTTCTGACTAAATTCTGTTTTTGACAAAGATAATGATTTCCTGAGATTAATGCAAAAATGCAATGGGAAAAATATAAGAAATGTACTTCAACATTTTAGCCGTTTCCAGAATCATTTTGGTCATTTTTGGTATTTTTTCTTATGTAGTACCTTTTAGCTGTCAAACTAGCAATAAAATATTATTTTCTGAGTAGGACACTCTGACTTTCAGTCTTGGCAATTTTTTCCTGCTAACACCCAGAGAAAGGCATGAATCCTCTTCTCTCACAACTTACTAGCAAATAGCAGGGCGTTTGGAGCTCTTTAGCCCTGTAAGATGGTTCATCTTGGGCATCAGGTTAGCACTCCTATGAATTGTCTGAAATTAGAAAATCTTTGCCTCTTCTGTCGTACAGCATGGAGAGCAACTTTGCTCGTACTCAGCTTGTGAAAGTATCTGTTTTATGCCTTCTGTAGATCCCTGTACTCTTGAGTTCACTGTTAATGCTAGAGCCACTCTCTTGGAATTCTAATCAAGCCATTACTATCTAAATCCAGCTCCTTCGTCATTCAACACTTTTTAAATCATGAGTTCGAGGGGTGGGGAGCAAGCTCAACCTAGGTACCCTCCCTGGATGGTAGATAATCTTTAATTTCTGTGTACATTGGGTGCCGAAGGTATCTGATACATTTCCGAAACGTTCATTCCAACATTCTTATACAGCTTGTACATTTACAGAATTACGACCAAAGATTACTGATTTTTGTGCGCGAGTTTTCTATGTTCAATCTTATTTCAAGGTTTTTTTGATTTCTGCATTTTTTTCAATGTATTGGATACTTTCTGCACTCGCAGTATATGTTGGAAAAATTAACTCTTAAGTACCTGAAAAATAAAAATGAAAAAACAAACTCTTTGGAGATTCTTTCATTCACTGTTATTATTAATGATTTGGCATTTGGAAAATCGCGTAAACCTAATTAAAACTTCTTTTCTGCTTAAGAATAAATATTGTCTTTGAATGTTAATTTCAAATTATAAATATTAATGGAATTGGTTATTTTTTTTTCAAATTCTCGGACAATTAAGTTTTGTTGACTGTAATAAATTACTGATGATCTGTTGATGTTTTGGATGTGTGTGTGTCCTAATGATGTTATCAGAGGGAACTACCTTCCATTGATACTACTGCTATGTCGGAATTCACAATGATGCATTCAGTGTTAATTATATATTCCATGATAGATCCCAACCCAACTCACGCATCGTGGCATTTTTTCTTTTTTGAATTTCTTGTTATTTTCATTTCTTTTAATCACTGCTACCCACAACTGACCAGTTTAAACACTGTTGCTAGGTTTAGGTTATTCATGTCTTCAATACTCCTCTCAGTGGGTTGGGAGATTGTTCTTTTTTTCTTTTCTTTTTTTTTTTTCAACTTTTGTAAATTTAATTTCCAAAATAGATTTTCACTGAACAGTTCAATTTACAATATAAGTTTATGCTAAATTGGTCACTAGTTTGTGCCCATTTATATTTTGAAAATTAGTGATCACAGCGTAACAAGTTGAACTTGATGATCGATCACTCATTTTTATAACTTTTCAATTGATCGCCCCCAACACAGCATATATGGGTGGTGGCGATTTATAATATCTCATGCAGTGCATATTTTTTTTCATTCTACACCTCGTCATTTGATTTCACATTCATTTCCCTTCTCTCCCGTGCTAAGCACTGTCACCATAGGTTTCCTCAGTTTTCAAGTTGGTCCACCTGGCTGGCTATCTGTATGTATGTATCATGCTTATAGGCCACACTAACAGATATTCATCTCTTTATCATACCTAAAAAACTTCTTTTTTTTTTTTTTAATATGAGTTTTTAGCAGGGAATCAATTCATGATGTAAGTTTCTGCTCTGGTGGTCCAGGGGCAAGTTGCTCGTGCCAAAGTTATATTAAAAAAATGGTAACGGGGGAATGGCCTTATGAAATTCAATGTCTTCTTGGGCTGATGTGGTGCAAGGGAGGTTATTTTATCTGCCCTGGTTTCTGCCGTAAACATAATACAAATGGCAGCTAGTACAATGGACTGTGTCGGACAAAGATACTTTTTTCCCTAGAAAAAGCCCCCCCCCTCGAGGCATCAACTCCAGACAACCACAGATTTTTGATACCAATTACAGCCCGTAACTGTGGGAACAAAAAAATCAACCCCACTCGATATTAGACGATGGAATACTATGTTTCAATGCGATCGATGCGTCTCGATGATCAAAAATACACCCATTCATCACCTGAGGACGGCCGTAGGGTACAACGGCCGAGACGTTGTGTTCGAAAAATGAACCAAGATAAGGACAAGAGTCATAAAAAAAAAACTGTACTTAATGATATTCCCTCGTCTTAAAAAAATATTGAGACAGAAAATACTTCTTTTATGCTCTAAATTGTCTGACTTGTTCATGTCTATAGAGAGCGCTGACTAAACTGTCAGACATGCACACACACACTCACAAGCACACATATATATGTATTTTATATATATATACTCACAGAACTTATGACAATTTACGACTTTAGAAAGATACCAATACTGTCACTCTGAGACGCAGCTCATTAAGCAGATTAGTACATGTTGAGGTAGCAAAAATAGAGCTTGATGTTCGGACGACATTGTAAAAATGATGAATTTTTGAAGAATAATAAAAAGTAACAAAAACAGAAAATGAAAATTTGATTGTGGTCTAGAGAACCCTATTTTCCATGCTGGCTGCAATGCAGATCTCTATTATCTACGTATATATCCATATATGGCATTTTAACGGAACACATTATGTGTCTACTAAGAATCTAGTTGCATTTTATTTTCCCCATGAAACAAAATTCACATATATGATAATCAGCGATATTCAGATTTTTCTGTCATGTGAAGGGATGTCACTGACATATTAAGATCAGCTTCCATTGTATGTAACTGATGTAGTTTGATTAATTCTTGTTTTGTGTAACTGAGATATTGACATCGAACTCCATTTGTGCAGCTAATGTAGTAAGGTCTAACTGACATAGTTAAACCAAACTGTTCGTGTCACTGGTGTAGTAAATTCACACTTCTACTGTGTCACTGAAATAGTGAAGTTGAGCTGTATTCTTGTCTCTGACGCTGTAAGATCGAACTTCGTTGGTGCCACTGACATAAAATAGAATTTCATTCACGTTTTAATGAAGTAATGAAAATACTGAATTCAAGCAATAATGTTAAAAGTAATCACAATCTGTTTGTGGTCAAGGGTATGTTAGTTTCCAAGCTCTCTGTGAAGCAAATCTCTATTATTGGTGTATTTCATATATACTGTTATTTTTGAGTACACAGGTAAACTAGTGTAATCAAGAAGTACCAAAGACTCTTCTCAAAGTTGTAGACAGTAAAGAACAAAACAGAAAAAAGGCCAAGTTCGGTCATTAGAGAAGATTTGAAATGAAATGATAAAACGTTTTAATTTTTGTACAACGTTCTTTCAGAAAACAATCGGCATAATTTGGCTGCACGCCGAAGTCTAACCTGTTCCATTGCATTGAAAAGCTAGTTTTTGAATCTGCCAGCCATCGTTAATTATGGTAATTCAGTGATAAGATTTTGTCAGTAGGTTTTCTCTGGAATCTTTTGTCAGACTTTTTCTTCTTTTCTTTTTATTCGCAAGATGATCCAAAGCAAAATGTTCTTGTTATGTTTTCTTTTCAATTGCTTCACCCAAAGATTGGATTCTCATCTAATAACTTAGTGATTCCCAAAATGTGCCCTCAGGGTGCCGCAATTAAGTCCCAGGGGCATCACGAGGTATTTGAAAATTTCAATAATATTACTTACCTGATAATGAATTTTGAGTTTTTAAAAAAAATGAAGTATATTTCAAGAGTTGTTCACAAAATCTGCTTTGGCCGACTCAATTAGCAAAAAAAACAAGTGCAGGTTGCCAGTCGGCTGTTTGGATGATTTATTCAGTTTTGGGTTGCAGTCAAAACCTTTGGTCATATGACTCTCACCCTGATATATGCTTCCCTTTATCTTGGTATGTGCTTATTGTTAGATGATTTTGTTGCTGCCAAAATTATTCAATAATTACACTTTCATACCTTTATCAGATCCAATTTATACTTGGGCTGAAATTCACCTGGATTCATCTCACACTTACTCTCTCTCTCCCTCCTCTCCTCACTTGCTCTCCTCTCCTCACTTGCTCTCCTCTCCTCACTTGCTCTCCCTTCCTCACTTGCTCTCCCTTCCTCACTTGCTCTCCCTTCCTCACTTGCTCTCCCTTCCTCACTTGCTCTCCCTTCCTCACTTGCTCTCCCTTCCTCACTTGCTCTCCTCTTGCCCTCATTCACTTTCTCTCTTCCATCCTCATTCTCCTTCTCTTTTTCCCTCCTTCGCTACCCTTATCCCTCTCCTTCCCCCACTCCATACAATACTAAACTGTTCACCATTTTACCATTAGTGTTTTCTGAAAAATATCTGAGTGTCTTCGGTTCAGAATCATTCAGTGCTGATCAAAATGTTCTGCTCATCCGGTGCGGAAGACCGTGTTGCATTAGTGTCTTTTGTCCAATCACTAGTACTGATTTCTCTCAACTCGTTTGGCCGGTTCTTCTTTTTTTTTTATTCCTTTTCTTCTTTCTTTTCTTTCTTCATGCATTTTTCCTTCATTCTTTCTCCAACTTGTTCTCATTCATTTCCTTCCCATTTTCTGCTTTATCATTCCTTTCTTATTATTTCTTTGTAGCAATCTATCTTTCTTTTTCTCTCCTCTCTCTCTCTCCTCATGCTCCTCCCCTACTTCATCTCCCCATTGTGACCTCATCTTGGGTTTTCTCTCTCTCTCTCTCTCTGTCTTATGACAAAACCCCCTTTTCTCTTCTGATATCCACCATTCAAACAATCCCCTATCTTCTTCGACAATCGCATTGTCAGTGTCTTTTGTCTGTCCAAATGGTACTTTTTTGGCCACTGCCTGGTTTTTCCGAGAGTTGAATGGCACCACCGAATCTCCACAGAATGGATATACTTACGTGGAGCCTTGCAAACAACCTCTTGCTGCTTTCTGTCTTGGAGAAGATGTTTTAGCATTGTTCAAAACCATTTGCAGATTTGTATTCTGGAATGTGTTTCTTCTATTGTGGGCTCATCATTGTTCAGGTACCCTCCTTCCTTCCTTCCTTCCTTCCATCTTTTCTTCCTTCAATTGGTGACATTCCTTCCTTACATTGATGACCTCCTCTCTCTCTCTCCATTCATCTCTTTCTCTTATACAAAGTAGTTAATAACTCAATCCATCACAGATGCTCTCCGTTCAAGTTGTGAACATTCTCATCTTCACCCTAGTCACCCCCCACGTGCCACTATTCTAACAAACCATTCTGTCATAGATCTATTTTCTGCTCATCTTTCTTTTTTTCTTTTTTTTTTTTCTTCTCTTCTCTTGAATCTACAGTATGAGCTATGATTTATTTAAATGTGCAGCTTTGGATCAAGTTTTTGAAACCTCTTAATTTATCCATCTGAACAGATAAATCCTCTTTTTTGAACCCGAATCTTGATGAGCGAACTTTTCTTCACGCTATCTGATACAATATATATATATATATATATATATATATATATATATATATATATATATATATATGATCAAAACTTTCAGTGGCTTTAACCTTGCTTTGATTGCTTTTAAGATTGACTCGAAGGAGTTTTTATCAATTTAAACCAATTGAGATGCCTTCTCATAGTAATCAGAATCCTTATAAATGCAGAGAAAGATTTTTTAATCAATTCTACAGATCCTGCTATCTTCAGTGGTATTCGTAGCGTTTTTTCAACTGTGACAGTTCCAAGAATAGGGGAAATTTCATGTTGAGACCAGATTTAAATAGGCCTACAGTGTTTGTAAGGAATCAAGTGACCTAAAGAGACTGGTTGAAGAGAGATAGACAACGTTCCTGACTGAGAGAGAAAGCTGTTGATAAGAGGAAGGTAAGAGGGAGCGGATGATAAGAGAAAAAGAAATGATTTCTTTTTTTTTTTTTGTCACACTAGAGATGAAAAAATAGAATACAAGGAATAAATAGAGAAGAGAAAGCAGAATAAAGTGTTTACAACTTGTATTTATATATGTTTATATATGAATTTAAGAAATGCCAGAAGAAGTTGCTTCAACATAGCAATGCACTTACCATTGTACTAAACAACCAACCAATTTATAATTCATTCTGTTGGACCAAAATGTCCATTTCTTAAATGCATACTGTCCCCTTGAAAGGGATGAAAAAAGACAGAATAAACGAGATGAGAATTCGGGTTGAAAGCAATTATATGGCCTTTGCGTTATCGGCGGGCTGTTCAGCACAATGGTAAGTGCATCACTACATTGAACTGGCTATCTATTCGTGGTAGGTTCGATTCCTGCAGCAACCCCATTTTCTTTTGTGGTTTATTCAATTTAAGTTGTCTAAATTGAATGAAATATTAACCGTGTAATGACAGGAAATCATTTCAAATAACTTTCTATATGATATTGTGCAATTTATGATTCATGTGTGTGTAATTATATATATATATATATATATATATATATATATATATATATAAATATAAATATATATATATATAAATATAAATATATATATATATATATATGTATATAAATATATATATATATATAAATAAATATATAAATATATATATATATATATAAATATATAATATATATATATATATATATATATATATATATATATATATATATATATATATATATAAATATAAATATATATATATATATATATATATATATATATATATATATATATAAACTTTTTCCTTTACCATAGAAATATTTCACACTTTTGGTATTTCTGTTTTACTCGAAAAATTAATCGGAAACAAATATTTTTCGATATTGAAAATATCTTTATTACGGAAACGTGTTCCCAAATGCTGTCAAAAACTGTATATATAATGTCGCAGTTTTTCAACTGGCTGTTCTTTTTCTTGTTGGTAACTATTTTAGTCCTAGGATCTCCGTACACTTTGCCCATGCTTGTGCCCTGTAGAGGTCACTTTAGTGGTCTTCCATTGTCTACCATTCACTGCTAAACTTATGGTCAATGTTTTGGCTGTTGGACCTTCTAGCCTTCTTTTGGAATTTTGAACCAAACCATTTATTCAATTCCCAGGGAATTATGGGTTTGGTTTGAAATTCCTGAGAGGTTATCAACTCCGACAGACATCTGAAGAAGGTGTCTAACAATCAGGATGTGGACGCTAGTTATAGTAAATCTGTGTTTAATAATGATAATTCCTTGTCTCAGAAATCCAGACAAAAATCTTATGGCCAAGTGCAGATTTTGCGGAACAGGAATTATCTCCTTCCTCAGATCTTTAAGTGGGTATCAGATTATGCAGCAATTTTGTGCTTCCTCATCACTGCAACGCACAAGAGACCTGTTTAATCACTGTTGCTGGGTTTAGATTATTCATGTATTCTCGCATTTATATATATATATATATATATATATATATATATATCCAGACTTCACCCAGCCCTTGGTGTTCATTATAAAAACTTGAGATTTAGCACACATACCCCTCTCAATGAGTGAGAAATTCTTTTTTTTTTTTTTAATTTTTGGTAAATTCTCCTCCAAAATAGGTTGAGGGTTCAATATACAATGTAAGCTTATGCTAAGTTGGTCCCTAGTTTGTGCCCACTTGTTTTTTTCAGTGTTCAGACCTTTTTTTTATGATCACAGCCCAACAAAAGGTGAGAGAAGTACCTTATTTATTGATCATGCCCAACACAGTATATATGGGTGATGGTAGTGGAGGTGATTCATAATTTTATATTTTGAGGCATTTTATTTGATTTTTCTTTTACCCTGGAAATTTCCTGTCAGAATGAAGGAAAGTTAGGATATTATATAGTAATACTTTTCCTTGTTGTATTCTGTTATGCATACATGATTTGCCAATAAAAAGACATTTTGAATTTTTATCGTTTTTGTTTATTTATTTATTTTTTTGAAGATTGCTTGAGGTCATAAACAGAAGCAAGACCCCCCAAATACTGGAAGCTTCATATACAAAACACAAGAAACGGAGATATCTGACCTAATCCCTACATGGGCACATATGTATTTCACTTCTATACACACAGGGATATACATCTCAAGTATATGCGTTTAATGCGCATAAACTCAGCATGAATTTCACGCACATCGCAATGTGCAGTTGCTCCTCCAATCCGCACACACACACACTCGCGTATGAGCTATTGTACGCAAATAACACAAATATTGCTGCAAGAATTCACACGTCTCGATTACCTACGCAGAAAGGACATGTCTTAGCATTGGCACTGAACACATGTCTCAATTCCCTTTTCGTCCATAAATATTTTACTTGTTTTTTTATTGTTTTCTCTGAAGAGTGAAACGAGACCTTTAACCATTACAAAGTTATAACTGTATGGAGACGGGGGGGGGGTATAATGTGGAGAAAAAAAATTAGAAGAAACATTTTGTAATTTTTTTGTTGTCTTTATCTAAATATTCCATAGAATTCACCATGTGTGTAGGAGTGTTTTCCTTGAGCAAATCTTTCTTATCTAACTCGTACCAGAGGAGGGCCACAAAGCACAAATTAAGCATATATATATATATATATATATATATATATATATATATATATATATATATATGTTTTGCGATAGAATTCTGGTGAAACTTTTTTCAACTTTATTTGTGGAAGAAAACCTGAGAAAATAAGAATAAACAAATTTGAAAACTGGTCTTGTGATATGTCTAATATTGTCCCATAACAAAATCCACCATTCTCACGTTGAATACTTTGTTTCTCTGCTAACGGCTTGATTCCAGACAATATTGTCTCGGATTAATTTTTGGCAGTTTCTCTTTCATATTATGGAAATTTAATTGCCATCAGCACAAAACTGTAATATTGTCGAGTAAGAAAGATGTTTTCTCCACTTAATCTGGCACAAGGTATCAATGGCTTGCGAGACCAGATTAATAGTCATTCAAATGCTTTTGCAATTACTTACATATGGAAAACTTTCATGTTTTCTTCTCCTTCCTGTTCTCTTTATTATTATCTTCTTCATCATCGCTAATATTCCTTCTTGTCCTTTTATTTTGATTTTTCAGTTCTCCGTGTTGAGTATAACTGGGGCATATCCATTCAATAGGTGCTTCCAGTTTCATGAAAATTTCAAACAGGTTTAAACTTGAAATGATGAGGCGCTGTTCTTTATTTATTTATGATGACATTAATAACAACAATCAAAACTGAAGTATTGTCATCAAGCATAAAATAACAATCTGAACCGAATTCATTCTGAATGCTGTTGTGTCATCAAACTATTATTTAATTGAATTTCAGTCTATCGAAAAATTGGTCAGAAGAAAAAAAAACCCTGATTTTTTTCACCCTCTTTCTCAATTCTGTTCCCATATGTCTTTGAAATGATATCGTGTCATAAAAACATCATATTTTACGGTCACAAAATATGTGTTAATTTAAGTATGGATTTTTATTATATATGAAACAGACTGACGCAAACGACTTTAAACATGAAACTGCAATCTCTGTTTAATGGACCAACATTTCAAGCGTATATCAACTTCGCACGATGGCCAGTTGTCAAGTTATCTTGGTAAACATTCAGAGATTTCTCAAATTATCATCATCAGTCTTTTAGTCATTTGAAATAGACCTTCAAGATTCGCCAAATCTCTCGATCATGGGCATTGCAGAGTCAGTACTTTCTCAATTTGTCGAGCTCGTCACAACATCCTACTTTCTGTCGACCACAACTTTGCATATGATCTCTGGGGATCCATGTTGTAATCAATTCTCTCATCCAAAACTGTCCAAAAAAGTTTCTTCAGTTTTCAAGTTGGTCTAGCTGGCTATATATTGCATGTAGAGGCTGCACTAATAGAGTAAGAGAGCTGAAATTTCCCAAATTCACTCTTTATCATGTGTAGAAGAAATTTTCTTTTTCAACCAGCCCCCCCCACCTAAGTTTTTATGGAGTGATTCAATTTGCAATATAAGTTTTGGCTAAATTGGTCCCTGAGTTTGTGTCCAGCTGCTTTCAGGCTTGTTTTTTGAAACTTCAAACTCTTTAGTGATCACTTCCCAACAAAAGGCAAAAAGAAATATCAATTGATCACCTCTTTTCCCCAATTTTTCAATTGATCACCCCCAATATAGTATGCTGCTAGAAGGCTTCATGATGGTTTCTTTTGAGTGACTAACCTGACCTTTTATTTATATTTTTTCTTGTGAAAATGGTATAAACATAGCTATTTTGTCTGTGACGCCGGACTCAATATCACACTATCTTAAGTGAGTCACCTTGTGTGTGGTACTGAACTCAATAAGACACTATCGTAAGACGAGTTATCTTGTTGGCACTAGACTAACAACTTACTGAGACAAAATATCTCTTCTCCGCCAGTGGACAGGTCCAAGATGCTCATAAAACTATAAGGATTGCAATGTTCTGAAAACCTTTTCATAATAGGTAGACAACATTGCTTAAGTAGAAAATACTAAGGTGCCGAGAAGAGTGAGTGCTTTCTGTTGTGGCTTGGGATTTCATCTTATTTATTATATTTACTTGGTTATAACCGAACGACTGCAGGGTGGGTTTGGGCAATATTCAAGGGAAGGTAGTAGATGGAAGATTCAAACATTGTCTATCGGTTAAGAACGAAGTGAGATTTGTACAAATAAACGAAGGTACTCTTTCTTTTTTTTTTCTTTTTTTTTATTTCTTATCGAATAATACCACAAAAAATAACTACGATATATTACAAAGTTCACTGAACTCCGGTAATTAGAATATTTACATATTTGCGTTAATGATTTGACTTTTTCGACCCTGTGAACTACTTCGCCTTGAGATAGGTTGCGTTTGAGCTCCTGGGGAGTGGAGGGGAAAGCTCAAATTAATTAAAGTTTTGTACTTAGACAAAAACATTTCAGTTGTCTAATTCATTTCATTTTTATAGTTGATCTATCGGCCGGTCAAATATATTTCTTATTAAGGGTGGGCCAGTAGATGTGTCATTTATATAATTTGAATAGGCTTACGGTGTAGTAAAATAGCACCCCGCCCAAAATATCGGGCATTCAGTTTGAAAGGGAAATTCTGTTTTTATTTGATTATACGGATAAAATTGTTTGGGCTCACAAACCACTCGCCTTATATCGCAATCCGCATTATATTACAGGGACGGCTTACAGTACGGTTGATGTGCTTCTATTATGAATTCAAGTCTTGAACTAATTCCCTCACACATGTTGCAAGTTATGGCAGGAAGCCCTTCACTTGAAATGAGATAAACGCATCTTCAACAAGTGGTTTATGACAGTTTGATGTAAAGTTAGCTTTTATGATTTCCAGGAAAAGGCATGTAACCATTCTCTCTGTCTGTTTCACCATCTCCGTCTCTTTGAGTCGGAATGGTTGCATTGTTGATAACTCAGTGAAGCCCTTGGGACTCCATGATCAACTCTCCCTTCACTTGACGGAATACGTAATGAAAATACGAGTAGCACAGATGAATGCCAACACCGTTGCTGCCGACACCAAATTAGCGTGTTTGATCCGAACGTACAGGTATTTTAATCTGATTCCTCTGCGATAATTCCTGAATATTTCATGGCAGTCTGTCAGTTTCTCGGATACAGAACGGTTGTTGAATAGCAATGTTTCATTATTTTTGGACTGGAGTGCCGAGCCGAAGTCTCTTTGAAATTCTATTATGAATCTTGGATGGGTTTTTCTTTCAGTTTGTTTGTTTGTTTGGGGCCTTTTTTTTTTTCTGCTAGCGTCATAATTTCACTCTCAAACAGGCACTTGGAAGGTTTTTTTTCTGGAGGCGGCAGTATTTACCCTGTTTCTGTAAAGGAAATTTTTACGTTAATGTTTTCAGATGTGTCCACATAGCTCAATAAGACACTTTTCAGATAGTTGGGCCAGTTATGATATACAACAGTGATAAGAAGGAAGGGAGAGGTGTGATGTCATTAAAAGAACATCTTTTCAGATCAATGTTTTTTGTTTTTTTTACCGGCTACTATGACAAAACAGATTGTTCGTAATCAGCATTTTGTATATTAAAAAAACAAACAATTATGACCATTTGTGATTTTTATTGAAAATAATACTTGCAGAATAATTCCATACCAGGGTATTTTACAAGTATGAGAATTAATTGACTTAGAGAAAGACTGCTTTCTCTTCCCCATCCTCCTACTACTACTACCATGGATGATGCATGCATCGTTGAACTTAAGGTTCTTGTTGTACTGTTGACATTTTCTGTTTTACATCCGTCTCTTTCGATTTTAGCACTGTTTTTCCCCATCTTTTTTTTTTTTTTTTTGTAAGGTAAATTTGATTTTTTTATTTTTTATTTTTCTACTGACCTTTCAACTGATCTTTTGATATATAGCATATTTTTAAGAAAATACTTACTTTGGTTTTCTTTTTCCTTCCCACATTTTTGAATGATAGATACCTAAGGATACACACAATGAATAAGGACATGGATTGTTGTCTATGGATCTGTACCAGTTTCCTGAATCTCAGATTACTGAAACTTCATTTGCTTAAATTTGATTTGTCCAATTCAGAATTGCCAGCAGATCAAGCAAAGACAATTCACGGACCTTTGTTTTATAGTTATACCCCCATCACACTGATTTTAAAAAAAAAAAGTCTGCCAGTGATTTTGTAAATAAGTAACTATGAAACAAAGGGCCTCTAAATTGTCTCCCTTGAATCTGCTAGCAATTCTGAATTGGATTCAAGCTAATGAAGTTTCAGTTATATGAAATTCGGGAGATAGAATGCTGCGGGTTCTCCATAGCCAACCAGAACATTTTAAAGAATATGTTTTCTTAATTCATGCCTCTTAAGGTCAATTACACAAAACTTAGAAACGCAAACAATTTCTAACTATCACCTTCTTCTAAATTTCTGTTGCTGCTTTTTCTTGTTGTGGTCTTCATCAAAACGCTATGGCACTTACACCCCACCTGACACCACCTACCTCTCTGCTTCTTTCTTTTTAGAAACTATTTTTCAGATTAGGAATTCTGTCAGAAAATTAACAATCTCATCTATATTCTGCTTTCAGAACCATGTTTTGGATTTCCTTCTTATTCAGTCTCTTCTTCCTTCCAAAGTGAAACTGATGTTGATCCCCTTCAACTATGTGATATTTTGTACTTTTTAATACTTCCTAATCTCTTCAAAAACTTATTTAATCTCTCAAGATATTAAAGACCAATAACCAAAGTTGTGAACACAGGTTTTGTCAGTTTTCAAGTCGGTCTGGTTGGCTAGATGATTATGTATATATGACGTGTACGAATCGCACCAATGGTGCTATTGTACTGAAAATTCAAACTTGCTCAAAAATTAACTCCTCGTGTCTGCAAAAAATGTTTGGTTTTTTTTTTCAAGATTTACCCCCTAAATAGGTTTTGGGTGGGGGTCCAATTTATGATGTTAGCTTATGCTAAATTGATTACTATTTTGTGCCCACCTATTTTTTTGAAAATTTTTCCTCTTTATCAAATACTCGTCTAATCTAACATACATGGTATTTGCTATGTGCACCTCTCGAATTTCATAGAATGTACGCAACATGACACTTGTCCAAAATCTTCTTGTAAAAATTTCAATTCAATTTCTAAATTTCTTTTAACAATAAATGATAGAATTCTGAGAAGTTCGATTGGTTGTTGGAGATTAAGAGAACTAAATCATTCAAGATGTATCATAGAGAGAACTCGTTTCATTTCTAAAGGCTCTTTAAACAAATTCAATATCAAAAAAACATCGGAAACCAGTTTTAGGACCTTATTTGCGAGGCAAAAGAGTGCACATTTTATGAGGCATTACTCTCTTATAGATGACATCATTATATATATATATATATATATATATATATATAAGGAAGATAAAAACTTATACCACTTTGAAAGCCATAAATGAGCTTTTATGGGGATCTGTAGAATGAAAAGTTAGATAAGATATCTACTTCCTTGCCATAAAATTGTTCTTGAATTTTATCTACCAATTATTGTTTGAAAATTGTGCACAAGTACTTTTTTCCAATATAAGCACTGTCCATCACCCCCAGGAGATTTAAAGGGTTTAGGTGAACTGTTTTCTTTTATTACCACAAGTATTAGAATTTTTTCCTCGTCATATTTTTCCTGTTCACTTGCTGGTAGAGCAGGAGGGTTAGAGAAATAAATCTCAAAAATCAGTACTCAATTTTTTTTTTTTCTTTTTTCCTCAATAACTGATCATTTATAGAAAAAAGTCAGCCAAACCCCATGAAACAAAGTCAAAATCTGTACTTTGCACAAATGAATCACCATAGCTTGCATGTGTGCCAGAACTGATTATCTTTAAAAAAAAAAATCTAATTTTTCCCTAAATAATACTAGCACAAGATTTGGGCATTATTGGTCCATGACCATAGCGATACTAAGAAGTTGTTTTTTTTTTTTAAATTTTTTTTTTAAATTTGAAAAATATTTTGAATGGTGCCTAGTGGTGTACTTGTGGAAATCATCTAGGTTGCAGCTCCAAGAATGTGACCAGGCGTGATGATCTGTAGCCCACTTGCCTGGTTAGTTAGGCCGGCCATCTGTAGGGCTACAGTGATTTGATAGAAAAACATTTAAGAATGCGACATTTAAAAGCAGCGTCACGTATGCT
The DNA here is from genome assembly GCA_963457665.1 of Thysanoteuthis rhombus. Taxonomy (NCBI): domain Eukaryota; kingdom Metazoa; phylum Mollusca; class Cephalopoda; order Oegopsida; family Thysanoteuthidae; genus Thysanoteuthis; species Thysanoteuthis major. The sequence goes on along the minus strand of OY735236.1, from coordinate 4,205,689 downwards.
ATGCTCAAATCATTCAATCAGTAGGCCAAGCATAGATATCAACACCGTTAAGAAAGATTTAAAAAGCTCTAAAAGTCTTTACCTCAATGCTCCATGTTCTGCTAATTGGATGATTTAAACATAGCATATGCTTTGCTCAGACCCGGTTTAGATATCATCTTATACGAGCCACTAATTGGCTAAATAGATGTGAGACGGCTGAGCAATTAACAACGTAGGGGAAAAGATCTGCAAGCCAAGTTCAAACTCGACAGTTTGCATTCTCTTTGTACTAAGGCTCTTGTGAGAGGCATACATCCATCATTCAGCGTGTCATGGGCCAGCATTGGAGAGTAAGGCCCATCACTCTCTCCTCCTATTTAACTTGAGGAAGGTCTATGTCCACCAACAGATCTTAAAAGGCAGATAGATATAGAAAGTCTGAAAAAGTGATGGAAGAACAGTTATTGGCTTGTGAGAATTTCCCAAATTCGTTTTCTGAGTGTTTGAGAGCACACGGCTTAGTGTATGAATAGTCTTCAGGTGAAAATTTGTACTTAGTAAATGAAAATTTGACTATGTGAAAATTGCTGAATTAGCCATTTGATGGAAATTATTGGCGTTTTTGGCATTTTTTTGTTCTCTTTGAGTAGTCAAACTAGCACAAAAATATTTTTTGACTTAATGGCTAAGAGTTTCATGTTAATGGCCAAAAACTCAGTCGAAAAATTCCCCAGAAGCTAAGAGTTCAACAATAGGTTTGGACATTACCAAAATATACATCAACTCTTGAGAGAAGGTCTGTGGATGTTACTGGTATATTCGAATGAGAACTCTGCCGATTGGAAGCTTACCAAATATGCTGGACACCTAGGAAAGCTGGAGTGTACAGTGTTCGAAAGAAATCAATGTATGATATCAACACTTCATCTCTGGTACAGTGAAGCTTAATTTTCACAATTTAGAAAAAAAATACTCTCCCTTGTTCTGTGCAGTCAGAGTCCTTGCTGTAGCTGCTGTTCTCTGGGTAGGCTGTATTATATCAAAATGATTTTGACTGGCAGATCTATGCTCTTGTTGTCTCTAATCATAAAAAGTAACAAATAACTTCAACCGTTGTTCAGTTCACTCTCTGTCATTCCCCAATGACTTGTGTCTCTCATTCCTGTTCTGGACAGTACCACCTCAGAACAAGGCTCTCTCACAAAAGTGAGACTTGGCTCTGTATCCAATAAGAAGTGGGAGGAGGTGACGTTACGGTAGGAGTGAGTGTAACCAACAGTCCTTCGCTAAAATTTTTTTATATTAAAAACTGTCAAGATAGGTTTCTTCGGTTTTTAAGCTGGATGTGTACAAGCTGTGCCATTGGAGCTAGAAGGCTGAAAATTTGAACATTAACTCTTTATCATATCTCAGGAAAAATTGGTTTTCCAATATTCTCCGCCCAAGTAGGTTTTTAGTGAGGGTTGAGTTTGAAATATGATTTGTCCCTTAATTTGTGGTTGGCAGCATTCCTGCTTGGTTTTAGATCACTATCAAACAAAAGGTGAGAGAAGTGTTTATTCATTGATTGCTCCTTTTTTTTAATTGATCACCCCCAACACAGCGTGCAGCCCAAAGACATTGGTCATATTACTGTTTCTATTGAGTGACCAACTAAACCTGTTGATAATTTTCAATCATAACTTTGGGTTCCTTCACAATAGAAATGTGTTACTCCTGTCTTGTTTACTAGTTCATAAGTTAATTGACACCTTTGTTTGCTGTCAAAGCTTAATCAAGTGTTGAGATGGTATCAAGACATATTCATTCTTTGGTCCTCAGAGGAGTGGTTCAGTGGTTGAGGAAGAGATTTTTTAATTGATCGTCATCTGTCATCCCTGTCACTTCAGTCGTCAGTCTTAATGAGTTCTCAGGTAATTATCTCAGAGACGGGGTTGCAAACTACTATCTGAAGTGATTGGGATATTAATGAAAGATTCTTTTAAAAAATCTGGTCTCCACTATTGTGTTCCAAATTATCATTATGTCGGATAAACCTTATCCATTTATTTACCATATATACAGGTATATATATATATATATATATATATATATATATATATATATATATATATATATATACATCTATATACACACACTTTTCCTTTAGACTTAATTAGTTGTAGCTAATGGCACTGAATTGAGCAAATACTTTCCGGTATGAAACACCTTTCCTATATGGAGTGTGGTACTTCTGTAATATCTATTGCAAAATTACTTGTTAGTCTGTCAAGGAGAATTGCTGCCTCCGGCTAATACTTATAGAGATGAATTCTCACCTGGATATAATTAAATGACAGATGCTGGACTGAGAAGCTGCAAAAGGGATGAGGTGTATGTGTGGGTTTGTGCTGTTTGTTTTTTTGCGGGGGGGGGGATCCTCTGCCAACAAAATTGAGAGGGGTATATGTATTCACTGATGTCCGTCCAAATTATATCTACAAAAGTTCTGAATGGATTATGATTGAAATTGCGTGGACTGGTACGTCACTAGTTCTGGATAAAAAGGTGAAATTTGTTCGTGATTGAGACATATTTTCATCATTCTGTGTGAAGAGGTTTGAAACGAAGAGATAATTAGAAGGCAAAATTCATATATGAGAGGAAGTAACTCAAAATTTGTATGTTTGAAGTTCCCACCCTTGTTTTTTTTGTTTTTTTTTAATATTCATTTTCATTCAGTTTTTAGTTAGTCTATGGCTTTGCATAGCTGTACACTATCTGAGAATCTACTAATTCATACATGTTGGGGTCAGTGAGAATAAACTGAAGAATTATTCAACTCTGTCGACAAAGTTGAATGGAGGTACATGTCTTTAGTTGTCCAGGGTTTTGTCTGTTCATCTGTTCACACGATATCTCAGCAAGTTCAGAATGTCTCAATGCAATTTTGTGGAGGGTGGGCAATGGTGTAAAAAGGAAGGGGGGAAATTTTGGGTTGGATCCAGGAATTTTTTTGCCGTTTTTTTTTTTTTTTTGTTTGTTTGTTTGTTTTTATGCAATTACATTTATCTATATGCCTACAAGTGTCCACTTGGTACCTCAAAAAGTTCTCGGTGAATGTCTATGAAATCCTCTGAAGGGGGTAACAAGAGGCTACAGGAGAACTGATAAAATCTTTGAGCAAATCCATGCCAAATCATCTCCCCTTCATCGTAGTTAAATGTCAAAACCACATATAGCCAAATTTCATGTTTGTCCACACAATATCTGCGAAAGTCCTCAATGATATTTCGTGGAAGGATAAACAATAGGCTACAGAAGGACTGCTAAAATTCTCAAGTTGATCCATGCAGAATAACTCCGTCTGACAATGGTGTTCACAGAGGTACACACTGACTGCTTTCTAGTTAGCAAACTGTACTCCTGCTGCTTTGATAGAAAGTCTTCCTTGATTTCTGCAATAGAAAAGGTCCAACTATTAACAAAAACTATCCCCATCTGGCTTGAGGGCATCTTTCCTTCCTTATTACATCAGCAATTTTTTCTTCCTTATTGCATCAAGAATGTGCTGCCCCTTCCCTATAAATGGTGCGTCAGCCAGCAATAATATACAATTGAATCAACTTCTTCCGCAATCATCTGTCCTGCTTTGTGCTGCGTCTTTTGGCTTCTCTAACATAATTAGATTGGGCCTGTGTTCGCCCTGCTGGACAATTGCGTAACTTTTTATCAGCACAAACATGTGCTCTCCCTCGTCAAGAGGTTGCCCGAAAACGTTCTCATTGTTTGCTATGCAGTTTAGCAGACTTATTACATCTGATTTCCTACGTTGGACGTTTATTGGTCAGTGTTTCAGTCAATCCCAGTGGTAAGTGCACCTGAAGGCTGACTACGAGGCGGACAAATCTTTGAAACCACCCTCCCTTATGCACGCATTGTTCGCTTCACTTCAATTGTGTTTGTGTCATTGTCTTCGGGGACTTGACGATAATTTTCTTTAGTTAGATTTGTTGGGTCGTAGCTGAATAAGTTTTCTTAACTTTACTGGAGAGTGGAGGTTCCGAATGGCCGTGCAGGTAACAGCTCAAAGAACGGATTCGGCGAGTCAGGTTCAAACTCCAGCTTGGACAATTTGTGTTTACTCCACACTAAGTTCTTTGGGAAAGGCACGAATTCATCTCTCCCTCCAACTATGGATCCCTCCAACTATGGATAAAACAGTGCAGGTTGGATTGAGGAACTCCACTTCGGGTGCTTGTCGCCTCTCAGTCTATTTCACATGTCACGAACGAGCCGAGTACGGAGTAATGTATTACATGGGTCGCAAGCAGGGGACTGCTGAAGTTATAGCCAGTGTAAGGGCACTACTTGTTTCCGGTGGGGGGGAGAACTAGCGTAGAAGGTGAAATGTTGGATAGTGGAGGTTTTTTCAAGTAAATCTCTTTGAGTTCTATGCTTTGTAGTAGTTATTCAAAGTGAAAGGCTTCATTCGACTTGTCCGTACAAAGAAATAGCTGTCACACTTTCAATAGCATCTATCGGCCCTTTTTCCTTCCTATCCTCTTACTGAACTACCTAACATCCTTTCCTCCCCTCTCCGTCTTTAGCATGTCTGTCACACTTACGGTATTAATAGCAGCCATCATCCCTGCCTATTTTTGTACATTTATGATAACCATCGCCGAAGCGACGGGTCATAGACTCGTAAATGATCGAAATATGAATTGTGTGTTATGTCGAGACTGATTCATTTATTTTGGTTGTCCTCTTAATCGGTTGGTGGGTTTTAGTGTTTTGACGGTTCACTGAGTTATCATCTGATTAGTTTTCTCTCTGCTAGTGCACACACTGACCAACCAATGAAGGATGCAGTTTCATCTGTGTCCATTGATCTTTGAAGAAGACTCATTTATCTAATGTTATAAAAGAAAAAATATCAGCACAAGATTTGGGTATTGTTTGTCCAAAATATCTATAAAGATCCCAAAAAGTGCTTTTTCTAAAAAAAAAAAAAAAACAAAATTCAGGTGGTGCCTAGTGGTGAACTTATAGAAATTTTTAAGGTTGTAGACCGAAAAATGTGACCAGAAGTGCCCGGAGACACCCTCAAGAGAGGAGAATCTGTTGCCCTGTTGGCCAATTGATTGGGCGGGCCATCCGTGGGGCTACAGGGGTTTGATTCTTAGTATAACACCTGTCATCTGACTAGGCAGAAATATTGGATGCTTTTTAATTTTATCAAATTAGTGGCTGAATTCTGAAATGTTTTTTCTTTGAGCTCTTTTGAGACTCTTGGGATGTATGTATCCGTAGGATTCCAAAAAGAGATGTATGGTGTGTATATATATATATTGTGTATATAATCCCATAGATCTCTTTTTAAAATCCTTGTGGAACATATGGCTGCACTCTACTTCAGTTTCAATGGCAGGTTTTTCAAGGTTGGAGCTGGTGGATTCATGCCCAACTCTCTTCTTTTTCCAGGCTAGGGACCAGCTATGGCAACTGCCGATCTTAAGTTTATCTTTTGATGTGTCCACACATCTCAATGATGCTTTTTAGTCAGTTGGTCAGTCCCAGTTACATTGAACAACAGAAATAGGAAGGAAGGAAAGAAGCGGTATGATGTCGTTAAAGGTGTGACATCATTTAGAAAACAACTGCTACGATGTCAGCAGTTTTGTTGTTTTTTCTTAAGCAAGAAAAATGTTGAAAATGGCCATTTACAATTTTTATTGAAAATAATACTCTTCGAAATTTCTGTAATACAATTTTTTTACGATTATGAGAATCAATTGAAAGACTACTTGCTCTTCCTCCTACTCCTCCTACCAAGGATGATGGACACATTGCTGATCTTCTGGTTCTTATTTCTGTCAGAGTTACCTCCTCTTGGTGGACAGAATCTAAAATGATTCGTTTTTTTAGATTATCCTCATCGTCAAAACAACAATAATAGAAATAATAACGAGAGGTGGAAAGCATATTGAAGACTTTGCTTCCACAATACTGAACAATAATATAAGAATCGGCAAGCTCTGAAAACTTGAGAATACTCGCTAGAACTTGATGGCACTAGCAATTTATTCCTAAAGAAATGACTAAAAGAATAACTTACTGTTAATAACAGTGGTGAATCAAATGGACAATTCAGAACTCTCTTGGATATTCAACTCCTGTTGTTGGAAATTTTCATCTCGTTGGCTAAAATCACTTTCACCAGAATGTACTGAAAAGAACCGGGTAAAACAAAATCATCATAACATTTGAATAAAACAGAAATATGGATTGAAATGGGTTTGCCTTGTAGGTTGTATTTCAAGTCGTATTAAATCTCATACTTTTTACGAGAATTACATTTGTAGCTTTGAATGCTATTATGATCCCAAGATGGCATAGGCCAAGAAATTTTTTTAATGGAACCACATCTCTGTGGATTGTTAGGATTGGGGTGCACAAACTTTTCTTTCAAGTGTATCTGTTCATCTTTTTGGATAGCATTGTGAAAAATGATCAATGTACTAGTACGGATTATGGTTAATTCAACACCATGAGAGTGAAATGACAATATTGGAAGGCTTGTTGCAAAAAATGATTTTTTATTCCAATATTCCAAGGAACTGTTTTTTTTATAAGTTGATTGTGTGTTATGGTAAGGTAGGGGTGGTAGTTACTTAATTAGCAACCACCAGTTTCTTGTAGCACCTCAGTCTTGACAAAGCTCTGTGAGGAGCGAAACATCGAATTAAAGAATCATTTGTCTCAACCAGCCCTCTGATATTGTCATTTCACTTTATGTAAGATCTATGAATACCATAGAATAGACAATACATGTAGCATTTGTTTGTAACTTAATTTGATTTAATTAGGTTTTTAATGAGAGAGATAAGCTTGGCTCTTTCGAAAAAGTAATACAAAAAGTAACTAGGCACAGTTTCAAAGAGAAACATCTGCATCTGATTCTCCATGGCATTAGTTGATTGTGATTACTTTACCTCATATACCTGTGTGCTTTCATTTGTGTACCCCGAGGGGTCTACTTACCCTGGTTCGGGAACTTCTTCTTTAGAAAAATATGAATTGGAAGGAAAACCTTTTTAAAGGTTCTTATGGTTTCAGGAAATCTTTCTATAATCATCAGGCTGAGTCATACAAGTCTTTTTGAATCCATTGAGTAACATGCAAGGTTTGTTCAGTGGCCCTGGGAAGCTGAAAACATATCATTATCGTACTGAGAAGCATGCTACACGCGCATGAAAGAACCATACTCAACATCACCTTGAGATCACAAGACAGCACAATATATCAGGAAAAGAAACGGAGTTCAAAACATCATAGAATCTACTACAAAACTTAAATGGCAATGGGCTGGTCATGTTGCAAGAATGGTAGACAACCAATGGACATCACAACTCACAACATGGATCCCCAGAGATCACATGTGCAAACGAGGCTGACAGAAAACAAGATGGAGAGACAGATTTGACAAATTCAAAAAATAATACTGGCTCTGCAACGCCCATGATAGAGAAATATGGCAGATCTTCGGGAAGGTCTATATCCAACGATAGAAGACTACTGATGATGATGATGATGATGATGGATTATAAGAATGGTACTGCTGTATCAAGAGAATGACTTTGATTTTCATGTATTTTTGTGAATGAGAGAAATGAGAACAGAATCTCTTCAAAACCTGTGACATTGTTTGCACAGTTTTTGCAATTTACTCTCTGATGACATCAAAATATTCTATTATGACATTATGAAAAATAGGTCAGAAATCTGGATTTTGTAAATCTCCCCCTTTATTGTCTTCCTTCTGTCCCTCTATGTATGTTTTCAACCCCCTTTTCTTTTTTTTTTTCAATTTTGATCTGACAGAAAGTGAATTTGGCACTCACAGAACTTGCAACGTTTATTGTCAATGGTATTGAAAAGCTGAGACTTTAAGTAAAACATCGATGTGAATAATGTCAGGCAAAATTGATTTTCCACTGAAAACAATGTCAGGGTTTTTTTGTGATGTAGGGAGGAGCTGAGAAGTGAGGGATTGGGATAGGGAGATTTAAGGTTTCTTTCCTCTCATTATCACCTAGATTATGATATATATATATATATATATATATATATATATAATCACTGTAACCCCACAAATGGCCTGCTTAACCAACCGGCCAAGTGGGCTACATACTCTTTTCTCTTTGCTTGTCCATGCGTATGTGTTCCTGGGCTCTCCTGGTTATATCTTCTGGGGGATTTTTTTTTTTTTTTTTTTTTAGATTTTAGAAATAATTAGTTTTGGTACATGTGCAGGCTATGGTGATTCATTTATGCATGATACAGATATGTTTTATTTATTTATCCAAACCCAAACACATTGTCTCATTAGTGTGACCAATTCTTGTAATGTTACATTATTGAATTTACCTGGGGGTGGGGGTTCAGGAAAAGTTGTTGGGTTGAATTCCCTGTGGACTCATTTTGCCTGATTTTGGTTGTTGCGTGGTGGTTGGTGTGGCACATCCTACTAAAATATTAATTCAACCATCCGGAGTGTCCGTATTATTATGCTCAAGTGAACTACATCGACATCATTTTGAACCCGCTCCGATCATTGGATTCGGAAGTCCTTGTAAAAGAGGAAGGATGGGTGTTTGGCTGGTAACTCTCCCCACCCCCCGTGAGAAAAAACAAAAAAAAAACCCGCTACCAAGACTGCAGATGCCACCCTATGCTCCAGAGAACCAACAGGAACGGGTGATGATGATGATGATGATGATGATAACTGTTGCATATTCTGTATTGGTTTTCAATATTCATTTGCTGTAAGGCCACGTTGGTGTTGTTGTACTAATGTATAGTATACCTTGACCTGAGAGTTTCCATTTGTAGAATCGCTGCCTATGAAATATGTGTTTAGTCGAAGAAGGTTTTTTGTTGCTCACCAGGTGGTTTGTTTCCTGATAATACCTCTGCTTTTCAAAGGACTTGGTTGTTTCAAGATTTTTAGAAAGCATTGAAAATGTTATTTCCTCGATGAAATACTTGATGAAAACACGGCTGGCTTGAAAAGGAACACCTTAACGTTAGAACAAAGAAACCCTAATCAATTTAAATCAGCAGTATTCAAACTGTGTTCCATGACACTGCAGGGTTCTGCCTGACATTACCAGGGGTTCTGGAAAAGAAGTGACATTTTCACAATATACTTAATAATTCTTCATTTCATAAACTATTCCTTGACAGCTTTTCCACAATTTCTCCTATACAAACAATACTTTTTATGTAGAATAAAATTAAAAACCTTTTGTATTTTCAATCAAAAACATCTTACGTGACACGGATGCTGCTCAGTCAGTAGTTGTTCGCACATCTATTTTTCTTCAGTCGGCTTTGTTCTTACTTTTCCATTCAAGTGATTATTTTCTATATAGGTTTAGACACATTCAGAAAATTCCATAATCAAAGCTAAGATCTAATTATTACACACACACTTATATATATGTATATATATATAATGTGTACTGTAAAGAGTGAGACAGACTTGGGAGTAAAGTGTTCAGAGGTAAGGTTTATTAATCCTTTGATGTAAATTGTCCAGATATGTTTCGGGATTCTTCCCATCTTCAGTGGTGTGTGCTGTGTGAGTATGTGTTTAAAGTTCCCATGTGGAACCAGAGTCTACTATTAGGAGCTATGCCTTATGGGTAAAATATGTTATAAGGGCTCCTGGAGGTATATATATATATATATAATATATATATATATATATATATATATATTGATTGAATACATAAATTTAATTTATGACAATGCTATACCCTTGTTTTACCTGATTCAGCTCCACGGATAGACTATGTAACAATATATTGTCTCTAGTCTAAGTATTGAACATTGTTTGAATAAAGATTTTTTGGAATTATATCTATGACTTGCTGTATGTATTTCACATAAACACACACACACACATATGTATGTATGTATGTATGTATGTATGTGTATGTATAATATATATATATGTATATATATATACATATGTGTTTTACTAAGGAATAAAAATAAGTCATACGAAATAAGATAAGACTGTTCTAGGAACGGAACTAAATTTTGTTCCAACCAAATTATTTACGGTGGTGACCGAAACGAAGGCTAGGATCAAAAGATGAAGAAATGAACCCCAGGTAGGATTTGAACCTACAGCCATTACCATGGGAGCACCTAAGTATCCTAGGTCTGTGCTAACTGATTGAGCCAACCTGGACTCTTACGGTAGACCATAAATAATTCGGTTTGAGCAAAATTTTGTACCTAAAACTGTCTTATTTCACAATGTCAGATATTAGTATATATATATATATATATATATATATATATATATATATAATAGGGAGAATTGTTTTTTTCAAGGATTTTCATAGAGAATTTCATTACTGAAAGGGGTTCCTTAAGTAGTTGAAGTTTGAAGACCACTGAACTAAAATAGTATTTGCCACTTTAGTTTTTAAGACCAGTTATGAATTCTGAAAACAGATCATATTGTAGAAGTCTTCTCTAAGTCTGTAGAAACAATGGTTAGGTTTGGCAAAAATTGAATGAAATCATCTGCAAAACCTGAAGAATTTCTCGCAGTTAATAACAGTGGTCAATCGACTGGACAATTCATGAATGTCATGAACATTCAATTCTTATTGTTGGTGATTCTTCTGTGGCATTGATGGAGGGCATCTTTTTGGCTAAATTCATTTTCTTCAAAATGTCCGTCTGAAAAAAAAACAAGTCCAATTTAAAGTTCATCGTAATGATCAACCTCACGCGACCCCAGAGTTGTACAAATCTGACTAGAATAGAATTACGCCATGAACTCAGATTCAGCCCTCTTTTTCAAAGGGTGAAAAAAAAAAGAGTTGAAATTTTTATTTTGTCCTTCTTACCTATTTATCTTGATTGTTTGGTAAGTAATTTCATCATAATCCACTCGGTGCAATTTGTGTTCCTGTGGAGTTGTTGACAAAAGCTATCAATTTTGGACGGTTTCACGCAGACTTTTGTTACTGGAAATGAATGACTTCTTAATTGGGTTTGAACAAATGTCTAAAACAGAACAATAGCTAACCTCTGTGTGTGTCTGTATACGAGTGGTTGCGTATGATAAGTGCCTAATGAACCATTTTGTTTCTTCTCAACTCGATACTTCTGTTATTTTTAGTGGTATAATGTGCGTTTTTTGGGGGGGGGGGTTTATTGTGAAGCTTGAACATGATCTGTTTCCGGAGGAACAGCTCAAATCGGACAAGATCTGTGCAATATCCGTACAAGCAAACATCACATCCAATTTATCCTCCTCAAGAAATAATTCATCTTTCATTTTCCTATACACAGCTTTTGAATCAACCAGTCGCTTATATACACACGAATGAGAACACACAGTGTGGTTATTAAGAAAGCTCAACAAGCCATTAGTTGTAAGTTTATTAGTCAGTGAATGTTTGGTGAAATTAGCATTGTGCTGAAGTTTGCTTAGTCGAACAAATATTTACTTATACATATATGCATATAGGTTACCTGATGACTCTTCATAATTTTGGAGCTTGAATAATCTGAATCCTTATGCAGATTGGTCAAGTTGGTTTGTTTGGGGTTTTTTTTGTTTTAAAAAACTACTGAACACTTTTCAGTGAGGAGAGTCCATTTTTTTTCAATGGTGGATAGGAAAGAATAAATTCACTCTTTTCTATTATATAAGTAGATTGCTTTACTCACTTATCCAGAAATTGTGTAGGTGTGTGCAAACACATATACTTCGTGCTGCTTGTTCTTGTAAAAAATACTTGTAAACTGAAAAAAGTGGGAAATGTTTTGTTTGTATTAGAAACTGTCAACTTGGATTTCTTCAGTTTTCAAGTTAGTCTGGCTGGTAGGCTATGTCTGTATTGCACATTCAGTCCACACATTCCCTCTCTATTACATCTGGATAAAACTTTTGTTTTTCAAAAATTACCTTCCTAAATAGGTTTTTAGTTTGGGAGAGAGGGTTAGTTTGTAATGTAAGTTTATGCTAAATTGATCCCTCAGTTTGTGTCAGTTGCATTTGTGCTAGTTCTTCAAAAATTTAGACTTTTTTAGTGTTCACTGCCCAACAAAAGATGAGAGAAGTAACTTATTCCTTTAAACACCACTTTTTTTTCAAAATTTTTACTTGATCACCCCCAAAACGGCATGCTACCATAAGACATTGGTCATGTGATGGTTTGTAGTTAGTGAACATTTATATTTTTAGATTGTAGAAAGATCCTTGCTTGTATGTTGACTTTGCAACTAAATTCCAATATTCATTCACATGTATAATTTTCAGGATATTTTCTTCGATTTTGTGGATTACATCCAATAAGTTCATTGCAAATTTATTTTATCATAATGCATATTTAGGTATCAAGTAAGCTAAGCTTAGTCTTTCAAAGGGCCACAGAGTCATTTTGTAAGGATCACTCATACTACTAAATTGCTATGCAAGAAACTTGTGTACAGTGTTTGCATGTAACTATGTGTGTGTGTGTATGTATACATGAAACACAAAGTGTATCCATGTATATATTATATATATCTTTTGTGTATCTTAACAATTTTCAATGAGTGCACAGTTACTACACTCTGATTTCAGGTTAAAAGTCAAGGAGCAACACTTTGATCCCAGGCTATACACACAAATACTTTTATCCTTGGCAGATATGCCTATCCATATCTGAACACTCCTTCAATTTTTACTTGGGTTCTATTGCTAATATATATATTTGTATATAATGAAATTAGCTGTGTGTTCTACATGTCCAAAATTAAACAATTCAGAATATCATTGTCACATAAATAATTTTTCTCTTATTCTTTTCTCTTACAGGTGAGTAGAATTATCATGAATCATTGTTTTTACCAGAATAAAACTGAAGGGAAGATGATTATGCCAAGTAAGTAGGATCTTCATTTTCAAATGTGCTAACATTGATAGCCATCACCAACTGACACGCCAAAATGTGAGTTATATCCCTTGTTCAGTGTTGCCAATTTAGATGTTTTTCATTGCGTCAGAAATTGCTATTTAAATGATTTTCAATAAAAATGAGCGATATCTCTATTTGACTTATGGTAATGAAATAAATAATATTCTCAAAACGATGAATGTTGGTGATTAAGGTCACATTCAATTTACTGATAATATGAAATACCTTTCTTAGATTTTAGATATATATGTGGAGATTAGATGGTTGTAGATGTTTAAAGATGTTTTTTGACTCAATTTTAGATGCCAACTTTTTTAAAAAAAAAGTTGGCAACACTGCCTTTGGTAGATCTTCTCACCAAGCAAAGAACTTGCACATCTATGGTCTACCTTTCAGGCTAATTTTCACAAATCTTTTTTTTAATTTATGATTTACAGACTTCTTCCATTTTGTCTTCGTTCATGGCCAGAATAATGAATTGAGTTGATTTCCCTCTTGGTTTTAGGGCACTTGCGGCATTCCTGGAAATCCACATTTCTTTTCATGCTGCAAAACTCATTGTACTTAACAACTTTTGACTCTTAATTTCATTAAACGCTTGAAACCGAATATAGTAGAGCTTTTCAATGAGTAGAACTTTAAAAAATGGAACTCCTCTGTGAATTGAATAAAAACAAGAACCATAAGTTCAACGATGTGTCCACCATCAATGGTTATGGTAACTAGAGAAGGAAGACGAGCAAGCCCTCTTTCTTTGAGTCAGTTGATTTTCATACTTGTAAAATTTTGTGTTATGGAAATATTGGGCAAGTATTATTTTTGATAAAAGTCATAAATGGCCATTTTTGGTCTTTTCAAAAATTCAAATGCTAAATTCATGCTTTCTATTGTGACATCATAACAGTTGGTTTCCTAATAATGTCACACCTTCAATGACATCACACCTCTTCCTTCCTATTTCTGTTGTTCAACGTAACTCAGACCAACTAACAGACTGACTGAAAAATGTCTTATCAAGATGTGTGAACACATCAGAGAAATCTGCCTGCTAAAAAGGTTACTCTGATCAATGTCCCTAATTCAAAATTTGATATTTTTTTTCTATGAATTTAATTGTTAACATTGATTTACAAGACTTGAAGAGTTAGTAACATATCAATCATGGCTCAGTTTTTCTTGAAAGATCTCAGGAAATTAATGATGGTTACTATGCTAAAACATAAATGATTCCTCTCTATTAGATGTGATAAAGTTTCCTGCTTATTCCATCTCTAGTTTTCAAAGAAAGAGCACTGTGAACTTTTGCACGTACCTAATAGAATCAAGACTTGTTTTTCTCAGAACTTGATCATACCTGGTTACTCCAGCTTTTAGTGTCACAGTAGGGTACAGCATAGCATTCTTACGTGCATCTGTTATGGCTCAGACGAACTTGCCTCGATTCACCCGCCAGGTGAGTGGAAATCTGTGACTGTATCAATGCTTACGGATGCAGAGACAGACGCCACACATTTCTATCATAAACGCCAAATGACTATAGTCAGCAGCTTACTATTACTGTACATATCGACCCGAAACACCAGCATCTGTAAATGCCAGCTGTCCTTGACAATTCTGACACTTGCACATGACGACTAAATAACAGTTCTCCACCTGAGCTACTGCAGGTGCAGTTCAAAGATAAGAGCCAAGAGTTACAATTTTTGGAGGCTTCAGAGTCATTATTCCGCACTGGGTTGATGACTCTGATTACCATACATTGCACAGTTTTTATTGCATCATTTTCGTTAAACCTATCATTTCCAGGGAAAGAACAAGTGTTGTATTGAATATTTCTGTCAGATTACAATGAGGTCCGAAGAAAACAAGCTTAAACATCCTTTTTGCGTAATATTCAATCACTGCAGCCATGATCGCAGACTTTTCCAAAAAAAAGGTTGAAGGTTTTCTTCCCTTTTCACTCATCTGTTTCTGTTTATTTCCGTACTCCTGGTCATATTTTTTGGCATGAAAGGTTGAAAATATCTGTGTGTAGTTCAGTAGCTACCTTCTGAGGAAAACCTTTTCATTTATTTTAAATTCATCTGTTTTCACTTGTTTTTAGAGTACGCCAGATTTATGATGATAATGATCCATTGTAAAATGGATGCTTATTTTGTAACTGCTTTGATAGAGCATTTTATGACATCTGGGAGTGTGTGGAAAAGCATCGTCAGAATGATAGAGATATAAACATTGAGAGGGAGAGAGAATGTGGCTAAATTTTAATTTCCTTTTAATAAAAATGACGTTTTTTTGTCCTACTGGTTCTGTTACAACCATTCCTTTGAAACTGATAACTACTGTCAATGGTGCCTCTGATCTCTCTCGGTCATGTATTGCTCTATGTAACTTTGTCCGAAGAGTCAGGATAGTTTAGGTGGGTTAGTAAAGTCTTGGGTGACAGATAGATAAGAACTTATAGAGAGAGGGTGTTTTGAGAAAAATGAACCCTGGTCTGGCTATGGTAATTCATTTTCAGGCTTAGGGGTCAATAGCTTAATCTATATTCTTTAAAAGTTTATCATCCTCACCAACTCAGTCAGTAATTGAACAATTGCAGCATCAAAATTTGAAGTCTTGAAAAAAAAAAAAATCCCATTAATGAATAAATATGGTCTAATTTAGTTCTATTTGTAACATCACTGGCATTTTCCTCGGGAAAACATCTAAGATAGAGTAAAGAGACATCTAGATTCTCCTAAATCTAAACATTATTAATAAACCTGTCACAATAAGGCCCCAAAAAGGTAGAAAGAAAAACTTCCTTTTTAATTTTTTAGGAGTTTATTAGAAGTACTAAGGTCAATTTTCTAGTCTGTAGATAAAACAGTATGGCCTGGAGTGATTATAGAAACGAACAAGCAAACACATGCACTTACGGAATAAAATGAAAATTTAGAACCCTTCACCATCTTTGATGGCCCCGTTTTATTGATCGAGCAACTTGGGGTCCTGGATTCTCTTTTCCTTCTAAATGCGTGCATAACTAGGAAAGAAAAGATTTTGTGAGGCAGAATAATTCGAAAATTATCCGCAAGGCCATTCAAGTGAAGTTTATTTCAGTTAAGATTTGGGATCAGTGAGTCGGATTGAAGAATCAAGTCCTATTGTTGTCTTGACAATAATTATCCGTGTTCGGACAATCTACAATATTGCGGATGTGAATAACGTATCGGGGGATCTCCTATAAAGCCCAGCTGATAATTTCTGATTCCACTCGAGCATAAGCAAGAAGGAAGAGCTTGTAGCACCATCCTCCACTCTAGCTGATCTGATAGTCAATCATGAAGAAGTCCAATATCGCATTTGAATATATTGCGAAGGAGAAAGATGAAAGAAATAGGAAGGAATGACCTCTGATAAAGTATTCTTGTGGTCAGAAAATGATTTATATTGGCACACATGCTGAGCCGACCTGCCCGTATTCCGTGTATGGCCTTGGTCTTGAATACAGGTTGAGGCAAACAAGGAAGACATGCAGTTCGCACAACTTTGTTTTGAGGATTAGAGGCATCAGGCTGACAGGAAATAAGAAGTTGAGTTATGTATAAGTACATTCGGGTGAAAGCAGAATGGACGTTTGTTGATCTATGGTCTTTCCTTGGTGTATTATTCATTTGTAAGTTACGGTAGTTTACAAAGTTTTTATTTAACTTATTTTTTATCTTATCAAATTCCCAAACCAGAATTGATTCTATTTTTTATGTCTTAACAAGAACAATCCTCACCAAAATTAGAGGTGTAAATGGGTATGTAAAATTCACGTTACCCTACAGTGATTTGAACTCACAATCAACTAATTGCCGGGAGGCTGTCTGACTGACTGACTGAGCTAAATTGATAAATCTCATATACACTCATAAAAGTTTATCATATAGATATGTACAGGCTTATTTCATTCTTATAGATAAATACTTTCTTCTAAAAATAAATGTATATTTTTTAATTTCTTTTATTCATTGTTTATAAAATACAAAAGTTGCATTAATCGTCTTGTTGGAATAGAAGTTGGAGTGGAGTTTGACCCTGCAGCAGTCAGTCTTCTCTTAATCTTATTTATCTAAAATCAGCAAAGGAATAAGTTATCATCTGCTGTCTACATGGCCAGTGTTGCTGCTTTATTAAAGAAAAAGAATTAATTTCTATTAGCTACCATTGAAATAAGTCCCTTTCTTTACACATGGATATTACAGTTGAGGAAGGCTGTAGAATGGATTTGACATAACGTGATAAGAATAATGAAGAAAGAAATTTTCATAAAAACTCTAATGACCCCTCCCAAAATTATAGACAGTATCAGATATATGTATATATATATGTGTGTTATTAAGAAATGGATATATAACCCTACAGAAATGATTGTAAATTGTGTTATATTATATCGAAACACTATTTGAAATGATCTCTCGTTATTTCCTGGTGGATGTATCATTTGGCCTAGACAATGTAATCAGGTAATTGTTTATTCTATTTATGTTGTCTAGATCAAATGATATATTTGCTATGTAAAAACGAGATAATTTCAGGTATAGTTTCAGTATAATATAACATAATTAATGATTGATATATATATATATATATATATATATATATATATATATATATATATGTTGCTATTTTCGTTTTCTTGGAGCTACAATTTTCTTTTTTTTTTTCTAAGCTTTCACACTGTATTCTGATTCATAGGGCGTGGAATCTTCAAAATAAAATAAAAACTGAATATCATAGCTCGAAAAAAGATGAAAATATCAAATCCTTTCAGAGAGGAGTGTTGGGCACTTATCATGAGCAGCCAGCCATGTTTAAAAAGTCATCATATGACCTTGTGTACATACATGTATAAGTAGATATTTGTTTGACTAGGCAAACTTCAGCACATTGCTAATTTCACCAAACATTCAGTGACTAATAAACTTACTATTAATGGCTTGTTAAGCTTTCATACTATCTACACTGAAAGTTCTCATTCGTGTGTATGTATGTGACTGGTTGATTCGAAAGTTGTATATGGGGAAAATAAAAGATGAATTATTTCTTGAGGAGGATAAATTGGATGTGATGTTTGTTTGTATGGACACTGCACAGATCTTGTCCGATTTGAGCTGTTCCTCCGGAAACAAATCTCCCAAGCATTAAGGGTCATCACTTGAAATCTGAGTGGCCTTTTCTTCTTGGTCTTTGCCTGGCCATTTTTCTTCTTCTTACTTGGCAGGCCCGGAACCCACTGTTTGCGGGTGGGGTGGTGTGGTGGGGGGTTGCCAGTAGGTGGGGGTAAGATTTTCAATGCGGGGGGGGGAAGGGAATGTTTGGAGGGTGGGTGCTAGCTGGAACACAAACAGTTTTTAGGATTTAGTTCTGATCAGAGGAGACTAATGAAGAAACACTCTGCCTCTTCCCCGAAATTAAAGACATGTGATTGTCTTACTGAAACTTGTAATTGATTATTTCTGCCCTCTCCCATCCTAACCTCTTGTGTGGGTGTGTGTATATATATATATTTGTATATATGTGTGTGTGTATCTGTATGTATTTATATATGTGTGTGTGTATTTATATTTGTATGTATGTGTGTATACATATATATATATATATATATATGCATGTATGTATATATCTATGTATGCATATATATATACGTGTATGTATGTGTGTGTATGTATATATATATATATGTGTGTGTGTGTGTGTATGTATACATATATGTATATATTTTTGCTTTTCTCTTCCACATCTCCAGTTGTCCCTTTTATCTCCCGCCACCTCCCTCGCATTTCTCCATTGTGTATTATATGATTTATGTATGAAATGACAATTCTTAAAAAATATTTCCATTCCTTTACACGGAAACCCACCCACAGTTACTAAATCTTTCTGCTTTCTCTCACACTCACACAGAAAGTCTCTGTATATTTGAGCATTTACACAACTGCACACTCCCTAGAGAGAACAATCCCATTTTTATTTCATGATATGATTTATGAGCTGCAACCCTTGTGTAATATTGTATGAGGTACCCTTTGATTTTATTAAATGCTCTCTTGCAAGGACATCAAAAAGCCCAGTGCTCATATTCACTACAGAAAAGTGCAGTTGTTCTTTCCTTGATCTCTTCTAGTTTAGGTTTAACAGTAAGGAAAAGGACTGAAGGCTCAGAGATCTGAGGCTCAAATCCAAATGCGCAGCTTGGTTCTATAATATGGTATTGATCCTCATCAACTTGAAACAGTCGATAGAATATTGAGCTTCTCATCTCCCTGCTCTAATACTGTGCTCTCCTTTTGACTTCTGA
Organism: Thysanoteuthis rhombus; assembly: GCA_963457665.1. Lineage (NCBI taxonomy): Eukaryota > Metazoa > Mollusca > Cephalopoda > Oegopsida > Thysanoteuthidae > Thysanoteuthis > Thysanoteuthis major. The sequence goes on along the minus strand of OY735236.1, from coordinate 4,186,399 downwards.
ACTTTTTAGCTGTTGAATGCCCTCTGTGTCTTTGGACCAAAAGGCTGTGTTATCTACATCAAAAGGTTTTCAATTCAGGTTTGATCCTCCTAAGAGTAGCTCTAATTGTGGGAGAGAGTGGTAAAATAAAAAAATGAGAAATATGAACATTACAGAAAGGAAAGGAATTAACATCATTTTAGAGGAGACGACTGGTAATTTTATTTGCATATAAACATTCATTGTAGTTGGACAACACTTTTCAAACCTTTAGCACTCTGCATTTTTTTTTTCAAGGGTGCCAAGAGTTTGTGCATTTAGTACCTTTGTTTCTGTTTGTGTAAGACTGAAATTAACATGACAATACCTCTGGGAAATTTAAAATCTTGGGTCTCCTGCAGTGGTTGGACAAACTCGGTGCTAAAGGCTGGTCCATTTCTCCTGTGCTATTCATGAAAAATGAACAAATGTACTTTGTCCTTTCAAAGATTTGTCTGAAATAATGTGTGGTTTGAACAAGCAAGTAGCAAAGAAATAAAACAATCTAGTCTTACCTCAGCCCACTATCGTTTTCTCCTGGTATTTCTGAATGCATACAAAGAGAAAGAGAAGAAATCTGCTAAATACTCGATCTTTCAATAACACTAATCCTTACTTAATTATGATGGCCTGAAGAAGCTGTAATCAACTTAAAGAGGATGGTCAAAAGAAACCAAATTCTTCACATCCATAAACTAGGCTCCGGGATACTCCCAAGATGCAGCAACACAATCCACTCATCTGACTCACAGACCAAAGTACCCCAAAACATGTTTCCGAATGACATATGTCTACTTCTAAGGATATAAATGATAAACCAGAAAGCATTCTATGTTGAGAAAGCCAAATTAATGTACTCTTGCTTTTTATTTTTTTCATTTTATTACATCTCTCTAAAATTGACACCCTTGTTATAAGGGGCTTCATCTGGACTGTGAAGGGGTGCAGACTGACCTGGGTCATGCAATGTTTTGTCAAAAGAACCTGCACAAGTTGTGAATAATGGGCTGGCTCCGTCATTTGAAATGCAATGGTCATACAGTAAACAAGATCACTCAATGGTATCTCAGTGCCGACTGAATAACCTCATTGGAGTGTCTCTGTTCACACATCCGCAGTAAGATCCTTTTGGATTGATTACCATCAAGACCTCACAACCAGTTCTTGATGTATTCAAAATGACTGGATAAATTCCAAAGAGACCATGAATATATATATTTATATTTACATTCTGAATGGAAAATAAAGGTCCAGTCTTGCATTATAGTTACTTTATCCCCCCAACCACGTTTTTCTCAAAACTTTTGATTTTGATTTAGAAAAAAGCCTCCTTCTCTTTTGATCCCCTAAAAGGGTAGGGTTCCCCTCACTTTATCCCCCACCTGGAAGAATTATTCATAAATATATTAAATAAGATATGTATAGGGATGGAAAGTAAGGTCCCGTTCTGGCATTATACTTACATTGTAAAAAGTACCCCCACCCTTCTCTGAAACCCTTTGGAAAAAAGTTTTTCCCCAAACTTATAAAATATCCCTCCCACCCCTAAAGGTCCATTGAGGGAGCATGCCAAATTTCATTGGGCTACAACCATGTTTAGGTACTTTTCATTACGTGACAGACAGACACCTTATATATTCAAGATATATATATATATATATATTGTTTGTGCATTCATCATTCATATTTTATTTCTCTGTACCTTCGTGTATATAATGCTTGCTGTACATACTCTGGAATTCATGACTAGACATGAGCAATTTTACTTTGAAAGTGTTTTATTGCAGAATGCCATAATAATTCTAAATTAAATGTTGCCACAAGTGAATGTAAATCATGTTTCCCGAAGGTCTGATCAAATAAAGATGATTTATTTCACTATTTAGCTCTTCTGTTAATTGACTTGGCAAAATTCAATATACAACCAGGTAAGAAGAAAAAGAAAATGCTTCTGTGCAGAAATTCCGCAAATATATGTGATGTATTTAGTAATAAAACTTTCTATATGTATTCACGTGATTCACACACATTGTGGTTTTTAAATACCCTTTATACATGTATATATTGATATTTGAGGATGTTCGTTCAGATATACGCAGACATTTTAACTTGCTTGAAAGATAACTTGCAAGTGAGTTTGATCCGCATTAGGTGCCTTATCAATTCAGCCATGTTCCATTTTGGTTGTTTGAATAACTTCATGCGTATCATCTGTCATTGTGAGTTCACTGCTGGACAAAGGCCTTTCCAATCTCCTTCCATAATGACTCTTATTGCGCTGATCGTTGCTAGGTCTTACCTGCAAACCTTTCCATCCCATCCTTCAATCTCGTATCTGGTCTTTTCATACTGCGTTTACTGCCCCAAAGACACTGTTCTGTCTGGGATATCGCTAATGTCTATTGCAGTTTCAGTTTGAACAGAAATATGCTATGAAAACTTGTACGTTTCAAAAAATCATACCTCTATGTTAATATATGCATATACTTCAAACGTATTTATACATATATGTATATACAATATATTATATGAATGTACAATATTACATGTATAGAATATTATATTATATGTATAGAATATTATATCATTTGTATAGAATATCATATGTATATACAATATTATATCATAGTATACAATATTATATTATATGTATATAATATTATATGTATATAATATTATACGTATATAATATTATACGTATATAATATTATATGTATATATATATTATACTATATTATATGTGTACGTATATATATATGTATACAATATTATATATGTATATGTATATATTTTAACTTAGTGATAGGTTGCTACCAGGAATTGGAAAGTAGGAATTGCAGAGACAATCAATTTTATCTATAAAAGCATTGTTTCTTCCTTTCTATCTCTGTCTGTCCCTTCCCACCACAAACAAAAGTTTCAACTTTGATTCATTTTCTTTCACTTTCCTACACCCTTCTCTCTCTCTCTCTCTTTCTCCTTCTCCTTCTCCCCAAGAGTGGAGAGAGAGAGAGAAAGAAGAAGGTGCTCTGTTCACTCACCACGTTTACCTCCCAAGTCAATTTTACAGCCAAATGAAGATGGATAACACCAGACTGACTTAATTCCATTAGCCAGACATGAAATGAGATAAAAAAAAAAAAAAAAAAGAATGAAGTAGAAATAAAAACATAAAAAGTCAATAGTAATAAGTCGTAACCGGTAGAGGGAGGGGGGGTGGGCGGACAGGTAATGGTATGGGTCTCAACAGAAGTAGTTTCCAGATTGAACCTCACTAATCTAGCGAATATGGGACCAGACAGGATTGTTCTAACCAGTGAAAGCTCACGGTGAAAAATAATGCATATTCTCAACTGTATTACTTACTGATACAACTCGCAAAGTCATGACGAATAATGAACAACAATAATACCCAAACAAACACTATTCCAGTGATAGGACTACAAAAATGAAGAAACTTGTCTATAAAATGGCACAAGTTCTCATGATTGAAATAACTTTTTCCTCTGATGCTAATTCACCCCAAAACTTTTTGTACATACCAGCTAGACAAATTCAGAAAGTACTGGCTCCACTGCAACGCTCATGATAGAGAAGTGTGACGAATCCTGGGGAAGGTCTATGTCCAACGACGAACATTGAAAGACTGATGATGTTCATTCATGGGTGCAGGGGTCATGGCTTTCTAGCACCTAAACTTTGGAATCAACGGTCCATTGACATACATCGTATGAAGATATTAACAAGTTTTAAATCTAAAATGAAAACTTTCTTGTTCTGTGACTTTTATACTTATATGAATTAGGTAAATAGATATTCCTTCTTTGTTGTAGAAACAGGTTCATTAACAAGTTGGTTTTTATTCAGATATTGATCTTATATTGATTCTTGTCTTTAATGAGCCTTATATTTTACTGCAATGATGACACAAGTTTTCAAATGCTTCTGTCCAGTGGGGACTTGAGTGCTAAGGTTCCCTGAGAAAGGTTGCTTTGAATAGATGTATATATTATTAACTGCAACGTAAGTAGACAGTTTTAAGGACAGGAAGATAGCATGTTGAGAACAGATTTGAATAAGTTAACCATGTTTGTAAGGAATTGAGTTACCCAAAGAGAGAGTGGTTAAAGCAAGATGAACAGCATTCGTAACAAAGAAAGCAAGATGTCATCGTAATAAGGGGTACGATAAAGAGAGAGAGAAAATGTCGGTAAAGATAGAAAGATATATTATATAGAATGGACAAAGAAATGGAATATTTTTCTTCTCTTTTTTACATCACACAACATCATATTCCTTTTTTGAAAATCGATTCTCGAGATGAAAATAATAGAAAGTACAAGAAAAAAAGAATTCTATTGTGTTTGCTATTGATGTGTATATTTAAAACTTTTTCATTTCGCAATGAATAAATGTTGCATTTTGGACAATATTAGTTTTTATTTTTCATTGGATGATAATTTTTTTTAATGCTTAAACAGGGTCTAACTTGAATTTCTTGAAAAGTCAATTGGATAGAGAAAGTTTTATGACAGGAGCAAATGTCAAATGTTGTCAAAAATTGTATCGACAATGCTGCAGTTTTCGAACGGTCTTCTCTTTTTCTTAGTATTATTATTATTATAAGATTCCAGATTCAAAGCATAAACTATTGAAGCTTCCAGATTAGTGAATTGCTCTTCAGTAGCAGTAGTAGTTACAGTATAGATAGCTGTTACTGTTGAATTCAGTGATAGAGATAGGCTTTGGGAATAAGGTATACCGTAAGGCTGTTTCTAGGATTTATGCTTTGGGATCACAGCGGGTGCATCAGGGATAACCAAAGTGACCCTGTGCAGCTGGGGGATCCTGGAAGGAAGGAGGGAGGACACCAAACTATACAGGCAAAGGTGGAGAGAAGAGCAGAGTCAGTAGATAATAGATAATCCTAGTTATCAATACCCATGGAATTTCTCCTGGCCAAGCTTTTCACACAAAAGCAGTCGACTGAATGTCTATTTGAAATTGCAGATGCCAGATCTGCCAGGGTCAGTCTTATAAGGAATAGTTACCAAAATTATAAATCTACTAGTTCAAAAGGTGCATCCGGCATCATGAGAATCTTCCGGACTTGAAATCATGAGACATCGTTCTTTATATATCTACTCGAATATACCTGTCCAAAATAACAGATTTATTTATGTATGGACCTGAAGCCATTTTATCAGGTTATTTCTTTTTTAATAATTCGAGTATCCTAATTTCAATTTGTTCCAAGTCTCAACTCAACTCGAGCTGTTTTAAAAGGTGAGTGGGCTTGAAGTCTCGAGTGTTTCTCTGATTTAATCTTTTTTGATATGTCAGAATAGGAAGGCAAAATAACAAAGGAGATCAATATGTGAACTGAAGAAATTTACATCTATGCTCATTATATGTATGGATGATGTAATTAATCGTAATAACAATCAAAACAGATCTTTTTTAAATGATTTTACGTCATCTAAGTATTAAATTTGATTTAATCTCGTTCATTAGGAAAATTTAGCTGGGAATAAAACTTGATTCTCTCTTTCTCTTCCTCTCTTTCTCTTTCTCTTCCTCTCTTTCTCTTTCTCTTCCTCTCTTTCTCTTCCTCTCTTTCTCTTCCTCTCTTTCTGTCTCAAAGATGTACATTGCATCTTAAAAATATCAGTTGTGATCATGAAATATGTTTTCATTTAACTGTAGATTTTTTTAATTACGAATCGAGTACTCTCCTCATGAACTGTCGATCCAAGTGACTTCAAACTTGACAATGCAATGACTAGTATTCTGACTAATGTATCTGATGAATATCATCTTCGTACAATGGCCAGTTGTTGTGTTATCTTGGTGCATACAGACTCACATAGATTTCTCAAATTATGGTAAGGATTTAGAATGGATTGTTTAAGATTTGATACTTGTCAAGTGATTCAGCAAGGGTCCTTTTTTTTCTTATCATATGAAATGTTCAAGCGAATAGTGTTATCATTTGAGGCTTAGAATGTGATTGGAGAGTCCGCAGTTCATTCATCTAGTTAGCCATGAACATCCCCAGAGAAAACATTATTGCCTCCTTGAAATCCAATTAACTCTTCCAAGACTAACCTATTAAGGCGTTTAATGCCTGAATTTGAATATCCCAATAGACATCTGAAAGAGATCTACTGGATATATATCCCAGCAGTCATTTAAACGGAGGGATGTATATATATATATATATATATATATATATATATATATATATATATATATATATATAATTCCCTGGAGTCTTGAAAGGGCTATACGATAAGAGAAACTTTTGTTTCATTTGTCACCTATTTCACCAATGGTGAACTTAAATGTTCAGTCGTTTCCTGGCCCTAGATCTTGTCTTTGGTTAGAATCTGTGCTATATATTAGAAACCATCAACCAAACTCTCATCATAGGTTTCTTCAGTTTTTAAGTTGATCTGGCTGACTATGGATGAGGTATGCAACATTTGCTCCCTATGTCTAGAAAAAAATCTTTTTTTTTTTTTTTATAATCCTCCTGGAATAGTTTTATTTGGGGGGGGGGGATCTGCAATGCAAGCTTATGCTAAAGTGGTCCCTAGTTTTTGTCTGGCAGTGTTCGTGCTTGTTCTTGGAAAATTCAGACTTTTTCAGTGATCATTGCCCAACAAAAAGTGAGAGAAGCAAGTTATCCATTGATAACAACTTTGTCCAATTTTTCAATTGATCACCTCTTGCATAGAATTCTGCATAAAGATGTTGATCATGGGACGGTTTCTATTGAGTGACAAATGAGACTTGTCCTCTATAAAGGCAAGAACTTCAAAAGACTGATTATCAGTATGGAAAATCCAAGAACGGATCTCATTCTGCAATTTTCGGATTGGTTCTGTGTAGCCTTTGCGCTTTGTTGTGATGCTATCACACCTAGCCCGACAGTTTCCAGACGCATTGTGAAAATTAGTTGGAAAGAAAAAAAAAATCTTCTACCCACCATCGAAGATGCCAGGGAATATTGATTCAACTGATAATGAGGCTTTGTTTCTCTCCGAATGACAATGCGGTATTACGGATGCAACCATGGGCATCTGCCGGGGCTGGGTGGGGGTTCAAGTGGCGCATCTGCCATTTCCTTGATCAGGCCTTCTCAGCGAGGAGTTGGAATCTTGCAGAGGCTCAGGATCAAAGGGTCTCTATAAACAGTGACAGCTTTGGACAAGTCACAGCTTAGGCAATCTCTAGTCCAATTTCTGAAATGTGTCATGTTATCCCTCCCCAGGAAAGTAATAGCTGACACCCAAGATTATCCAGTACCCTTGGTTGTCAGACTGACCATTTTGCCAAGACAACCCTGATCTTGTAATAATACTCCCTCAACATATCTTAACTCGTTTATTATACACCTCCTGTGTCTCTATAGTATGATGGACTGATGGAAACTTGATATCTATAAAAAGAAGCAATGGGTAAAAAAAAACACCCTTCTAGTTTTTTTTGTATTTCTTTATATCATACACTATAGAACAGTCAATGTCGTAACACATGCACAATCTTTTCACCTATTCACCACTACTCAGTTTATTCAAGTTTTCAACCATATCTTTAATTGATGGTATGCTTCATAGCATGGGATAAATATCCTTTATTCCCTGGAGCCATAAATGGGGCTAAATAAGAGCAAATTATATTAATAAATGCTGCAAAACAAGCCTGAATCACTTGCACGTGTTTACAAGAGAGCATAAACCGTTGTACAGATATAAAGCAACTGTAATACTGCATGGCAGGTTTGTGCAGCACTCCATGAAATTTCAAATTACTATTGCTTTGAATGTATAAAATCAGTGCCAAATTAGTGAAGGAACCGGATTAGTGGAGATCTACTGTATGAAAATTGAAATTGAATTGTACAGTCTCTGAGTCACTCTCTGAGACCAAGGAATGGCTCAGATGACGAGGTCGCCTCTCTGAGACCAAGGAATGGCTCGGTTGACGAGGTCGCCTCTCTGAGACCAAGGAATGGCTCGGTTGACGAGGTCGCCTCTCTGAGACCAAGGAATGGCTCGGTTGACGAGGTCGCCTCTCTGAGACCAAGGAATGGCTCGGTTGACGAGGTCGCCTCTCTGAGACCAAGGAATGGCTCGGTTGACGAGGTCGCCTCTCTGAGACCAAGGAATGGCTCGGTTGACGAGGTCGCCTCTCTGAGACCAAGGAATGGCTCGGTTGACGAGGTCGCCTCCTGAGACCAAGGAAATAGGGACATCAACTACAATACATGACATTGTTTTTGTTTCTACTTGAATTTTGTGGAAACCACACATCAAAGTGACCAACATAAGCAAACTGATGCAAATGATTTTCAATACTTGATTTGGATATTTTGAGTATGTTGGTCATTGACTGCATTTTTAATGATGTCGATTATTCTCAAGCAATGTTTTGATTTGATTGGTATCAATCACAACTCATCTACATGACTATAGAGCATTATTCAACAAGAAATCTCTACCACAAAACTTTGCAGAGGCCAGGGGATGAGAGGTTGGAATATACCCTGGTGGCAACCCTGTAGTATAAGCAAGTGTATTATCTAGATATCAGATGGTGCGCTTGACCATTGATGGAGATACATGATCTGACCCTGGAGTGACATGATGAGCACCAGTGAATAATAATAGTCTTTTTATATGGAGACATCAAGTTAGGGTTACATCAAACAATTGTACTGCACCATTATTGTTAATTGATTATAAGGTTCCAACGTCTAAACTCCTTGCCCTCGGTGAGAAGGCCTGTTCGGGTTGGGGATTGGGGGCAGATGACACCCTCCCCTCAATGAACACCCATGGCTGTAAGCACCCCTTTTTAAAAGAATATCTACAAGAATTTATATTGCGTGAAAGATTTAGTGATAATACATCTTTTAAATTTAAGTATTCATCCTAGCCAACAATATCTTGAAATTTTTCAATGAAATAAAGTATTTAAAAGTTAATGCATTCATGAGTGAACAATATCTTCGACCTTATCATCAAAATAATTCAATTCCTATTTCTTTCCTTGTTTCCTAAATTACGATGATTAACAATTAAAAATTGTCCGCCATAGACTATTTGGAGGGAGAGGATCTTCAACTGACAATCCTGACAGAGATATGGATATTCAAACAGCCACTGTAGGGCAGGAGCATATTAAAGTGATTTTTCTCTCCCCTCCCCACCATCTTTCTATTGAAGTCTTTTCTGCAGAAACTAGAGTTGTTCAAGTATTGACCATTGTGTAGATAATCATTATTCCACTTCGAATGACTCTCCAGCGAACGACACTGAAAGTCCGTTAAATGCAGTAAAGCATTATAAAAAGAGAAAGAACAAGGATGCAAAAAGCCATGTTTTTTTTATTTTATGGTCGCTGTGAAGAGCAGTGCAAAATTGACAATTCGTGTGTATGCAAGCACATGCGTGCTTCGAATAAAACTGGAGTTCATTTCTTGTGGATTCCCTGCACCATGTCTTCAGCTCCTTCCCAAGAGTGAGTGACTTTTAAGAGAAATGGCAGAATGGTGTTCGGACGATTGAACATGGTTTTGACACTGGCATTTCTTTCTCTTTCGTATAGTTTAAGATTGTGTGAATTGAAATGTCTTTGCCGTGAGAATATTTCAAAATTGAGATTGAATTTTTGATGTGGATTTTGGTATCCAGTTCCAACCCTTAAGCATATTTCCTCCCTCCCCACTGTCACTCTTTGCAGATTATTTAGTTCTTTTTTTTTTTCTTTCAATATAAATTCATCTTTTCCGACAATAATACTTATTCAAGATGATCCTATTACGGTTCATTTGACACGGGGGAAAGTTTGATAGAGAGTTACTCAGACAATCAACTGTTAACTACATGGAGAATGGTTTTGGTATGCCAAGATCAAACTCCGGCTGAGATAGTTTGTGTTCACTAACACCTTGGGAAAGACATGAATCTATTCCCCCACACACACACACTTATGGATGAATAGGTAGACAAACTTGGCTCTCAAGCTATGGTTTGCAACCAATCTTGGAGTCGGACAACTTTGATTCCAGTCCAGCCTGAGGTGGAATGGGTTCCATTAGGTGATCTCACCCTTTACTGGAATCATCAGTGATGGCTCAACAACACTGCCATGAGTTTTGAGATATTTAAAAAGAGGTTTTAAAAGTCTGGCAAAAAGATATGTTGCGGCTCTCTATGTGTGTGGGTATTGGTATGAGACCAAAACTATTCTACCAGATTGGTAACCTGGAGTTTCAAAAGGACATACTTGTTTTGAATTTCAAATTTAAGGCACCCACCTTTGATTGTTGGCAGCTATCCTCAAAGGTAAACTCATTGCAATAAATTTCTAGGAATTTTATTAACTTATTTTCTACTGTGGAAGCCACTTATTGTGATTGGGATAGGGTCTTTTCAGTACCAATAACCAGCTGATTACATTAAGAGAAAGATATATATAGAGAAAGTGACTTACTGTTTGTTATTAATTGCAGAAACTGTTTTTGATAATGGATAGAATTGGCTAAAGCTTTCAATTTCCAATTAATTTCATTGTTTGGTATCTATACTCATTTGAAGAAGACTTATAGAGAGAAAATAACCATGCACGAAGATTCCAGAACAAATTATTGATGAAAATTGTATGCTTACTTTGATTTGAATTTACTTACTGTTTTTTTTTTTGATAACCAGATTTTTGGGTGAGGCATCCTCATTTTTCTCTGCCTCCTCCCTCTTCTTCTACAAGTACTAATGCTACAACTACTTTGTTTAGAATTGCTTTGGCTATTTTTGACCCTTGACCCTACTGACTCAGAGAAAAGTAATTTTTTCATTGTCTGATGGGTTGATGTTTGAATTATCAGCTAACATTTTTTCCATAAAATCTCAACTCCTCAACTTCCCTACTCCTGATAACAACTGATTTGGTACAAAGTTGTCCATGTCTCCTGCTTTATTAATATCAAATCCAACATCTCTGAGAGTGGTTAGATCATCATTGAGGATTCCAAAAGTGTAGGGTGTGAAAAACAAATGTTACAGTGAGTAAAAGTCACAAGAAAACAATGATTAGCTTTCAAAGTTTTGTATATGACTGTTATCACAATGTGAAAATATTAATGTACATGGATGAAGAACAAGAAAAAGCGGTACTGGCATTACATGCTAACTGCCAAGTTGACAACACCATACGGGCATCTTCCCCTCTCTTTTTCAGTCCTTTTCTCTCTCATTACAGTTTTAGTTTCTTTTTCCATGAAGGAAAGAATATTCGGCAAAATCCCAACTATTGCAGGGTTTTATAAATGTCTCCAGATGAAGATTTTGAAAATTTCATGGAGTATGTGTCTGGGAAAACACTGACTTATGGCAACCCTGTATTGAACAGTTTTATATA
>OY735236.1:4159954-4169954 GCA_963457665.1 Thysanoteuthis rhombus | reverse complement strand
GGAAAAAACTGATTAGGTGAATAGGTATTTATTCATGGACGATTTATAGCGAGTGACCCCACATCATTATTTCATGATATTTGCATTTGTCAACAATGGTTATGTGTGAATTTGTTTTTCAATCATACCAACAACAAGAACAGGAGAGGAGACTGTTTTTGTATCCTTTTTCTTCTTACCTTACAAATTATTAGAAATGTTATAAACTTATATATATATATATATATATATATATATATTTATCATTATTATTAAGAAATGGATATATAATCTGACAAATAATTATGAATGCGTTATATTAGTTTGAAACAAACTCCCGTTAGTTTCAAAGTAGTATAACGCTTTTATAATAATTTCCATCAGATAAAATATCCATTTCCTGATTTGATTGTCCGCATTGAGAAACTAATGAAGCAGGTGTAGACAGTGAATGAACAAAATGAGAATTTTGGGATGAAGCAGTTATCTAGGCCTTTGCATCGCCAGCAACTGTTTAGCTCAATGGTAAGAGCAATGCTACAAAAAGCAACTACCTATCGGTTGCAGATGCAATTGTCTATTCTATTTACACTGTTCAGGCCAAATGATACAATCGCCATTTGATAACGGGAGATCATTTCAAATAGTTTCGAAGTAATGATACGCAATTTATGATTATTTCTGTCAGACTACATGTCCATTTCTTTATAATGTAATTGTCTGCATTGAAAGAAACAAATAGAGCAGATATAGGCAATGAATGAACAAGATGAGAATTTGGAGTGAAAACCTGTATTAATGAATAATGGTTCCGATGATGCTTCGAGTGGCGTGGAATACTGTGACAAACTCAAAATTATTTGTGACGTCCAAGAAGTATCGATGGGACTTTGAAGACTTATTAGTGTGATTGCACGTATGCAAGCACACTAATACTCTTCCACGCATTTCATTCAATCTTATTCCTTTCATTTTTGGCTCAACTTCTCTTAGAGTTTTCGAGATATCAACGTCATTCCAATGCTTATTAGTGCACACACACGCATATATATATATATATATATATATATATATATATATATATATATGTATATGCACACACGCATACAATATAACAATGAGGCTGCTTTATCCCTATATATTTCCTACTTGACTAATCTAGCTTTCATTAGAGCATAAGCGAATCCGTTGGAACAGAATTGAATCTCTGTTATTCTTCTGGATCAACCTTCAGTATTTCTTTCCTCTCTTGTTTCAAGACATTCAATTTCGAATGTGAAAATGTCTTTTTCTTAGAGGTATGCTTCAATTTGATGGCACTTATCTAATTTCTGCTGGGCCAATTTCCAGTTATCTTGTCAAAACAAATCTGATTGACTAGTCCACACAATCCAAACCAGATTAAGTCCCCTCGCTCTTCGTGTACACCAGTGCCTTGCTCGTAATTCTACTTTGGAATTGATAAATGCTTGTCACATATAATTAGTTTTATTTACTTATTTACCAACTGAATTTGCCGACTTGGCTATTGATCTGCTTCAACAATTGTCGAAGGTTCTATACTGAGGCATCATAATCACTTCATGGTTTACTTAGACTTATCTCCTCACCTTTGTTGTTTTTATTGCAACATTTTTGCTCGTTACTTCTCCTTGCCTTCTTTTGGTAAGAGATATCTGCTAAATGAATTAATGGAAACCATTAGTCAAGACTGTCAAAATCTACACAGGTTTCTTTCCAGTTTTTTAGTTGATCTGGCTGGCTATGTATGTATCGCATATACTGGCCACACCAATGGAACTAGAGAGATAAAATGTTCTGTTTTTTAAATTCTTGGGGGTGGGGACAATTTTACAATGCAAGTTTACACTTTATTGGCACCTTTGTTTATTCCTGGCAATGTTCACCTTTGTTTTTTTGAAATTCAAATTATTTTGATGATCTCAGCCCAACATAAGGCATGAGAAGAAACTCATTCATTGATCATCCCTCCTTTTCCAATTTTTTAATTGATCACCCCAAACACATCATGGTATCAAAGGGCATTGGTCACATGACTGCATATGTTGATTGACTATTACTTTATGATTTACTTTGATTAATATCTTCATTTTTATTGTGTCTATTGCAAAATTTTGGCTAGTTAGTTCTTCAGCCTTCTTCAGGTGAGAGGTATCTGCTGAATGATGTATATATCCATTTATTTAAACTCGATGAAAGGAAAAAGAACCACAAGTTCAACAATGTGTCCAACACCCGTGATTTCTGATTTTTCAAATGTTCTGAATGAAATGGTAGCAGCATTTCTAGATGTGGTAGTGTTAGTAGCATTTCTAGATGTGGTAGTGGTAGTAGCATTTCTAGATGTGGTAGTGGTAGTAGCATTGCTAGATCTGGTAATGGTAGCAGTATTACTAGATCTGGTAGTGGTAGCAGCATTACTAGATCTGGTAGTGGTAGCAGCATTGCTAGATCTGGTAATGGTAGTAGCATTGCTAGATCTGGTAGTGGTAGCAGCATTGCTAGATCTGGTAGTGGTAGCAGCATTGCTAGATCTGGTAATGGTAGCAGCATTACTAGATGTGGTAGTGGTAGTAGCATTTCTAGATGTGGTAGTGGTAGTAGCATTGCTAGATCTGGTAATGGTAGCAGCATTGCTAGATCTGGTAGTGGTAGCAGCATTGCTAGATCTGGTAATGGTAGCAGCATTGCTAGATCTGGTAGTGGTAGCAGTATTACTAGATCTGGTAATGGCAGCAGTATTACTAGATCTGGTAGTGGTAGCAGCATTGCTAGATCTGGTAATGGTAGCAGCATTGCTAGATCTGGTAGTGGTAGCAGCATTGCTAGATGTGGTAGTGGTAGCAGCATTGCTAGATCTGGTAGTGGTAGCAGCATTGCTAGATCTGGTAATGGTAGCAGCATTACTAGACGTGGTAGTGGTAGTAGCATTTCTAGATGTGGTAGTGGTAGTAGCATTGCTAGATCTGGTAATGGTAGCAGCATTGCTAGATCTGGTAGTGGTAGCAGCATTGCTAGATCTGGTAATGGTAGCAGCATTACTAGATCTGGTAGTGGTAGCAGTATTACTAGATCTGGTAATGGTAGCAGTATTACTAGATCTGGTAGTGGTAGTAGCATTGCTAGATCTGGTAGTGGTAGCAGCATTGCTAGATCTGGTAGTGGTAGCAGCATTGCTAGATCTGGTAGTGGTAGCAGCATTGCTAGATCTGGTAGTGGTAGTTGGAAGAAGGTGGGGATGGCTCATCCAAAAATCTGGTTATTAGGAAAAAAAACAGTAAGTTTATTAAATTAAAGCAAGTGTACAATTTTAATCAAAAATTTGTTCTGGTAAAATCTCAGGGTATGATTATATTATTTGATAAGTGGGTTCTGTTTAACATTCTTCGTTATCAAGTTAGCTGGAAATTTAAAAGTTAATCCATTTTTTCAGATAGTTTGTTATTGATTACAAATCATACTTAGCAACACTGTTAAAAGACGTGTGCTTGATACGTCATCTATTGATGACATCATTCCTCTTATGACATAATAGCAGCTGATGAATCATACACAAAAGCCATCTTTCCTATTTCTGTTGTTTAGCATAACAGCAACCGATCGACCAACCAAGAAGTGTCTCTTAGAGATGTGTGGACACACTAAAAAGGAAATTGTGCATCTGGTATCTTACTAAAAAATATAAATGCATTCATAGATTGTCCAAGTGAACATTGATAAATAATTTACAATTTTCTGCATACATATTGTCAAAGACATAGATAAAAGGAGAAAAGAAAAAATGTTTTGTTTTTTTTTCAACACTCTCACTATCTCTGATCAGTCTTTTGAAATCCGTAGTCACACATAGGCCTTCCCCAAAGTCTACCTGTGTTTTTTTTTGCTTCCAAGCGTCACAGTGCCAGAACATTTGAACGTGTTCAAATCATCACACAATCTTATTTTTTGCTGGCCACAATTTAGCTTATCATCTCAAGGGATCCACATCGTGAGTCACCATGTCCAATAGTCTTACGATATTCTTGCAACATGGACTGTCCATTGCAATTTAAGTTTGCTAATGGTTTCTGGTATATTTTTTACACCTGTTTGCTTTATGGTCCTTTGTTTTCTCTATCGCAACTCCTCATGACGATTTAGTATGGGCACCTGCCGTCTAATGTGTTGTCGATGTATAAATTATTTATTTTTCTCATATTTTGCTTGTTACATAGACTTTCATTACATACTCACCTCTTTCTCTGATTGTGTATAACATTTTGGTACATGTTAGAAAACATCATCAACAGTGTCAGAATCTACATAGGTTTCTGCAGTTATTAAGTTGGGCTGGCTGGATATCTATCTATATATCACACATACTAGCGATGCTAAATACTTGCCTGGCAGCATTGGACTCTTCAAAAATTCAAAAAGCTCCTTGTATTGATTTGTTGGATCTCTATAATACAACAGATGGAACACAAAGATTTTTTGATTAGCATTGCTATTCATACATGGAGCTAGAGGGATGAAAATTTTCACGTCTAGAAAAAAAACGGGTCAGATTTTTTTTTATCCTCCCCTTTTTCCAGTTGGGATGGGGTCTATTTTCAATGTAAATTCATCCAAAATCTATCCCTTATTTTGAGTTTGGTAGTATTTATGCTATTTTCCAATGTAATAATTGCTTGCCCCAAACGCGGCATGCTGCCAAAAAAACATTCATCATGTAATAGTTCTATTGAGTGACTAACCCACTAGACCTGTATATTTGTTGTAAATTTATAGGAATTCAGTTTCAAGGATGAACCAAGTTATATGACAATGTGATTCGGAAGATGTTACAAGAACGTGCATGATATCCATTTTAGGGAAGAGGTCCATTAAGCTTAGAAAATGATTCCTTTTTGTCTGTAATTGTAGATGTAATTAGTATTCATTTTTGACTAGTTTTTCCTTAATCTTATTTTTGTTACAGAAAGCAGCGAAAGTGAAATGATACTAAGACAGGTCTGGTTAGTCGTTTAAACTGTATTATGGGCGATCAGTTAAAAAATTGGGAAAAAAGTGATCAATGAATAAGTTACTTCTTTTGCCTTTTATTCATCAGTGATCACTAAATAAAGTCTGAATATTAAAAAAGAAGCCTGAAAGCTGAGGGATCTATTTCATTTGAAGTTACATTGCTAATTGAACCCTCCACTAAAAACCTACTTAGGGCGAGAATTTAGAGAAGAAAAAATGTTTTTCGAGACATATTCAGAAGTGAATGCTTGAATTTTCTGCCTTCTAGCTTTTGGTGCAGTACATACATACATATATACATACATAGTCAGTTAGACCAACTTGAAAACTGAAGAAACCTGTGTTGATATTTCCGGCTGACAGTTTATAACTTGCAGAAAATGATAATTATGACAATGTTTCATCTGAGAAATTTTTACAACTGAAGACTGTCATGGCCAGCTTTAATTTTTGTTAAAACAGTGGAGATTTATGAAGCTGTATTTCATCTTACAACTGCACCTGATCCTTTCTAGGCAATATCTTTGGGCCTGGTTGCAAATTAAAATTGTGTACATTTCTCTAATGAATCCATGCTGATCGCCTAAAAATCATTAATCAGATCCTGTGTTTACAAAATACTGGCTTTCCTGCTCTTATCTAAGTTGTTAAATTACTGTAGCCTCACCAATGGCCTGCCCGACCAGCCAGCCAGACAGGTCTTATTCTAAGGATCACAAACCTTAGAAATTTGCTTTAGTACCCCTCAAGGCACCATTTGAAAAAAAAAAAAAGCATTTTTTGTTTCTAAATGTTCATTTTGGATTGACAATGCCTTAATCTTGTGTGTGTATTTTATTCTAGATAAAAGATCTAATTTTTTAGATAATTTCTTAGATAATTAATTCTGGTGCACACACGGTCTCCTGCGATCCATTTATGCCAGGTACGCATAGCTTTTTTTTTCCTGCTTCGAGATGATTTTGTTCCCTTCCATTAGCATAGATATAGCCTGTAATAAATTATGAATTTGAAAACGTTCCCATTAAGATGCCGATAAGAGAGTCGATCCAGCTGATGCTTTCCCTTCTAGCTTTATTATGAAGATCTTGTGGGGTCTTATGTAATGTGATATACAGTGAGTGTAAAAAGTGTCCAATACACTCCAAATAGTTCATTTTAACATCCTTGTACAGTTTCAAAATTGAGAGAATTTGGACTAAAGATTAGAAAACTCAAAAAAAATACTGAGACAAATCAGAAATATTTGGTCCAAATTCTGTCGATCTCGAAGGTGTATAAGTATGTTGAAATGACTTTTTCAAGATGAAACTGACAGTTTTGCGCACTCTGTAAATTGATGCCAATGGCAAGAATATCGTTGTTTATTCCTGTAGACTTCTGGTGGAGCATAGGGCCACAAAGAGGTTTCAGTTACAAGTAGATTTTATAGGTTAGAGTTGGTAGCTCCACGCTTATGATGAGATGTCTTTAATTGCTGAAGGGCTCCATCAATTCTACTATTTATATATTGTTAGGCAGAGAAGTCGATTCATGCATTTCTCAAGGGCATTGGAATCAAGTAATCTTAAGGAGCTACAGCCAAAAATCTAATTTTGTTTGCCAATTCCTATTTATGTACAGGTTCTCACGAAGCGACAATCCATCTCTAGCAAGAATCTTCTGATGTAATAGATGTCCATTTTTATTCTCGGTTTTATTGCTTTAAGTAATATCATTGCTGCATGAAAACGGCCGATAAATATTCAAATGTTGTTCAACAAAGGATGAATAAGATGGGTATATCTTTTCAAGTTGGAGTCGAAGGGCTGCAGTAGAGAAAGCTTTGCTATTTTGATTGTTAAAAGACCCCTATTATCATCACAGTTATTTTTCAACAAATGATCGTCTTGTTTGTGCATTGTAGATAGATTCGATTTCTTAAGAAGAGGTACCTCTACCTCTGGCAAAAATTATTGAATCAGTGCACTTAGAGGCTGTTTACCCAGCTTCTTTTTTTCTTCACGTTGCTGCAAAAAACAAATCGTAGATATGACACAAAACAATTTCTGTGTAATAGCTTCTCCTTTTGGCTACTGGAAATATACCTATGAAAAAAATTAGATTGAATTATCGGAATATTTTTTCCCAGATCAAGTAGAAGAAAGAAATGGAATCGCCAAATATCGATGGGAAGCATAATGGAATCACCTTGTAATTTACTTTGCTAAAACCAGCACAAGTCTAAATATGCCAATTAGTCTACAATGAAAAGTGAATGGGCCAAAAGGAGTTGTTGGATATGGCTAATTGAAAGGAAACATAGCTTCAACGAGAGAGCTCTTGATTGAGATGTTGGGAAGAATTAGAAGAAACGATTCCGCAAGAAGGGAATTGAACATGGGGGATGGAAAAAGATGTTGGACGTTCCCAGTCAGCTGTGTCTAAAAGTTGGTGCAAGCTTAAAGAAAATGGGCAGGTTCGAAATGAAAGCATACAGGTGGACTCCTTGAGATGTCAAAGTATCAGGTTAGAAAATTCTGCTTTGAAAACAGAAAACGCCAAACAGAACAAAGGGTCAGAGAGATGAATCAATGTTTGTGATAGAACTGTAAGCGATCGACTGAATGAAAATGGGATTTACGTATAGAGAAGCCTAATCAAAAACATATTCAGCGATTGATCATGAATCAGCATTGATGCTGCTGTATTTGCTTGGTGTCATCCAACTGAAACATATAGAGATGACTGCCTGAAGAGAACAAACAAATTTCCCCTCTCATTTATGATACGGGGTTGAACGTCGGGTAGAGAACGAGGGAGACGGTAATAATTACCTCAACAGTTAATGCATTGGACACTTTGAAATTTGAACAAATTTCTCATTCTATTGATTGAAAATAAATTTTGATAGAGATGTAATCATTTTTTCAGGATGATACTGCATTTTGCCACGGAGCAAAAAGTGTTGAAGTTTTTCTTCTGAAAAGGCATATCAACTCAATGATGCGGTCCGTAAACAGTCTGGATCTCAATCCAATTGGAATGACAAGAATCAATCCTGCAAAACTGATCCGTCAACCACTATTAGAAACAGTTGGAACCAGCTTGAGAGAGTGAATATTGTTTTTCTCTAGTGGAGTCAATGATTCAAGAAATACAGGTCATTGCCTGAGGAGAGTCAACAACATCCTGATTGCGATATTTTAACTTCTTCAATTTAATTTGCTTGAGTTATAGTTTATGAAGTCAGAATATCAAGCTATGACACAAAACAATTTTTGTTTCATATCTGTGATTTCTTTATTTGCTGCAAAGTGAAAAAGCTCGTTGAACATTCTCTAAGTGTGCTGATACCATTATTTTTGCCAGCGGTAGTTCTGCAGACTTTGTGAATATTATTTTGTCCCTTCAGTTGTTTAAAATAAATTGATAAAAAACTTTTGCTATGGCTCTAATTTATCAAAATTATCTAAAGCAAGGGTTTGCCCTTTCAAAAAGTGCATTCTATTTCATGAAAATCTTCAGGAGGCTTTAACTTGGAATTATGAGACACTATTCTTGATTTATGATCCAGTTAATGGCAATAAACAAACCAGAAATCTTCAATGCTGTTACATCATCTAATTATAATTTAATTCAATCTCGTTTTATCAGAAAATCCTGCTGTGAAGAAAATTCCTGATTCTCTCTCTCACTATACTCACCAAACTCTTTGAATCTATAAATTTGTGCATCTTCAAAGCTGTTGTAATGATGTATATTCGGGCTGAAAATGATATCCAATTCAAATTAAATTTTTTTTGTAAATCAAGCCCTCACCTCATATTGAGAACCGTAGATCCAAACAGCTCCAAACTTGATACCACAATGTCCGGTGCAGAGACCAAAATATCCAGCAAATAACAACTTCATACAACGGCCAGTTCTTGATTTATCTCTGTACATTAACACACACACACAAACACACACACACAGATTTTTCAAATTATTGTACGGATGAAAAGTGTGTTTCAAGCTGAAACGAAAATGTTTCTACGCTTACTTACTTACCATTCAACTTGAAACTTTTGCAGTTATTGATTTCTCACCAGGTGCCCTTTCTCTTTTCTTTCTGAATATATACTTATTCCCCTTTTAGATATACTTAATCCATTTCATGCAAGGTTTTAAGATGTCCACAAACAGTGCAAACAAAGTAAACACCTTTATATCCTATCTGATTCCCACTTTATATGCATATCTATTGAACACCAAGCAAAACTGTAAACATAGGTTTCTTGAGTTTTCAAATCGGTTCAGCTGGCTGGGTATGAATTTATCACGTGTACAGACTGAAATTTTCAAAATTTACTCATCATATATTCAAAAAAATTTTTTTTTTTTTTTTTTTTTTGCTTAAAAAAAAAATCCTCTCCCTTAGGTTTTTAACTGGAGGCTTCAATTTGCTGTATAAATTTATGCTAAATTGATCTTAGTTTGTCTTCACCTCGTTTTTTGAAAATTCTGACTTTTTCCAAATCACTGACTGGCAAAAGGCAAGAGAAGTAACTTATTGAACATTCCTTTTTCTGATTTTTTTAATTGATCACCCAGCTCCTACCGCAGCATGCTGCAAAAGGCATTGGTCATGTGATAGTTTTTATTGTGTGACTAACCAGATCAGTTTACTTATTTGTTATTCAAAAAGATGTTCTGGTTATCCTTCTCGATTTGTATTTTAGAATACCCCTAGGGTCCGTTGGGTTCATCATGATAAAAAAACACTTTCTTCGAGATTAAAAATTCATCCTGAAAACCTTATATAAAGAACTGAATATGTATACTTCTGTGTGTGTCTGTGTTTATCTGTCCGTCTGTCGATAGAGAGAGAGAGAGAAATTTGAATATTTGTTTATGACATTTGTGGTTTGTGGTTCAGTTAGCAAATTCAAAACAACTTCAACCATTGATCAGATTCTAGATTTCAGGAATTTTGGGCTTTTTTTTTTTCTTCTTTTCAAAGATTAATTTT